>CATNEM010000084.1:0-430000 GCA_950096795.1 Macrostomum cliftonense
TAGCTGTAATTCTCTGCCAAGTTCAGCTGCTCAGCTGTCGCAGACTTTATCGCCCCGGGTTTGTACCGCGTATCAACTGTCCAATTGTATTTGTAGGACAACAAATAAATTGAATGTGTACTCTAATACGGTTTCCTGTTAGAAGCCACTGACCCGTATAAAAACAAACATCATATTAGTGCATCTTGCGAGCACAGGTTTCTGTGGAAAGCGAAACATTTTTCCTTGGCAGCTTTAATTTATATTGGCATTGATTCCTGTGTAGGAGCCAATTCTAAAGGCCTGTTGTTATTGAATGTTTCCAAAAGGCCTGTTCAAAGGCCTGTTGAGGGGCGATTCTAAAAGCCTGTTGAGGGGTGATTCTACGAGTAAAAGCCTGTTGAGGGGCGATTCTAAAGGCCTGTTGAGGGGCGATTCTAAAGGCCTGATGAGGGGCGATTCTAAAGGCCTGTTGAGGGGCGATTCTAAAGGCCTGTTGAGGGGCAATTCTAAAGGGCCTGATGAGGGGCGATTCTAAAGGCCTGATGAGGGGCGATTCTAAAGGCCTGTTGAGGGGCGATTCTAATAGCCTGTTGAGGGGCGATTCTAAAGGCCTGTTGAGGGGCGATTCTAATAGCCTGTTGAGGGGCGATTCTAAAGGCCTGTTGAGGGGCGATTCTAAAGGCCTGTTGAGGGGCGATTCTAAAGGCCTGTTGAGGGGCGATTCTAACGACCTGTTGAGGGGCGATTCTAAAGGCCTGATGAGGGGCGATTCTTAAGGCCTGTTGAGGGGCGATTCTAAAGGCCTGTTGAGGGGCGATTCTAAAAGCCTGTTGAGGGGTGATTCTAAAGGCCTGTTGAGGGGCGATTCTAAAGGCCTGATGAGGGGCGATTCTAAAGGCCTGTTGAGGGGCGATTCTAAAGGCCTGATGAGGGGCGATTCTAAAGGCCTGTTGAGGGGCGATTCTAATAGCCTGTTGAGGGGCGATTCTAAAGGCCTGTTGAGGGGCGATTCTAAAGGCCTGTTGAGGGGCGATTCTAAAGGCCTGTTGAGGGGCGATTCTAAAGGCCTGTTGAGGGGCGATTCTAACGACCTGTTGAGGGGCGATTCTAAAGGCCTGATGAGGGGCGATTCTAAAGGCCTGATGAGGGGCGATTCTAAAGGCCTGATGAGGGGCGATTCTAAAGGCCTGTTGAGGGGCGATTCTAATAGCCTGTTGAGGGGCGATTCTAAAGACATGTTGAGGGGCGATTCTAAAGGCCTGATGAGGGGCGATTCTAAAGGCCTGTTGAGGGGCGATTCTAAAGGCCTGTTGAGGGGCAATTCTAAAGGCCTGATGAGGGGCGATTCTAAAGGCCTGATGAGGGGCGATTCTAAAGGCCTGTTGAGGGGCGATTCTAAAGGCCTGATGAGGGGCGATTCTTAAGGCCTGTTGAGGGGCGATTCTAAAGGCCTGTTGAGGGGCGATTCTAAAGGCCTGATGAGGGGCGATTCTAAAGGCCTGTTGAGGGGCGATTCTAAAGGCCTGTTGAGGGGCGATTCTAAAGGCCTGATGAGGGGCGATTCTAAAGGCCTGTTGAGGGGCGATTCTAAAGACATGTTGAGGGGCGATTCTAAAGACCTGTTGAGGGTCTTTAGAAATAAATTTATGCTACATATGCAAATAAGGAAGGCAATATTCATATGGATCCATACTAATGAGAATGAGGGAGATAGCATTGATAGATTTCTCCTACCAATAAAGAGACACTATTCATAGATATCTAGACTAATAAGCGACACTATTTGCATAGGCCTATAATAATAATAATTGTTATATTAAGATACTACTGGCTGCTGCTTGTAAGTAGCTGTAATTCTCTGCCAAGTTCAGCTGCTCAGCTGTCGCAGACTTTATCGCCCCGGGTTTGTACCGCGTATCAACTGTCCAATTGTATTTGTAGGACAACAAATAAATTGAATGTGTACTCTAATACGGTTTCCTGTTAGAAGCCACTGACCCGTATAAAAACAAACATCATATTAGTGCATCTTGCGAGCACAGGTTTCTGTGGAAAGCGAAACATTTTTCCTTGGCAGCTTTAATTTATATTGGCATTGATTCCTGTGTAGGAGCCAATTCTAAAGGCCTGTTGTTATTGAATGTTTCCAAAAGGCCTGTTCAAAGGCCTGTTGAGGGGCGATTCTAAAAGCCTGTTGAGGGGTGATTCTACGAGTAAAAGCCTGTTGAGGGGCGATTCTAAAGGCCTGTTGAGGGGCGATTCTAAAGGCCTGATGAGGGGCGATTCTAAAGGCCTGTTGAGGGGCGATTCTAAAGGCCTGTTGAGGGGCAATTCTAAAGGCCTGATGAGGGGCGATTCTAAAGGCCTGATGAGGGGCGATTCTAAAGGCCTGTTGAGGGGCGATTCTAATAGCCTGTTGAGGGGCGATTCTAAAGGCCTGTTGAGGGGCGATTCTAATAGCCTGTTGAGGGGCGATTCTAAAGGCCTGTTGAGGGGCGATTCTAAAGGCCTGTTGAGGGGCGATTCTAAAGGCCTGTTGAGGGGCGATTCTAACGACCTGTTGAGGGGCGATTCTAAAGGCCTGATGAGGGGCGATTCTTAAGGCCTGTTGAGGGGCGATTCTAAGGCCTGTTGAGGGGCGATTCTAAAAGCCTGTTGAGGGGTGATTCTAAAGGCCTGTTGAGGGGCGATTCTAAAGGCCTGATGAGGGGCGATTCTAAAGGCCTGTTGAGGGGCGATTCTAAAGGCCTGATGAGGGGCGATTCTAAAGGCCTGTTGAGGGGCGATTCTAATAGCCTGTTGAGGGGCGATTCTAAAGGCCTGTTGAGGGGCGATTCTAAAGGCCTGTTGAGGGGCGATTCTAAAGACATGTTGAGGGGCGATTCTAAAGGCCTGATGAGGGGCGATTCTAAAGGCCTGTTGAGGGGCGATTCTAAAGGCCTGTTGAGGGGCAATTCTAAAGGCCTGATGAGGGGCGATTCTAAAGGCCTGATGAGGGGCGATTCTAAAGGCCTGTTGAGGGGCGATTCTAATAGCCTGTTGAGGGGCGATTCTAAAGGCCTGTTGAGGGGCGATTCTAATAGCCTGTTGAGGGGCGATTCTAAAGGCCTGTTGAGGGGCGATTCTAAAGGCCTGTTGAAGGGCGATTCTAAAGGCCTGTTGAGGGGCGATTCTAAAGGCCTGTTGAGGGGCGATTCTAAAAGCCTGTTGAGGGGTGATTCTGAAGGCCTGTTGAGGGGCGATTCTAAAGGCCTGATGAGGGGCGATTCTAAAGGCCTGTTGAGGGGCGATTCTAAAGGCCTGATGAGGGGCGATTCTAAAGGCCTGTTGAGGGGCGATTCTAATAGCCTGTTGAGGGGCGATTCTAAAGGCCTGTTGAGGGGCGATTCTAAAGGCCTGTTGAGGGGCGATTCTAAAGGCCTGTTGAGGGCGATTCTAAAGGCCTGTTGAGGGGCGATTCTAACGACCTGTTGAGGGGCGATTCTAAAGGCCTGATGATGGGCGATTCTAAAGGCCTGTTGAGGGGCGATTCTAAAGGCCTGTTGAGGGGCGATTCTAAAAGCCTGTTGAGGGGTGATTCTAAAGGCCTGTTGAGGGGCGATTCTAAAGGCCTGATGAGGGGCGATTCTAAAGGCCTGTTGAGGGGCGATTCTAAAGGCCTGATGAGGGGCGATTCTAAAGGCCTGTTGAGGGGCGATTCTAAAGGCCTGTTGAGGGGCGATTCTAAAGGCCTGTTGAGGGGCGATTCTAAAGGCCTGTTGAGGGGCAATTCTAAAGGCCTGATGAGGGGCGATTCTAAAGGCCTGATGAGGGGCGATTCTAAAGGCCTGTTGAGGGGCGATTCTAATAGCCTGTTGAGGGGCGATTCTAAAGGCCTGTTGAGGGGCGATTCTAATAGCCTGTTGAGGGGCGATTCTAAAGGCCTGTTGAGGGGCGATTCTAAAGGCCTGTTGAGGGGCGATTCTAAAGGCCTGTTGAGGGGCGATTCTAAAGGCCTGTTGAGGGGCGATTTCTAACGACCTGTTGAGGGGCGATTCTAAAGGCCTGATGAGGGGCGATTCTAAAGGCCTGTTGAGGGGCGATTCTAAAGGCCTGTTGAGGGGCGATTCTAAAGGCCTGTTGAGGGGCGATTCTAAAGGCCTGTTGAGGGGCGATTCTAAAGGCCTGATGAGGGGCGATTCTAAAGGCCTGATGAGGGGCGATTCTAAAGGCCTGTTGAGGGGCGATTCTAAAGGCCTGATGAGGGGCGATTCTAAAGGCCTGTTGAGGGGCGATTCTAAAGGCCTGTTGAGGGGCGATTCTAAAGACATGTTGAGGGGCGATTCTAAAGACCTGTTGAGGGTCTTTAGAAATAAATTTATGCTACATATGCAAATAAGGAAGGCAATATTCATATGGATCCATACTAATGAGAATGAGGGAGATAGCATTGATAGATTTCTCCTACCAATAAAGAGACACTATTCATAGATATCTAGACTAATAAGCGACACTATTTGCATAGGCCTATAATAATAATAATTGTTATATTAAGATACTACTGGCTGCTGCTTGTAAGTAGCTGTAATTCTCTGCCAAGTTCAGCTGCTCAGCTGTCGCAGACTTTATCGCCCCGGGTTTGTACCGCGTATCAACTGTCCAATTGTATTTGTAGGACAACAAATAAATTGAATGTGTACTCTAATACGGTTTCCTGTTAGAAGCCACTGACCCGTATAAAAACAAACATCATATTAGTGCATCTTGCGAGCACAGGTTTCTGTGGAAAGCGAAACATTTTTCCTTGGCAGCTTTAATTTATATTGGCATTGATTCCTGTGTAGGAGCCAATTCTAAAGGCCTGTTGTTATTGAATGTTTCCAAAAGGCCTGTTCAAAGGCCTGTTGAGGGGCGATTCTAAAAGCCTGTTGAGGGGTGATTCTACGAGTAAAAGCCTGTTGAGGGGCGATTCTAAAGGCCTGTTGAGGGGCGATTCTAAAGGCCTGTTGAGGGGCGATTCTAAAGGCCTGATGAGGGGCGATTCTAAAGGCCTGTTGAGGGGCGATTCTAAAGGCCTGTTGAGGGGCAATTCTAAAGGCCTGATGAGGGGCGATTCTAAAGGCCTGATGAGGGGCGATTCTAAAGGCCTGTTGAGGGGCGATTCTAATAGCCTGTTGAGGGGCGATTCTAAAGGCCTGTTGAGGGGCGATTCTAATAGCCTGTTGAGGGGCGATTCTAAAGGCCTGTTGAGGGGCGATTCTAAAGGCCTGTTGAGGGGCGATTCTAAAGGCCTGTTGAGGGGCGTTTCTAACGACCTGTTGAGGGGCGATTCTAAAGGCCTGATGAGGGGCGATTCTTAAGGCCTGTTGAGGGGCGATTCTAAAGGCCTGTTGAGGGGCGATTCTAAAGGCCTGATGAGGGGCGATTCTAAAGGCCTGTTGAGGGGCGATTCTAAAGGCCTGTTGAGGGGCGATTCTAAAGGCCTGATGAGGGGCGATTCTAAAGGCCTGTTGAGGGGCGATTCTAAAGACATGTTGAGGGGCGATTCTAAAGACCTGTTGAGGGTCTTTAGAAATAAATTTATGCTACATATGCAAATAAGGAAGGCAATATTCATATGGATCCATACTAATGAGAATGAGGGAGATAGCATTGATAGATTTCTCCTACCAATAAAGAGACACTATTCATAGATATCTAGACTAATAAGCGACACTATTTGCATAGGCCTATAATAATAATAATTGTTATATTAAGATACTACTGGCTGCTGCTTGTAAGTAGCTGTAATTCTCTGCCAAGTTCAGCTGCTCAGCTGTCGCAGACTTTATCGCCCCGGGTTTGTACCGCGTATCAACTGTCCAATTGTATTTGTAGGACAACAAATAAATTGAATGTGTACTCTAATACGGTTTCCTGTTAGAAGCCACTGACCCGTATAAAAACAAACATCATATTAGTGCATCTTGCGAGCACAGGTTTCTGTGGAAAGCGAAACATTTTTCCTTGGCAGCTTTAATTTATATTGGCATTGATTCCTGTGTAGGAGCCAATTCTAAAGGCCTGTTGTTATTGAATGTTTCCAAAAGGCCTGTTCAAAGGCCTGTTGAGGGGCGATTCTAAAAGCCTGTTGAGGGGTGATTCTACGAGTAAAAGCCTGTTGAGGGGCGATTCTAAAGGCCTGTTGAGGGGCGATTCTAAAGGCCTGATGAGGGGCGATTCTAAAGGCCTGATGAGGGGCGATTCTAAAGGCCTGTTGAGGGGCGATTCTAAAGGCCTGTTGAGGGGCAATTCTAAAGGCCTGATGAGGGGCGATTCTAAAGGCCTGATGAGGGGCGATTCTAAAGGCCTGTTGAGGGGCGATTCTAATAGCCTGTTGAGGGGCGATTCTAAAGGCCTGTTGAGGGGCGATTCTAATAGCCTGTTGAGGGGCGATTCTAAAGGCCTGTTGAGGGGCGATTCTAAAGGCCTGTTGAGGGGCGATTCTAAAGGCCTGTTGAGGGGCGATTCTAACGACCTGTTGAGGGGCGATTCTAAAGGCCTGATGAGGGGCGATTCTTAAGGCCTGTTGAGGGGCGATTCTAAAGGCCTGTTGAGGGGCGATTCTAAAAGCCTGTTGAGGGGTGATTCTGAAGGCCTGTTGAGGGGCGATTCTAAAGGCCTGTTGAGGGGCGATTCTAAAGGCCTGATGAGGGGCGATTCTAAAGGCCTGTTGAGGGGCGATTCTAAAGGCCTGTTGAGGGGCGATTCTAAAGGCCTGTTGAGGGGCGTTTCTAACGACCTGTTGAGGGGCGATTCTAAAGGCCTGTTGAGGGGCGATTCTAAAGACATGTTGAGGGGCGATTCTAAAGACCTGTTGAGGGTCTTTAGAAATAAATTTATGCTACATATGCAAATAAGGAAGGCAATATTCATATGGATCCATACTAATGAGAATGAGGGAGATAGCATTGATAGATTTCTCCTACCAATAAAGAGACACTATTCATAGATATCTAGACTAATAAGCGACACTATTTGCATAGGCCTATAATAATAATAATTGTTATATTAAGATACTACTGGCTGCTGCTTGTAAGTAGCTGTAATTCTCTGCCAAGTTCAGCTGCTCAGCTGTCGCAGACTTTATCGCCCCGGGTTTGTACCGCGTATCAACTGTCCAATTGTATTTGTAGGACAACAAATAAATTGAATGTGTACTCTAATACGGTTTCCTGTTAGAAGCCACTGACCCGTATAAAAACAAACATCATATTAGTGCATCTTGCGAGCACAGGTTTCTGTGGAAAGCGAAACATTTTTCCTTGGCAGCTTTAATTTATATTGGCATTGATTCCTGTGTAGGAGCCAATTCTAAAGGCCTGTTGTTATTGAATGTTTCCAAAAGGCCTGTTCAAAGGCCTGTTGAGGGGCGATTCTAAAAGCCTGTTGAGGGGTGATTCTACGAGTAAAAGCCTGTTGAGGGGCGATTCTAAAGGCCTGTTGAGGGGCGATTCTAAAGGCCTGATGAGGGGCGATTCTAAAGGCCTGATGAGGGGCGATTCTAAAGGCCTGTTGAGGGGCGATTCTAAAGGCCTGTTGAGGGGCAATTCTAAAGGCCTGATGAGGGGCGATTCTAAAGGCCTGATGAGGGGCGATTCTAAAGGCCTGTTGAGGGGCGATTCTAATAGCCTGTTGAGGGGCGATTCTAAAGGCCTGTTGAGGGGCGATTCTAATAGCCTGTTGAGGGGCGATTCTAAAGGCCTGTTGAGGGGCGATTCTAAAGGCCTGTTGAGGGGCGATTCTAAAGGCCTGTTGAGGGGCGATTCTAACGACCTGTTGAGGGGCGATTCTAAAGGCCTGATGAGGGGCGATTCTTAAGGCCTGTTGAGGGGCGATTCTAAAGGCCTGTTGAGGGGCGATTCTAAAAGCCTGTTGAGGGGTGATTCTGAAGGCCTGTTGAGGGGCGATTCTAAAGGCCTGTTGAGGGGCGATTCTAAAGGCCTGATGAGGGGCGATTCTAAAGGCCTGTTGAGGGGCGATTCTAAAGACATGTTGAGGGGCGATTCTAAAGACCTGTTGAGGGTCTTTAGAAATAAATTTATGCTACATATGCAAATAAGGAAGGCAATATTCATATGGATCCATACTAATGAGAATGAGGGAGATAGCATTGATAGATTTCTCCTACCAATAAAGAGACACTATTCATAGATATCTAGACTAATAAGCGACACTATTTGCATAGGCCTATAATAATAATAATTGTTATATTAAGATACTACTGGCTGCTGCTTGTAAGTAGCTGTAATTCTCTGCCAAGTTCAGCTGCTCAGCTGTCGCAGACTTTATCGCCCCGGGTTTGTACCGCGTATCAACTGTCCAATTGTATTTGTAGGACAACAAATAAATTGAATGTGTACTCTAATACGGTTTCCTGTTAGAAGCCACTGACCCGTATAAAAACAAACATCATATTAGTGCATCTTGCGAGCACAGGTTTCTGTGGAAAGCGAAACATTTTTCCTTGGCAGCTTTAATTTATATTGGCATTGATTCCTGTGTAGGAGCCAATTCTAAAGGCCTGTTGTTATTGAATGTTTCCAAAAGGCCTGTTCAAAGGCCTGTTGAGGGGCGATTCTAAAAGCCTGTTGAGGGGTGATTCTACGAGTAAAAGCCTGTTGAGGGGCGATTCTAAAGGCCTGTTGAGGGGCGATTCTAAAGGCCTGATGAGGGGCGATTCTAAAGGCCTGTTGAGGGGCGATTCTAAAGGCCTGTTGAGGGGCAATTCTAAAGGCCTGATGAGGGGCGATTCTAAAGGCCTGATGAGGGGCGATTCTAAAGGCCTGTTGAGGGGCGATTCTAATAGCCTGTTGAGGGGCGATTCTAAAGGCCTGTTGAGGGGCGATTCTAAAGGCCTGTTGAGGGGCGATTCTAAAGGCCTGTTGAGGGGCGATTCTAACGACCTGTTGAGGGGCGATTCTAAAGGCCTGATGAGGGGCGATTCTTAAGGCCTGTTGAGGGGCGATTCTAAAGGCCTGTGTAGGGGCGATTCTAAAAGCCTGTTGAGGGGTGATTCTAAAGGCCTGTTGAGGGGCGATTCTAAAGGCCTGATGAGGGGCGATTCTAAAGACATGTTGAGGGGCGATTCTAAAGACCTGTTGAGGGGCGATTCTAAAGGCCTGTTGAGGGGCGATTCTAAAGGCCTGTTGAGAGGCGATTCTACGAGTAAAAGCCTGTTGAGGGGCGATTCTAAAGGCCTGTTGAGGGGCGATTCTAAAGGCCTGTTGAGGGGCGATTCTAAAGGCCTGTTGAGGGGCGATTCTAAAGGCCTGTTGAGGGGCGATTCTAACGACCTGTTGAGGGGCGATTCTAAAGGCCTGATGAGGGGCGATTCTAAAGGCCTGTTGAGGGGCGATTCTAAAGGCCTGATGAGGGGCGATTCTAAAGGCCTGTTGAGGGGCGATTCTAAAGGCCTGTTGAGGGGCGATTCTAACGACCTGTTGAGGGGCGATTCTAAAGGCCTGATGAGGGGCGATTCTTAAGGCCTGTTGAGGGGCGATTCTAAAGGCCTGTTGAGGGGCGATTCTAAAGGCCTGATGAGGGGCGATTCTAAAGGCCTGTTGAGGGGCGATTCTAAAGGCCTGTTGAGGGGCGATTCTAAAGGCCTGATGAGGGGCGATTCTAAAGGCCTGTTGAGGGGCGATTCTAAAGACATGTTGAGGGGCGATTCTAAAGACCTGTTGAGGGTCTTTAGAAATAAATTTATGCTACATATGCAAATAAGGAAGGCAATATTCATATGGATCCATACTAATGAGAATGAGGGAGATAGCATTGATAGATTTCTCCTACCAATAAAGAGACACTATTCATAGATATCTAGACTAATAAGCGACACTATTTGCATAGGCCTATAATAATAATAATTGTTATATTAAGATACTACTGGCTGCTGCTTGTAAGTAGCTGTAATTCTCTGCCAAGTTCAGCTGCTCAGCTGTCGCAGACTTTATCGCCCCGGGTTTGTACCGCGTATCAACTGTCCAATTGTATTTGTAGGACAACAAATAAATTGAATGTGTACTCTAATACGGTTTCCTGTTAGAAGCCACTGACCCGTATAAAAACAAACATCATATTAGTGCATCTTGCGAGCACAGGTTTCTGTGGAAAGCGAAACATTTTTCCTTGGCAGCTTTAATTTATATTGGCATTGATTCCTGTGTAGGAGCCAATTCTAAAGGCCTGTTGTTATTGAATGTTTCCAAAAGGCCTGTTCAAAGGCCTGTTGAGGGGCGATTCTAAAAGCCTGTTGAGGGGTGATTCTACGAGTAAAAGCCTGTTGAGGGGCGATTCTAAAGGCCTGTTGAGGGGCGATTCTAAAGGCCTGATGAGGGGCGATTCTAAAGGCCTGTTGAGGGGCGATTCTAAAGGCCTGTTGAGGGGCAATTCTAAAGGCCTGATGAGGGGCGATTCTAAAGGCCTGATGAGGGGCGATTCTAAAGGCCTGTTGAGGGGCGATTCTAATAGCCTGTTGAGGGGCGATTCTAAAGGCCTGTTGAGGGGCGATTCTAATAGCCTGTTGAGGGGCGATTCTAAAGGCCTGTTGAGGGGCGATTCTAAAGGCCTGTTGAGGGGCGATTCTAAAGGCCTGTTGAGGGGCGATTCTAACGACCTGTTGAGGGGCGATTCTAAAGGCCTGATGAGGGGCGATTCTTAAGGCCTGTTGAGGGGCGATTCTAAAGGCCTGTTGAGGGGCGATTCTAAAAGCCTGTTGAGGGGTGATTCTAAAGGCCTGTTGAGGGGCGATTCTAAAGGCCTGATGAGGGGCGATTCTAAAGGCCTGTTGAGGGGCGATTCTAAAGGCCTGATGAGGGGCGATTCTAAAGGCCTGTTGAGGGGCGATTCTAATAGCCTGTTGAGGGGCGATTCTAAAGGCCTGTTGAGGGGCGATTCTAAAGGCCTGTTGAGGGGCGATTCTAAAGGCCTGTTGAGGGGCGATTCTAAAGGCCTGTTGAGGGGCGATTCTAACGACCTGTTGAGGGGCGATTCTAAAGGCCTGATGAGGGGCGATTCTAAAGGCCTGTTGAGGGGCGATTCTAAAGGCCTGATGAGGGGCGATTCTAAAGGCCTGTTGAGGGGCGATTCTAAAGGCCTGTTGAGGGGCGATTCTAAAGACATGTTGAGGGGCGATTCTAAAGGCCTGATGAGGGGCGATTCTAAAGGCCTGTTGAGGGGCGATTCTAAAGGCCTGTTGAGGGGCGATTCTAAAGGCCTGATGAGGGGCGATTCTAAAGGCCTGATGAGGGGCGATTCTAAAGGCCTGTTGAGGGGCGATTCTTAAGGCCTGTTGAGGGGCGATTCTAAAGGCCTGTTGAGGGGCGATTCTTAAGGCCTGTTGAGGGGCGATTCTAAAGGCCTGATGAGGGGCGATTCTTAAGGCCTGTTGAGGGGCGATTCTAAAGGCCTGTTGAGGGGCGATTCTAAAGGCCTGATGAGGGGCGATTCTAAAGGCCTGTTGAGGGGCGATTCTAAAGGCCTGTTGAGGGGCGATTCTAAAGGCCTGATGAGGGGCGATTCTAAAGGCCTGTTGAGGGGCGATTCTAAAGACATGTTGAGGGGCGATTCTAAAGACCTGTTGAGGGTCTTTAGAAATAAATTTATGCTACATATGCAAATAAGGAAGGCAATATTCATATGGATCCATACTAATGAGAATGAGGGAGATAGCATTGATAGATTTCTCCTACCAATAAAGAGACACTATTCATAGATATCTAGACTAATAAGCGACACTATTTGCATAGGCCTATAATAATAATAATTGTTATATTAAGATACTACTGGCTGCTGCTTGTAAGTAGCTGTAATTCTCTGCCAAGTTCAGCTGCTCAGCTGTCGCAGACTTTATCGCCCCGGGTTTGTACCGCGTATCAACTGTCCAATTGTATTTGTAGGACAACAAATAAATTGAATGTGTACTCTAATACGGTTTCCTGTTAGAAGCCACTGACCCGTATAAAAACAAACATCATATTAGTGCATCTTGCGAGCACAGGTTTCTGTGGAAAGCGAAACATTTTTCCTTGGCAGCTTTAATTTATATTGGCATTGATTCCTGTGTAGGAGCCAATTCTAAAGGCCTGTTGTTATTGAATGTTTCCAAAAGGCCTGTTCAAAGGCCTGTTGAGGGGCGATTCTAAAAGCCTGTTGAGGGGTGATTCTACGAGTAAAAGCCTGTTGAGGGGCGATTCTAAAGGCCTGTTGAGGGCGATTCTAAAGGCCTGATGAGGGGCGATTCTAAAGGCCTGTTGAGGGGCGATTCTAAAGGCCTGTTGAGGGGCAATTCTAAAGGCCTGATGAGGGGCGATTCTAAAGGCCTGATGAGGGGCGATTCTAAAGGCCTGTTGAGGGGCGATTCTAATAGCCTGTTGAGGGGCGATTCTAAAGGCCTGTTGAGGGGCGATTCTAATAGCCTGTTGAGGGGCGATTCTAAAGGCCTGTTGAGGGGCGATTCTAAAGGCCTGTTGAGGGGCGATTCTAAAGGCCTGTTGAGGGGCGATTCTAACGACCTGTTGAGGGGCGATTCTAAAGGCCTGATGAGGGGCGATTCTTAAGGCCTGTTGAGGGGCGATTCTAAAGGCCTGTTGAGGGGCGATTCTAAAAGCCTGTTGAGGGGTGATTCTAAAGGCCTGTTGAGGGGCGATTCTAAAGGCCTGATGAGGGGCGATTCTAAAGGCCTGTTGAGGGGCGATTCTAAAGGCCTGATGAGGGGCGATTCTAAAGGCCTGTTGAGGGGCGATTCTAATAGCCTGTTGAGGGGCGATTCTAAAGGCCTGTTGAGGGGCGATTCTAAAGGCCTGTTGAGGGGCGATTCTAAAGGCCTGTTGAGGGGCGATTCTAAAGGCCTGTTGAGGGGCGATTCTAACGACCTGTTGAGGGGCGATTCTAAAGGCCTGATGAGGGGCGATTCTAAAGGCCTGTTGAGGGGCGATTCTAAAGGCCTGATGAGGGGCGATTCTAAAGGCCTGTTGAGGGGCGATTCTAAAGGCCTGTTGAGGGGCGATTCTAAAGACATGTTGAGGGGCGATTCTAAAGGCCTGATGAGGGGCGATTCTTAAGGCCTGTTGAGGGGCGATTCTAAAGGCCTGTTGAGGGGCAATTCTAAAGGCCTGATGAGGGGCGATTCTAAAGGCCTGATGAGGGGCGATTCTAAAGGCCTGTTGAGGGGCGATTCTAAAGGCCTGATGAGGGGCGATTCTTAAGGCCTGTTGAGGGGCGATTCTAAAGGCCTGTTGAGGGGCGATTCTAAAGGCCTGATGAGGGGCGATTCTAAAGGCCTGTTGAGGGGCGATTCTAAAGGCCTGTTGAGGGGCGATTCTAAAGGCCTGATGAGGGGCGATTCTAAAGGCCTGTTGAGGGGCGATTCTAAAGACATGTTGAGGGGCGATTCTAAAGGCCTGTTGAGGGGCGATTCTAAAGGCCTGTTGAGGGGCGATTCTAAAGGCCTGTTGAGGGGCGATTCTAAAGGCCTGTTGAGGGGCGATTCTAACGACCTGTTGAGGGGCGATTCTAAAGGCCTGATGAGGGGCGATTCTAAAGGCCTGTTGAGGGGCGATTCTAAAGGCCTGATGAGGGGCGATTCTAAAGGCCTGATGAGGGGCGATTCTAAAGGCCTGTTGAGGGGCGATTCTAAAGGCCTGATGAGGGGCGATTCTAAAGGCCTGTTGAGGGGCGATTCTAAAGGCCTGTTGAGGGGCGATTCTAAAGACATGTTGAGGGGCGATTCTAAAGACCTGTTGAGGGTCTTTAGAAATAAATTTATGCTACATATGCAAATAAGGAAGGCAATATTCATATGGATCCATACTAATGAGAATGAGGGAGATAGCATTGATAGATTTCTCCTACCAATAAAGAGACACTATTCATAGATATCTAGACTAATAAGCGACACTATTTGCATAGGCCTATAATAATAATAATTGTTATATTAAGATACTACTGGCTGCTGCTTGTAAGTAGCTGTAATTCTCTGCCAAGTTCAGCTGCTCAGCTGTCGCAGACTTTATCGCCCCGGGTTTGTACCGCGTATCAACTGTCCAATTGTATTTGTAGGACAACAAATAAATTGAATGTGTACTCTAATACGGTTTCCTGTTAGAAGCCACTGACCCGTATAAAAACAAACATCATATTAGTGCATCTTGCGAGCACAGGTTTCTGTGGAAAGCGAAACATTTTTCCTTGGCAGCTTTAATTTATATTGGCATTGATTCCTGTGTAGGAGCCAATTCTAAAGGCCTGTTGTTATTGAATGTTTCCAAAAGGCCTGTTCAAAGGCCTGTTGAGGGGCGATTCTAAAAGCCTGTTGAGGGGTGATTCTACGAGTAAAAGCCTGTTGAGGGGCGATTCTAAAGGCCTGTTGAGGGGCGATTCTAAAGGCCTGTTGAGGGGCGATTCTAAAGGCCTGATGAGGGGCGATTCTAAAGGCCTGTTGAGGGGCGATTCTAAAGGCCTGTTGAGGGGCAATTCTAAAGGCCTGATGAGGGGCGATTCTAAAGGCCTGATGAGGGGCGATTCTAAAGGCCTGTTGAGGGGCGATTCTAATAGCCTGTTGAGGGGCGATTCTAAAGGCCTGTTGAGGGGCGATTCTAATAGCCTGTTGAGGGGCGATTCTAAAGGCCTGTTGAGGGGCGATTCTAAAGGCCTGTTGAGGGGCGATTCTAAAGGCCTGTTGAGGGGCGATTCTAACGACCTGTTGAGGGGCGATTCTAAAGGCCTGATGAGGGGCGATTCTAAAGGCCTGTTGAGGGGCGATTCTAATAGCCTGTTGAGGGGCGATTCTAAAGGCCTGTTGAGGGGCGATTCTAAAGGCCTGTTGAGGGGCGATTCTAAAGGCCTGTTGAGGGGCGATTCTAAAGGCCTGTTGAGGGGCGATTCTAAAGGCCTGTTGAGGGGCGATTCTAAAGGCCTGTTGAGGGGCGATTCTAATAGCCTGTTGAGGGGCGATTCTAAAGGCCTGTTGAGGGGCGATTCTAACGACCTGTTGAGGGGCGATTCTAAAGGCCTGATGAGGGGCGATTCTAAAGGCCTGTTGAGGGGCGATTCTAAAGGCCTGTTGAGGGGCGATTCTACGAGTAAAAGCCTGTTGAGGGGCGATTCTAAAGGCCTGTTGAGGGGCGATTCTAAAGGCCTGATGAGGGGCGATTCTAAAGGCCTGTTGAGGGGCGATTCTAAAGGCCTGTTGAGGGGCGATTCTAAAGGCCTGATGAGGGGCGATTCTAAAGGCCTGTTGAGGGGCGATTCTAAAGGCCTGTTGAGGGGCGATTCTAAAGGCCTGATGAGGGGCGATTCTAAAGGCCTGTTGAGGGGCGATTCTAATAGCCTGTTGAGGGGCGATTCTAAAGGCCTGTTGAGGGGCGATTCTAATAGCCTGTTGAGGGGCGATTCTAAAGGCCTGTTGAGGGGCGATTCTAAAGGCCTGATGAGGGGCGATTCTAAAGGCCTGTTGAGGGGCGATTCTAATAGCCTGTTGAGGGGCGATTCTAAAGGCCTGTTGAGGGGCGATTCTAATAGCCTGTTGAGGGGCGATTCTAAAGGCCTGTTGAGGGGCGATTCTAAAGGCCTGTTGAGGGGCGATTCTAAAGGCCTGTTGAGGGGCGATTCTAAAGGCCTGTTGAGGGGCGATTCTAACGACCTGTTGAGGGGCGATTCTAAAGGCCTGATGAGGGGCGATTCTAAAGGCCTGTTGAGGGGCGATTCTAAAGGCCTGATGAGGGGCGATTCTAAAGGCCTGTTGAGGGGCGATTCTAAAGGCCTGTTGAGGGGCGATTCTAAAGGCCTGTTGAGGGGCGATTCTAAAGGCCTGTTGAGGGGCGATTCTAAAGGCCTGATGAGGGGCGATTCTAAAGGCCTGATGAGGGGCGATTCTAAAGGCCTGTTGAGGGGCGATTCTAAAGGCCTGATGAGGGGCGATTCTAAAGGCCTGATGAGGGGCGATTCTAAAGGCCTGTTGAGGGGCGATTCTAAAGGCCTGTTGAGGGGCGATTCTAAAGGCCTGTTGAGGGGCGATTCTAAAGGCCTGTTGAGGGGCGATTCTAACGACCTGTTGAGGGGCGATTCTAAAGGCCTGTTGAGGGGCGATTCTAAAGGCCTGTTGAGGGGCGATTCTAAAGGCCTGTTGAGGGGCGATTCTAAAGGCCTGATGAGGGGCGATTCTAAAGGCCTGATGAGGGGCGATTCTAAAGGCCTGATGAGGGGCGATTCTAAAGGCCTGTTGAGGGGCGATTCTAAAGGCCTGATGAGGGGCGATTCTAAAGGCCTGTTGAGGGGCGATTCTAAAGGCCTGTTGAGGGGCGATTCTAAAGACATGTTGAGGGGCGATTCTAAAGACCTGTTGAGGGTCTTTAGAAATAAATTTATGCTACATATGCAAATAAGGAAGGCAATATTCATATGGATCCATACTAATGAGAATGGGGGAGATAGCATTGATAGATTTCTCCTACCAATAAAGAGACACTATTCATAGATATCTAGACTAATAAGCGACACTATTTGCATAGGCCTATAATAATAATAATTGTTATATTAAGATACTACTGGCTGCTGCTTGTAAGTAGCTGTAATTCTCTGCCAAGTTCAGCTGCTCAGCTGTCGCAGACTTTATCGCCCCGGGTTTGTACCGCGTATCAACTGTCCAATTGTATTTGTAGGACAACAAATAAATTGAATGTGTACTCTAATACGGTTTCCTGTTAGAAGCCACTGACCCGTATAAAAACAAACATCATATTAGTGCATCTTGCGAGCACAGGTTTCTGTGGAAAGCGAAACATTTTTCCTTGGCAGCTTTAATTTATATTGGCATTGATTCCTGTGTAGGAGCCAATTCTAAAGGCCTGTTGTTATTGAATGTTTCCAAAAGGCCTGTTCAAAGGCCTGTTGAGGGGCGATTCTAAAAGCCTGTTGAGGGGTGATTCTACGAGTAAAAGCCTGTTGAGGGGCGATTCTAAAGGCCTGTTGAGGGGCGATTCTAAAGGCCTGATGAGGGGCGATTCTAAAGGCCTGTTGAGGGGCGATTCTAAAGGCCTGTTGAGGGGCAATTCTAAAGGCCTGATGAGGGGCGATTCTAAAGGCCTGATGAGGGGCGATTCTAAAGGCCTGTTGAGGGGCGATTCTAATAGCCTGTTGAGGGGCGATTCTAAAGGCCTGTTGAGGGGCGATTCTAATAGCCTGTTGAGGGGCGATTCTAAAGGCCTGTTGAGGGGCGATTCTAAAGGCCTGTTGAGGGGCGATTCTAAAGGCCTGTTGAGGGGCGATTCTAACGACCTGTTGAGGGGCGATTCTAAAGGCCTGATGAGGGGCGATTCTTAAGGCCTGATGAGGGGCGATTCTAAAGGCCTGTTGAGGGGCGATTCTAAAAGCCTGTTGAGGGGTGATTCTAAAGGCCTGTTGAGGGGCGATTCTAAAGGCCTGATGAGGGGCGATTCTAAAGGCCTGTTGAGGGGCGATTCTAAAGGCCTGATGAGGGGCGATTCTAAAGGCCTGTTGAGGGGCGATTCTAATAGCCTGTTGAGGGGCGATTCTAAAGGCCTGTTGAGGGGCGATTCTAAAGGCCTGTTGAGGGGCGATTCTAAAGGCCTGTTGAGGGGCGATTCTAAAGGCCTGTTGAGGGGCGATTCTAACGACCTGTTGAGGGGCGATTCTAAAGGCCTGATGAGGGGCGATTCTAAAGGCCTGTTGAGGGGCGATTCTAAAGGCCTGATGAGGGGCGATTCTAAAGGCCTGTTGAGGGGCGATTCTAAAGGCCTGTTGAGGGGCGATTCTAAAGACATGTTGAGGGGCGATTCTAAAGGCCTGATGAGGGGCGATTCTAAAGGCCTGTTGAGGGGCGATTCTAAAGGCCTGTTGAGGGGCAATTCTAAAGGCCTGATGAGGGGCGATTCTAAAGGCCTGATGAGGGGCGATTCTAAAGGCCTGTTGAGGGGCGATTCTTAAGGCCTGTTGAGGGGCGATTCTAAAGGCCTGTTGAGGGGCGATTCTTAAGGCCTGTTGAGGGGCGATTCTAAAGGCCTGATGAGGGGCGATTCTTAAGGCCTGTTGAGGGGCGATTCTAAAGGCCTGTTGAGGGGCGATTCTAAAGGCCTGATGAGGGGCGATTCTAAAGGCCTGTTGAGGGGCGATTCTAAAGGCCTGTTGAGGGGCGATTCTAAAGGCCTGATGAGGGGCGATTCTAAAGGCCTGTTGAGGGGCGATTCTAAAGACATGTTGAGGGGCGATTCTAAAGACCTGTTGAGGGTCTTTAGAAATAAATTTATGCTACATATGCAAATAAGGAAGGCAATATTCATATGGATCCATACTAATGAGAATGAGGGAGATAGCATTGATAGATTTCTCCTACCAATAAAGAGACACTATTCATAGATATCTAGACTAATAAGCGACACTATTTGCATAGGCCTATAATAATAATAATTGTTATATTAAGATACTACTGGCTGCTGCTTGTAAGTAGCTGTAATTCTCTGCCAAGTTCAGCTGCTCAGCTGTCGCAGACTTTATCGCCCCGGGTTTGTACCGCGTATCAACTGTCCAATTGTATTTGTAGGACAACAAATAAATTGAATGTGTACTCTAATACGGTTTCCTGTTAGAAGCCACTGACCCGTATAAAAACAAACATCATATTAGTGCATCTTGCGAGCACAGGTTTCTGTGGAAAGCGAAACATTTTTCCTTGGCAGCTTTAATTTATATTGGCATTGATTCCTGTGTAGGAGCCAATTCTAAAGGCCTGTTGTTATTGAATGTTTCCAAAAGGCCTGTTCAAAGGCCTGTTGAGGGGCGATTCTAAAAGCCTGTTGAGGGGTGATTCTACGAGTAAAAGCCTGTTGAGGGGCGATTCTAAAGGCCTGTTGAGGGGCGATTCTAAAGGCCTGATGAGGGGCGATTCTAAAGGCCTGTTGAGGGGCGATTCTAAAGGCCTGTTGAGGGGCAATTCTAAAGGCCTGATGAGGGGCGATTCTAAAGGCCTGATGAGGGGCGATTCTAAAGGCCTGTTGAGGGGCGATTCTAATAGCCTGTTGAGGGGCGATTCTAAAGGCCTGTTGAGGGGCGATTCTAATAGCCTGTTGAGGGGCGATTCTAAAGGCCTGTTGAGGGGCGATTCTAAAGGCCTGTTGAGGGGCGATTCTAAAGGCCTGTTGAGGGGCGATTCTAACGACCTGTTGAGGGGCGATTCTAAAGGCCTGATGAGGGGCGATTCTTAAGGCCTGTTGAGGGGCGATTCTAAAGGCCTGTTGAGGGGCGATTCTAAAAGCCTGTTGAGGGGTGATTCTAAAGGCCTGTTGAGGGGCGATTCTAAAGGCCTGATGAGGGGCGATTCTAAAGGCCTGTTGAGGGGCGATTCTAAAGGCCTGATGAGGGGCGATTCTAAAGGCCTGTTGAGGGGCGATTCTAATAGCCTGTTGAGGGGCGATTCTAAAGGCCTGTTGAGGGGCGATTCTAAAGGCCTGTTGAGGGGCGATTCTAAAGGCCTGTTGAGGGGCGATTCTAAAGGCCTGTTGAGGGGCGATTCTAACGACCTGTTGAGGGGCGATTCTAAAGGCCTGATGAGGGGCGATTCTAAAGGCCTGTTGAGGGGCGATTCTAAAGGCCTGATGAGGGGCGATTCTAAAGGCCTGTTGAGGGGCGATTCTAAAGGCCTGTTGAGGGGCGATTCTAAAGACATGTTGAGGGGCGATTCTAAAGGCCTGATGAGGGGCGATTCTTAAGGCCTGTTGAGGGGCGATTCTAAAGGCCTGTTGAGGGGCAATTCTAAAGGCCTGATGAGGGGCGATTCTAAAGGCCTGATGAGGGGCGATTCTAAAGGCCTGTTGAGGGGCGATTCTAAAGGCCTGATGAGGGGCGATTCTTAAGGCCTGTTGAGGGGCGATTCTAAAGGCCTGTTGAGGGGCGATTCTAAAGGCCTGATGAGGGGCGATTCTAAAGGCCTGTTGAGGGGCGATTCTAAAGGCCTGTTGAGGGGCGATTCTAAAGGCCTGATGAGGGGCGATTCTAAAGGCCTGTTGAGGGGCGATTCTAAAGACATGTTGAGGGGCGATTCTAAAGGCCTGTTGAGGGGCGATTCTAAAGGCCTGTTGAGGGGCGATTCTAAAGGCCTGTTGAGGGGCGATTCTAAAGGCCTGTTGAGGGGCGATTCTAACGACCTGTTGAGGGGCGATTCTAAAGGCCTGATGAGGGGCGATTCTAAAGGCCTGTTGAGGGGCGATTCTAAAGGCCTGATGAGGGGCGATTCTAAAGGCCTGATGAGGGGCGATTCTAAAGGCCTGTTGAGGGGCGATTCTAAAGGCCTGATGAGGGGCGATTCTAAAGGCCTGTTGAGGGGCGATTCTAAAGGCCTGTTGAGGGGCGATTCTAAAGACATGTTGAGGGGCGATTCTAAAGACCTGTTGAGGGTCTTTAGAAATAAATTTATGCTACATATGCAAATAAGGAAGGCAATATTCATATGGATCCATACTAATGAGAATGAGGGAGATAGCATTGATAGATTTCTCCTACCAATAAAGAGACACTATTCATAGATATCTAGACTAATAAGCGACACTATTTGCATAGGCCTATAATAATAATAATTGTTATATTAAGATACTACTGGCTGCTGCTTGTAAGTAGCTGTAATTCTCTGCCAAGTTCAGCTGCTCAGCTGTCGCAGACTTTATCGCCCCGGGTTTGTACCGCGTATCAACTGTCCAATTGTATTTGTAGGACAACAAATAAATTGAATGTGTACTCTAATACGGTTTCCTGTTAGAAGCCACTGACCCGTATAAAAACAAACATCATATTAGTGCATCTTGCGAGCACAGGTTTCTGTGGAAAGCGAAACATTTTTCCTTGGCAGCTTTAATTTATATTGGCATTGATTCCTGTGTAGGAGCCAATTCTAAAGGCCTGTTGTTATTGAATGTTTCCAAAAGGCCTGTTCAAAGGCCTGTTGAGGGGCGATTCTAAAAGCCTGTTGAGGGGTGATTCTACGAGTAAAAGCCTGTTGAGGGGCGATTCTAAAGGCCTGTTGAGGGGCGATTCTAAAGGCCTGTTGAGGGGCGATTCTAAAGGCCTGATGAGGGGCGATTCTAAAGGCCTGTTGAGGGGCGATTCTAAAGGCCTGTTGAGGGGCAATTCTAAAGGCCTGATGAGGGGCGATTCTAAAGGCCTGATGAGGGGCGATTCTAAAGGCCTGTTGAGGGGCGATTCTAATAGCCTGTTGAGGGGCGATTCTAAAGGCCTGTTGAGGGGCGATTCTAATAGCCTGTTGAGGGGCGATTCTAAAGGCCTGTTGAGGGGCGATTCTAAAGGCCTGTTGAGGGGCGATTCTAAAGGCCTGTTGAGGGGCGATTCTAACGACCTGTTGAGGGGCGATTCTAAAGGCCTGATGAGGGGCGATTCTAAAGGCCTGTTGAGGGGCGATTCTAATAGCCTGTTGAGGGGCGATTCTAAAGGCCTGTTGAGGGGCGATTCTAAAGGCCTGTTGAGGGGCGATTCTAAAGGCCTGTTGAGGGGCGATTCTAAAGGCCTGTTGAGGGGCGATTCTAAAGGCCTGTTGAGGGGCGATTCTAAAGGCCTGTTGAGGGGCGATTCTAATAGCCTGTTGAGGGGCGATTCTAAAGGCCTGTTGAGGGGCGATTCTAACGACCTGTTGAGGGGCGATTCTAAAGGCCTGATGAGGGGCGATTCTAAAGGCCTGTTGAGGGGCGATTCTAAAGGCCTGTTGAGGGGCGATTCTACGAGTAAAAGCCTGTTGAGGGGCGATTCTAAAGGCCTGTTGAGGGGCGATTCTAAAGGCCTGATGAGGGGCGATTCTAAAGGCCTGTTGAGGGGCGATTCTAAAGGCCTGTTGAGGGGCGATTCTAAAGGCCTGATGAGGGGCGATTCTAAAGGCCTGTTGAGGGGCGATTCTAAAGGCCTGTTGAGGGGCGATTCTAAAGGCCTGATGAGGGGCGATTCTAAAGGCCTGTTGAGGGGCGATTCTAATAGCCTGTTGAGGGGCGATTCTAAAGGCCTGTTGAGGGGCGATTCTAATAGCCTGTTGAGGGGCGATTCTAAAGGCCTGTTGAGGGGCGATTCTAAAGGCCTGATGAGGGGCGATTCTAAAGGCCTGTTGAGGGGCGATTCTAATAGCCTGTTGAGGGGCGATTCTAAAGGCCTGTTGAGGGGCGATTCTAATAGCCTGTTGAGGGGCGATTCTAAAGGCCTGTTGAGGGGCGATTCTAAAGGCCTGTTGAGGGGCGATTCTAAAGGCCTGTTGAGGGGCGATTCTAAAGGCCTGTTGAGGGGCGATTCTAACGACCTGTTGAGGGGCGATTCTAAAGGCCTGATGAGGGGCGATTCTAAAGGCCTGTTGAGGGGCGATTCTAAAGGCCTGATGAGGGGCGATTCTAAAGGCCTGTTGAGGGGCGATTCTAAAGGCCTGTTGAGGGGCGATTCTAAAGGCCTGTTGAGGGGCGATTCTAAAGGCCTGTTGAGGGGCGATTCTAAAGGCCTGATGAGGGGCGATTCTAAAGGCCTGATGAGGGGCGATTCTAAAGGCCTGTTGAGGGGCGATTCTAAAGGCCTGATGAGGGGCGATTCTAAAGGCCTGATGAGGGGCGATTCTAAAGGCCTGTTGAGGGGCGATTCTAAAGGCCTGTTGAGGGGCGATTCTAAAGGCCTGTTGAGGGGCGATTCTAAAGGCCTGTTGAGGGGCGATTCTAACGACCTGTTGAGGGGCGATTCTAAAGGCCTGTTGAGGGGCGATTCTAAAGGCCTGTTGAGGGGCGATTCTAAAGGCCTGTTGAGGGGCGATTCTAAAGGCCTGTTGAGGGGCGATTCTAAAGGCCTGATGAGGGGCGATTCTAAAGGCCTGATGAGGGGCGATTCTAAAGGCCTGTTGAGGGGCGATTCTAAAGGCCTGATGAGGGGCGATTCTAAAGGCCTGTTGAGGGGCGATTCTAAAGGCCTGTTGAGGGGCGATTCTAAAGACATGTTGAGGGGCGATTCTAAAGACCTGTTGAGGGTCTTTAGAAATAAATTTATGCTACATATGCAAATAAGGAAGGCAATATTCATATGGATCCATACTAATGAGAATGGGGGAGATAGCATTGATAGATTTCTCCTACCAATAAAGAGACACTATTCATAGATATCTAGACTAATAAGCGACACTATTTGCATAGGCCTATAATAATAATAATTGTTATATTAAGATACTACTGGCTGCTGCTTGTAAGTAGCTGTAATTCTCTGCCAAGTTCAGCTGCTCAGCTGTCGCAGACTTTATCGCCCCGGGTTTGTACCGCGTATCAACTGTCCAATTGTATTTGTAGGACAACAAATAAATTGAATGTGTACTCTAATACGGTTTCCTGTTAGAAGCCACTGACCCGTATAAAAACAAACATCATATTAGTGCATCTTGCGAGCACAGGTTTCTGTGGAAAGCGAAACATTTTTCCTTGGCAGCTTTAATTTATATTGGCATTGATTCCTGTGTAGGAGCCAATTCTAAAGGCCTGTTGTTATTGAATGTTTCCAAAAGGCCTGTTCAAAGGCCTGTTGAGGGGCGATTCTAAAAGCCTGTTGAGGGGTGATTCTACGAGTAAAAGCCTGTTGAGGGGCGATTCTAAAGGCCTGTTGAGGGGCGATTCTAAAGGCCTGTTGAGGGGCGATTCTAAAGGCCTGATGAGGGGCGATTCTAAAGGCCTGTTGAGGGGCGATTCTAAAGGCCTGTTGAGGGGCGATTCTAAAGGCCTGTTGAGGGGCGATTCTAAAGGCCTGTTGAGGGGCGATTCTAAAGGCCTGTTGAGGGGCGATTCTAACGACCTGTTGAGGGGCGATTCTAAAGGCCTGATGAGGGGCGATTCTAAAGGCCTGATGAGGGGCGATTCTAAAGGCCTGTTGAGGGGCGATTCTAATAGCCTGTTGAGGGGCGATTCTAAAGGCCTGTTGAGGGGCGATTCTAATAGCCTGTTGAGGGGCGATTCTAAAGGCCTGTTGAGGGGCGATTCTAAAGGCCTGTTGAGGGGCGATTCTAAAGGCCTGTTGAGGGGCGATTCTAACGACCTGTTGAGGGGCGATTCTAAAGGCCTGATGAGGGGCGATTCTTAAGGCCTGTTGAGGGGCGATTCTAAAGGCCTGTTGAGGGGCGATTCTAAAGGCCTGATGAGGGGCGATTCTAAAGGCCTGTTGAGGGGCGATTCTAAAGGCCTGTTGAGGGGCGATTCTAAAGGCCTGATGAGGGGCGATTCTAAAGGCCTGTTGAGGGGCGATTCTAAAGACATGTTGAGGGGCGATTCTAAAGACCTGTTGAGGGTCTTTAGAAATAAATTTATGCTACATATGCAAATAAGGAAGGCAATATTCATATGGATCCATACTAATGAGAATGAGGGAGATAGCATTGATAGATTTCTCCTACCAATAAAGAGACACTATTCATAGATATCTAGACTAATAAGCGACACTATTTGCATAGGCCTATAATAATAATAATTGTTATATTAAGATACTACTGGCTGCTGCTTGTAAGTAGCTGTAATTCTCTGCCAAGTTCAGCTGCTCAGCTGTCGCAGACTTTATCGCCCCGGGTTTGTACCGCGTATCAACTGTCCAATTGTATTTGTAGGACAACAAATAAATTGAATGTGTACTCTAATACGGTTTCCTGTTAGAAGCCACTGACCCGTATAAAAACAAAAATCATATTAGTGCATCTTGCGAGCACAGGTTTCTGTGGAAAGCGAAACATTTTTCCTTGGCAGCTTTAATTTATATTGGCATTGATTCCTGTGTAGGAGCCAATTCTAAAGGCCTGTTGTTATTGAATGTTTCCAAAAGGCCTGTTCAAAGGCCTGTTGAGGGGCGATTCTAAAAGCCTGTTGAGGGGTGATTCTACGAGTAAAAGCCTGTTGAGGGGCGATTCTAAAGGCCTGTTGAGGGGCGATTCTAAAGGCCTGTTGAGGGGCGATTCTAAAGGCCTGTTGAGGGGCGATTCTAAAGGCCTGTTGAGGGGCGATTCTAACGACCTGTTGAGGGGCGATTCTAAAGGCCTGATGAGGGGCGATTCTAAAGGCCTGTTGAGGGGCGATTCTAAAGGCCTGATGAGGGGCGATTCTAAAGGCCTGTTGAGGGGCGATTCTAAAGGCCTGTTGAGGGGCGATTCTAAAGACATGTTGAGGGGCGATTCTAAAGGCCTGATGAGGGGCGATTCTAAAGGCCTGTTGAGGGGCGATTCTAAAGGCCTGTTGAGGGGCAATTCTAAAGGCCTGATGAGGGGCGATTCTAAAGGCCTGTTGAGGGGCGATTCTAAAGGCCTGTTGAGGGGCGATTCTAAAGACATGTTGAGGGGCGATTCTAAAGACCTGTTGAGGGGCGATTCTAAAGGCCTGTTGAGGGGCGATTCTAAAGGCCTGTTGAGAGGCGATTCTACGAGTAAAAGCCTGTTGAGGGGCGATTCTAAAGGCCTGTTGAGGGCCGATTCTAAAGGCCTGTTGAGGGGCGATTCTAAAGGCCTGTTGAGGGGCGATTCTAAAGGCCTGTTGAGGGGCGATTCTAAAGGCCTGTTGAGGGGCGATTCTAAAGGCCTGTTGAGGGGCGATTCTAAAGGCCTGATGAGGGGCGATTCTAAAGACCTGTTGAGGGCGATTCTAAAGGCCTGTTGAGGGGCGATTCTAAAGGCCTGTTGAGGGGCGATTCTAAAGGCCTGTTGAGGGGCGATTCTAAAGGCCTGTTGAGAGGGGCGATTCTAAAGGCCTGTTGAGGGGCGATTCTAAAGGCCTGTTGAGGGGCGATTCTAAAAGCCTGTTGAGGGGCGATTCTAAAGGCCTGTTGAGAGGCGATTCTACGAGTAAAAGCCTGTTGAGGGGCGATTCTAAAGGCCTGTTGAGGGGCGATTCTAAAGGCCTGTTGAGGGGCGATTCTAAAGGCCTGTTGAGGGGCGATTCTAAAGGCCTGTTGAGGGGCGATTCTAAAGGCCTGTTGAGGGGCGATTCTAAAGGCCTGTTGAGGGGCGATTCTAAAGGCCTGTTGAGGGGCGATTCTAAAGGCCTGTTGAGGGGCGATTCTAAAGGCCTGTTGAGGGGCGATTCTAAAGGCCTGTTGAGGGGCGATTCTAAAGGCCTGTTGAGGGGCGATTCTAAAGGCCTGTTGAGGGGCGATTCTAAAGGCCTGTTGAGGGGCGATTCTAAAGGCCTGTTGAGGGGCGATTCTAAAGGCCTGTTGAAGGGCGATTCTAAAGGCCTGTTGAGGGGCGATTCTAAAGGCCTGTTGAGGGGCGATTCTAAAGGCCTGATGAGGGGCGATTCTAAAGGCCTGTTGAGGGGCGATTCTAAAGGCCTGTTGAGGGGCGATTCTAAAGGCCTGTTGAGGGGCGATTCTAAAGGCCTGTTGAGGGGCGATTCTAAAGGCCTGTTGAGGGGCGATTCTAAAGGCCTGTTGAGGGGCGATTCTAAAGGCCTGTTGAGGGGCGATTCTAAAGGCCTGTTGAGGGGCGATTCTAAAGGCCTGTTGAAGGGCGATTCTAAAGGCCTGTTGAGGGGCGATTCTAAAGGCCTGTTGAGGGGCGATTCTAAAGGCCTGATGAGGGGCGATTCTAAAGACCTGTTGAGGGGCGATTCTAAAGGCCTGTTGAGGGGCGATTCTAAAGGCCTGTTGAGGGGCGATTCTAAAGGCCTGATGAGGGGCGATTCTAAAGACCTGTTGAGGGGCGATTCTAAAGGCCTGATGAGGGGCGATTCTAAAGACCTGTTGAGGGCGATTCTAAAGGCCTGTTGAGGGGCGATTCTAAAGGCCTGTTGAGGGGCGATTCTAAAGGCCTGTTGAGGGGCGATTCTAAAGGCCTGTTGAGAGGGGCGATTCTAAAGGCCTGTTGAGGGGCGATTCTAAAGGCCTGTTGAGGGGCGATTCTAAAAGCCTGTTGAGGGGCGATTCTAAAGGCCTGTTGAGAGGCGATTCTACGAGTAAAAGCCTGTTGAGGGGCGATTCTAAAGGCCTGTTGAGGGGCGATTCTAAAGGCCTGTTGAGGGGCGATTCTAAAGGCCTGTTGAGGGGCGATTCTAAAGGCCTGTTGAGGGGCGATTCTAAAGGCCTGTTGAGGGGCGATTCTAAAGGCCTGTTGAGGGGCGATTCTAAAGGCCTGTTGAGGGGCGATTCTAAAGGCCTGTTGAGGGGCGATTCTAAAGGCCTGTTGAGGGGCGATTCTAAAGGCCTGTTGAGGGGCGATTCTAAAGGCCTGTTGAGGGGCGATTCTAAAGGCCTGTTGAGGGGCGATTCTAAAGGCCTGTTGAGGGGCGATTCTAAAGGCCTGTTGAGGGGCGATTCTAAAGGCCTGTTGAGGGGCGATTCTAAAGGCCTGTTGAAGGGCGATTCTAAAGGCCTGTTGAGGGGCGATTCTAAAGGCCTGTTGAGGGGCGATTCTAAAGGCCTGATGAGGGGCGATTCTAAAGGCCTGTTGAGGGGCGATTCTAAAGGCCTGTTGAGGGGCGATTCTAAAGGCCTGTTGAGGGGCGATTCTAAAGGCCTGTTGAGGGGCGATTCTAAAGGCCTGTTGAGGGGCGATTCTAAAGGCCTGTTGAGGGGCGATTCTAAAGGCCTGTTGAGGGGCGATTCTAAAGGCCTGTTGAAGGGCGATTCTAAAGGCCTGTTGAGGGGCGATTCTAAAGGCCTGTTGAGGGGCGATTCTAAAGGCCTGATGAGGGGCGATTCTAAAGACCTGTTGAGGGGCGATTCTAAAGGCCTGTTGAGGGGCGATTCTAAAGGCCTGTCTAGAGGCGATTCTACGAGTAAAAGCCTGTTGAGGGGCGATTCTAAAGGCCTGTTGAGGGGCGATTCTAAAGGCCTGTTGAGGGGCGATTCTAAAGGCCTGTTGAGGGGCGATTCTAAAGGCCTGTTGAGGGGCGATTCTAAAGGCCTGTTGAGGGGCGATTCTAAAGGCCTGTTGAGGGGCGATTCTAAAGGCCTGATGAGGGGCGATTCTAAAGACCTGTTGAGGGCGATTCTAAAGGCCTGTTGAGGGGCGATTCTAAAGGCCTGTTGAGGGGCGATTCTAAAGGCCTGTTGAGGGGCGATTCTAAAGGCCTGTTGAGAGGGGCGATTCTAAAGGCCTGTTGAGGGGCGATTCTAAAGGCCTGTTGAGGGGCGATTTTAAAAGCCTGTTGAGGGGCGATTCTAAAGGCCTGTTGAGGGGCGATTCTAAAGGCCTGTTGAGGGGCGATTCTAAAGGCCTGTTGAGGGGCGATTCTAAAGGCCTGTTGAGGGGCGATTCTAAAGGCCTGTTGAGGGGCGATTCTAAAGGCCTGTTGAGGGGCGATTCTAAAGGCCTGTTGAGGGGCGATTCTAAAGGCCTGTTGAGGGGCGATTCTAAAGGCCTGTTGAGGGGCGATTCTAAAGGCCTGATGAGGGGCGATTCTAAAGGCCTGTTGAGGGGCGATTCTAAAGGCCTGTTGAGGGGCGATTCTAAAGGCCTGTTGAGGGGCGATTCTAAAGGCCTGTTGAGGGGCGATTCTAAAGGCCTGTTGAGGGGCGATTCTAAAGGCCTGTTGAGGGGCGATTTTAAAAGCCTGTTGAGGGGCGATTCTAAAGGCCTGTTGAGGGGCGATTCTAAAGGCCTGTTGAGGGGCGATTCTAAAGGCCTGTTGAGGGGCGATTCTAAAGGCCTGTTGAGGGGCGATTCTAAAGGCCTGTTGAGGGGCGATTCTAAAGGCCTGTTGAGGGGCGATTCTAAAGGCCTGTTGAGGGGCGATTCTAAAGGCCTGTTGACGGGCGATTCTAAAGGCCTGTTGAGGGGCGATTCTAAAGGCCTGTTGAGGGGCGATTCTAAAGGCCTGTTGAGGGGCGATTCTAAAGGCCTGTTGAGGGGCGATTCTAAAGGCCTGTTGAGGGGCGATTCTAAAGGCCTGTTGAGGGGCGATTCTAAAGGCCTGTTGAGGGGCGATTCTAAAGGCCTGTTGAGGGGCGATTCTAAAGGCCTGATGAGGGGCGATTCTAAAGACCTGTTGAGGGGCGATTCTAAAGACCTGTTGAGGGGCGATTCTAAAGGCCTGATGAGGGGCGATTGTAAAGACCTGTTGAGGGGCGATTCTAAAGGCCTGTTGAGGGGCGATTCTAAAGGCCTGTTGAGGGGCGATTCTAAAAGCCTGTTGAGGGGCAATTTAAAGGCCTGATGAGCGGCGATTCTAAAGGCCTGTTGAGGGGCAATTCTAAAGGCCTGAGAAAGCACAGAAATAAGCAAAATTGGCTTTTCAGGTAGCATGTAATTTCTAGTTGCAGTATTCCTTAAACAGGAATCCATCTTTTCATATTATAGAATATCGTGCTAGAAATTTTCCTCGGCATATATTGGGCTCTTTTCAGTTGCATAGTCTTTGAAGGCGTTTGCCGGTAAGATTTCAAGCCTTGCGTGCATCATCCAATTGTTAATCCCACGCTCTGATTGATCGTTCACCCCGTCCCTGGCCCGTCTGCATTCTCAAGCTCTTGATCTTCCCGTATATCATATGCTGCTTCCCCCTCATCGTCCATAGATCTATTGCTTTCAACCACCCCACTCCGGCCTGATTGCGTCTGTCATCAAAAGTGGAAAACAAAAAAAACTTTTTGCGCCTATTCATATTTGATTGCTTTCCGGCAATGCCCTTTTAGCACCTAGCTTGCCAGAGCGGCAGCCCCGGCCAAAAAGCGGCCCAATAGGCACCCGCGTGCAAGAAAGGAGGAGTTTTCCTTTGTTTTTCCTTGGCGTCCTTGGATACCGGGAAAAACAGCGGAACGCCGGGTTTTAACAACTCTGCTCCGGACAGGCGTGGCAACTGCTGTGAGGAAATCGCTCTCCTAGTGACTAGTCTTAGAGCCTGCTCCAGTCCGTCTCTGCGATGCAGCCTTTCCAGCTGCTGACCCTGCTGGCTGCTGCCTTATCGCTGATGTTCACCGTCAGCCTGACTAGCCAGCAGCTGCGCGTTCCGGCGCATCGCCGCCAACTGTCCGACTTCGATGCCTGCCTGGGCAGCTGCTTTCGGATGCGAAGGTTGGCCGATTTTTTCAGTGCTTAACTTTGCAGTTTTGCCTGACCGATTATTGGGGCTGTTAATACTGGGAATTCTGTTAGGGATGGTTTAGCCAGCAGCCGCAGATGCCACATCGAAATTCTTCCAGACCGGTGGGCGAGTTCTGCCCGCCCGGGACGTCGGCCGACACTGCTCGCACCGTCTGCCGCTGCCGAGGTCACCGACGTAGCCCGCGCCTGCGCCACCTGCCGACTTGCCCGGAGGAGCCGCCGCGTCGTCTTCTGACAGGCAGCGCCTGCTGTCGATTCGACGTTGACCGCGGTCGACTCGCCGTCCGGTGTCCGCCGTTTGTCGCCGTCGGTGCCGAATTCAAGTGCTCGGTGGCGCTTCTTCCCGACGTCAGCGGTGACCGGCCCGAGCGGACCGGCTGCCAACTGCGGGCGCGCCTCTCGCCCAGCTGGGAGTCCCCGATTGAGGTGGTCATCCGCTCAGGTGCGCGCCGACTTTTAGTTGCTATGCCATTTTCAGTGGCTGTGTTTATCTTATCTTCTTTTGCCGTTCTGTATGCAGCCGGATCGGTTGCTACCCGGAGATTCCACGCGCCCGGCCAGGGCCGGATCAGCGTCGCCGGCCGGGCGAAACTTCGCGGACGTCGATGCGGCGGCTGGAGCGATCGGGCCGTCGTGCCGGCCATCGTTGCCGTCCACACGCCGCTGACTGAACTCGCCGTCAGGCTGGCCCGGGCCGACGGTGAGGCCGCCGCCATCTTCATCGAGCCGAAGCCAGACGATGCCGAGCTGACCGGCTTCGACGTCCTCGTTGATGGCCGCAGGCTGAGCGGTGCGGCGCCGCGGCAGCCTCTGAAGCTGACGCTGAACTTTGGCTGGCACTCGGTGATCGCGTCCGCCTTCAACCCGGTCTCCATGGTGACGGCTAATGTGAGAGTTGTCAAAATTAACGATGGAGCAATAAATCTGTTCAGACTCACATGCTTGATTTTGAATACTGCGTGACTTTCACTGCCCGACCAACCCCGACAGCAATCGGTGTTCATCCCGCTTCTGATGCCCGCTGAGCCGCTTCATCGAAGAGTTCGTCGAGACTCGCCTTCTTTCGACATCATCAGCAGCAGCTCGGCTGAACTGTCCGCTGCCGATGACTCCAACTGTGAGTCCTTTGGGTCTTTAGCGCTGTTGCCTCAAGATTTTGATGGGTGTTGTGAGAGCGGGTGTGGGCTTGCGTGGCGGTGTGTGCGGTCAGGTGGTGCGTGTAGTAAGCGAGAGAAAGCCAGAGTTTATCCAAACAGACTTCAAACCCTTACGCGGGCTGTGTTATTCACTTACACTCGTATTATTAGAGTGCATGTACATTGTCAAAAAGGTAGAAATATGGATGTACATAAACGGAATCCAATTAAACACGCACTCACACCGCAAAAGATAAAGTCCATCACTTTACAACAGTGCGTGTTGTGAGAGCGGGTGTGGGCTTGCGTGGTGGTGTGTGTGATGGGGTGGTGGGTGTTGTGAGAGCGGGTGTGGGCTTGCGAGGCGGTGTGTGCGGTGACGTGGTGGGTGTTGTGAGAGCGGGTGTGAGATTGCGAGGCGGTGTGTGCAGTGAGGTGGTGGGTGTTGTGAGAGCGGGTGTGAGATTGCGAGGCGGTGTGTGCAGTGAGGTGGTGGGTGTTGAGGTGGGTGTGAGCTTTCTAGGTGATGTGTCCAGTGGTGCGTATGTTTCGTGCTGTTAGCTTCTGCGCTGTGACAATCCTAAGACCAATGAAGATGTTAATTTTGTAGTCAATCGACTAACGATTGATTAAATGTCTAGTTGACTACGTGAGCTGTTTCATAAATCGGGACAATTTTGCGAGTAACTTAACCGAAAATATGAATTCCAATATTAGGCCCAGCTAGGGCCGACTTTAGAAATTGCAATATAGACCGAATTTCATTGCTTTTTGCCGCTGACTTATTGCAACTTGTTTGCTTGTGAAAGTGACATGTAAATGAAGCTCAGGCAGACAGTGTGTTATATTATATATCGATAATTTCTGCAGCCCAATATCCAACAAAAGTAGGTTTTATTGTGGTGTCATTTTTCATCATCATTTTATGAAGCTTTTAGTCCAAGCATTATTGTCAACTTTTCTGGGAAGAGCATGCGCAATACAGACTACTTTTATTAAAAGAACAGTAGTGTCTGCTGATTTTACAGGTTCAAGGGCTAAAAAAGAAATTTTATTATAAAAAGTGACGCTAGAAAAAAAAACAACTGTGCTTTCAGTGAGCAGCCTGACGCTGATCTCCAACCCGATGGGAATTTTCCAACATGAGCTGCGTAAGTGGCTTTTGAGCTGAAGCTGCTGCATGGGATAGGGAAACTGGTGGCGGTCGGTAAAGATTGATATTGGATACAAATCTGAAGCACTGACAAACTGATCTGAATCAGGGACGGAGGGATCTGAGTCAGGGTCAAAGGGGTCTGAATCAGACACGGAGGGATCTGAATCAGACATGGAGGGATCTGAATCAAACACGGAGGGATCTGAATCAGACACGGAGGGATCTGAATCAGACACGGAGGGATCTGAATCAAACACGGAGGGATCTGAATCAAACACGGAGGGATCTGAATCAGACACGGAGGGATCTGAATCAGACACGGAGGGATCTGAATCAAACACGGAGGGATCTGAATCAAACACGGAGGGATCTGAATCAGGAACGGGGGATCCGAATAAGGAACGGAGGGATCTGAATCAGGAACGGGGGGATCTGACTCAAGAACGGAGGGATCTGAATCAGACACGAAGGGATCTGAACCAGGGACGGATGGATCCAGATCAGGGACGATAATGCTTTATCAGAATTTCGAAGCATCCCACTGTTCGGATTGCAGAAATTTCCCCACCAACTGCCTCAGTCGGGCTGAATCTGACCCTGACCCAGCCCAGCGCTTCCACCGTGCAGCTCAGCCTGTTTCTGACTGTTGGCAGCAACAGCTCCGTCGAGCTCCTGGCTGCTTCAGGCGCTTCTCCCCTGCAGCTGGTGACCAGCGATGGCGCCCTCTCTACCTGGCTGCTGACTGCCAGCCGTTCAAGCATCGGCAGCTGCTGCAGCCTCGTCGAATCGCTCCTGGTGGCATCCTGCTGCGCAGAAAACGTGACCCTGACTGTGCGGATGTCCAGCGGCCCGTCCAGCTGTGCGCTCACTGCCAACATCAGCCTGGAACTCATTAAGCCAGCCGTTGCGGTGCCCGAGTCATCGCTGCAACTGCGCTGGGGTGCCGGATTGGGTAAGTCCGTCAGCCAGCCCGCATCAAAGCTTCACCTGACCCTCCGCGGGCTCCTCCTTGACCGCCACTGAATCCAACAGGCGCTGTTTCGCCCGAACTGGTTGCCAACGCGACGCAGCTCGCCGTCTCCGTTGTCAACGGCGTCGTTGGCGCGTCCGGCGTCGCCCGCCTGCCCCGGCCGAGCGTCCGCCTCCGCCTCACCCTGCTGGCAGCCTCCGGCGACGTCCTTCACGAAGCGCTGCTCGGTGAGATTTCAGTTCCATCCGTCGGCCTGTGGACGGTCGGGGCGCTGTTGGAGCTGCCGAAAATCTGCAACGTCGGGCCGGCTCGCAGCCTCGGCGCTGGCGGTCCAGTCGCCGAATTTCGTTTTCTATCGGACCTGCTGGTCAACGTCGACTTCGGCGACGGCTCCGTGGAGAATCGGACGCTGGGTAGGCCGGATCTTGCCTTGTTTCATGCCGCAGCCGGCACCCATCCTCACCAGTAGTCTGTCGTTCTGACGCCTTTCAGTGCTGCCTGACAACTGCAGCATCGCGCGTCTGTTCAGCGCGAGTTTGCGCTTCCTGCCTAGCAACTCCAGCGACGGGTTCGCCGCTCCTATTGAGCCCGGCGCATCTTCGGCGGCTGTGCAGCTACTCGTGTCACTGCGGAGCGGAAATCTCACCATGGAGGTGCCGCTGAGCCACAACTACACCGCCATCGGTGACTTTCAAGTTCGGGCAAACGTGACTTACTTTGCTCCCGAGTTCAATCCGGCGGCGTTGACACTGAGAACGGACAGCGTGGCGGCTGCTGTACGCGTGGACGCCCGCGTGTCCGGCGCGGTGCTGCAGTACGCCTACACGCAGATGCCCCCGCTGTTGGAGGCCGTTGTCAACTTGACCGAATCCTCTGGCAGTCACATCGTCTACGCCAATCTGGTGCACCGCTTCAGACTGTTGGTTGCGCACGGCTCCAACTTCAACATCAGCTGTTCCGCTCGCAGGTCTGACGGCACCGGCTCCGTTCCCTTGGTGACGGCTTCTCAGTTCGAGTTCCGGCTGGCGGCTGAGAGTGCCAACACAAGCCTGGCGCTGCTCCTCGCCTGCTCCATCGCCAATTCAGTCAGCGAGGTCCGCGTCGCGCGCAACATCACCTACTACCGGGCCGAGTACGAGTTCCAGGTGGCCGGCTTGCTGACCGACTTTACCTTTGAAGGCGCTCCCATGGCTGTGCAAGTCAACGTTAGCGATGGGCCGGGTGCGCTCCGCCAGTTCGCGCTGTTCAGCTACCACGTCAGCTCCGAGTACGGCACCAACTGGTCGCAGCAGGACCTGAGCAGCCGCGTGGTCGCGCTGCCATTCCAGTTGCCGGCCCGCTACGTGGTGAACATCACGGCCGCTTCGCCCGCTGACGCGCTCGCCATTCCATTCAGGAAGAGCCTGATTGTGAGTTGATTGGCATCAAACATTTTCTGCCTTCATACAAGCTCACTGGGTTCTAAAAAAAAGCTAAATCTGCAGGAGTGCTGAAGACACTTTGACGCTTAAAGCGACATCGTCCCACATCCAGCGACTGGGCATGACTGTCCATTGCGCTGACTCCTGAAGTACGCTCTCTATGCCTTGGGGGGTTGCCCTCAAGGGCGTAAATTGCGCAACTGGCCCATAGCCCAACCAATTCGTGCACAAGGCCCCAAATTAATGTGACCCGGCACACGAATGGTCAGCTTGGGAAAATAGTGGCACCAGTGGACCAGTGGCACACAAGGCAGACGCGCTAGACCGCCGAGCCACTCGCTCACTCACTGGGTTCAATTCCCGCTCGGATTTTCAGTTCCAAGTCAACGTCAATGACGTCATCAATGCAAGTTTGTTCTGCCCGGAAGTGGTTCCGTTTCACTACCTGATGCCACTGAACTGTTCGATGAGCATATTTTCTGGTAGGCTGTCGACTGCTCAGTCATGTTTCCATTGCCCCGAGCTCAATTTATTTGACTTGGCCGCTTCAGGAAGCAACATCAACCTGACTGTCGAGCGCGGCGCAGAATCGGGAGCTCCAACAGTGACCTCTGAGAAGCTGACTCTGCCTGGGGCTTTATCCGCTTCCAACCACCAAAGTGAGTGCGTCTCAAATCTCTAGATTTCGCTCTGGATCTCTCCGGTTGTCCTGCATCGCCTCGCCTCTACCATTTTGTAGTTTTCGAGCGTACTCTGAAATTTCACTTCGGGTACTCCGATGTTCGCCAAAACCGCAGCGTTTCAATCTCCCTGACCAACCCGATCAGCCAAGTATCGAAGGCGTTTGTTGTGTACTTTGTCGAGCCCGAGTTCCAGCTGTGGGTGAACTGCTCCGACATACCGGATGTGCTGGAGGTCGGCTCCAACCTGACTTTGTCCATACTCATTGACAATCTGAAGGTGTCGTCGCTCTTCAAATTCCGTGGAGTTTTTGATTTCCAAGAAATCGGAGGCAGCGCTGCCAGCTGGAACCTCACGGACAGTTGGAACCCGAGCGGCAACCGGACCTTCTTTGTGCGCAGTGAATTTCTGGAACTGCCTGGCAACTATTCACTCGAGTTTCAGCTGACTAACGAGTTGGACAGTCTGAACGAGAGCTGCCGGTTTGAGGCGAAGCACTTTTTAACAAAGAGCGACATCAACATGTCCGTCACGCCGCTGGGCCGTCCGCCGTCGCACGGACTGTATCGAACGCACCAGCTGATGCTGATCTCAGTGGCGCTAAGTAGAACCACGGACCCGCTGCTGACCTGCACAGTCTCCTCGGGAGGAAACCAGACGCGAAGCAGCTACAGCAAGCGGCTGATGGGCGGGTCGGCCTACCCTAAAATTCACAATTTCACGCACAAGGTTGTTGCCGAGGGCGCCAGTGTGTTTGTGTGCGAGTGCTTGAGCAAGGTGACTCGTGTAGTTAGCGATCCTCTCGCTCTTGAATTTATGGTGCCGCTGGATGATATCAGAATAACAATTTATCCCAGCGTAGCGTTCACTGGCGGCTTCCCCATTGTTGCGCCAGAAGATGGGGCAGCCTTGGAAATTGATGCTGCTCTAGAGAACAGCACGCTTGAAAAAGCAACCGACAGCTCAGCTCGCCTGAAGTACCCCCTGCTGCGCGTTGCCCAGATAGACTATGTCAATGCGAGCTCCGTTGCTCCGGCAGCTCTCACTAATGCAACTTTCAGCTTGGACTTTGGCGACAACTCCGGAGTGGTCTCGGAGGCATTTCAGCTCAAACACCTAGAGACAAGACATCTGTTCCACAACTATTCAGCCGAGGGAGTTTACTCAGTCAACGTGACTCTCTGGAACCCAGTGAGCAGCAAAAGCCTGCTCTCCACTGTAGTGTTGCAGCAGCAGATTTTCAACCTCACGCTGAACTGCAGCCCGGCGCTGCTTGAGGTTGGCCATCAGCTGAACTGCTTGGCTACCACCGGCTCCGGCCAGGGTGCCCTGAGCTGGTTTTACCGCGGCCAGGCCAGGCCGCCGAGCAGCGTGGTGGGCTTCGGCCTCAGCAACCAGCCGTCAACTCTGATTGGCAGCTACAAGTACACCACCGATGGGGTCTTCTTGCCCTCCGTGCTGGCTGTCAATAATGTGACGAATTTGTCAGTGGCGCTGCCCCAGCCCGTCACTGTGCAGTGGCCGCTCTGGTGCATGGCCTCCGTGCTGCCGCATGAGGCCGTCACGGCTCTTCAGTCCAGCTACGTCAGCGTGAAATTCAGCCTGCTCAGGCACCGCAGCATGCCTTGCCGTCCAACCAATGTATCGCTGACCATTCGGGTCGAACATTTCGACGGCAACGAAACCGTGCCGGCCTCGTGCAACTCCATGCCGAGCGTCCGTACCGTCCCGATGGTCTGCGAATCCGCGGCTCCGATCGGCTCGAACTTTGTCAACTGCACGAGCTTTCGCATCGACTTTTGCCGCGTCGGAGACTTCAACATCTCGGTGCATGCGTGGAACCTTCTGTCCAACTGGTCGCACTCGCTGCTGCATCAGGTGCTCAAGAGAATCGGCGGTGTTGACGTGCGCGCCAGTTTCCTGCTGCCAGATGGACTCCACAATGTCTCGCTGACGGAGAATTTCACCGATAGGGCTCTGCCCAGCGACACTGATCTGCGCATTGCCGGGCTGGTCTATGAAGGCAGCGGATACTCGGCCTTATTTTCCTATGAATTCTCAGTGGCCAACCTCACGGTGGAAACCTTTGAAAGCAGCACCGATTTGGAAAGAAATATCTCGTTTCCCATTGGCGAGTTGCGAATTTTGCTCTACGTTGAGAACAAGCTCGGCTCCAGGGCGCTCAACCTCTCTGTTCCTGTTCGACAGGCCTTCAAAGTACTGGACTTGCTGCTTGGGGGCATTTGGTTCTTCAACAACCAGGGCATCTACATTCTGTCCAACTACAGTCACCAGTTCACTCTGCTCACGGACGCCGTATTTCCTGACGAAGGCTGCATCCTACTGCAGTTCCAAGCGCCGCCAACGCTGGAACTGACTTATTACTTTGGAAGTCTTGCCAACTGCCGGCGCCAGTTTCCAATGATGGCCCTGGAAACCAACGCCAGTAGCCGAGCGATCAGCTCTGGCTCTGCCACCATCGACCTGGCGTTCTATCAGTCCAGCGAGCTGCTCGGACTGTACTGGGCCAGGACTAACGTCAACCAGCTCGCCGGCTTCAAGAACTTCATCATCATTAGAGGCGTCTGCTACCCGCCTCGAATGTGGCTCTCCATGCCGGCGGCCAGCAGCGGCTGTCCAGGTTGCCCCGGCAACGAGACAAGTTTTGTGAGCTTCTACGCCCATCGGACTCGCTTGGTGGTGCGCGCGGCGCTCAATTGCAGCACAAGCGACGCCGCCTACGCCAGATTGATGATCTACCAGCTGAACACCAGCGACATTCGCGAAGCTCCCAGCTCGGACGAAGTCGGCCTGGCTCTGGCTGTCGGGCCAGCTGATTTCGCTTTGAACCAATCGGAGCTCACGGTGAATCCCAAGCAGCTTCCGCACGGTGTTTACCGCTTTGAGGCCAGCGTCACCATGCTTGAGGAAGAGAACGTCAAGGCCAACAGCAGCGTTTTCGTTCACATCGATGGAACTCCTCTGGAGGCCCGGCTGGACACGCCTCGCCAGCCGCGCTCCCAGTGGCAGCTGCCCTGGGACTCAACAAGGCATCAGCTGCGGCTGAGCATGTTCGACCCGGACACCAACGAGACCGATCAGTGGGCCAAGGTGGCCATCCAGTGGCGCTGCTACCGGCGCTGCGCTCTGCCGGACGACTTCGCCGTGGACAGAGACGGCGGACTCGCCCTGCGGCAAGACGCACAGGATCAATGCCGTCTGGTTGACGTCATCGTGCGGGACGTGCGCGCCACCGAGTTGGGGGACGTGCTGAACTGCTTCAAGCTGGAGGCCCGGACGGACATGAATCTGCACACTGCGGACATCGTCGGAGCCAGTGCGTGCCTCTCTCTCTAAGCAGACTTGTCTAAGCCATGCATTTAGAATTAAAAGTACATCCTAAATAAAAATCGCATCCCGATCCCACACTGGCAGCCCAACCCCAATGGAGCCTGACGCCTGACCGGCTGAAGGAGCGCACCGAGGTCTACATCATGGCCTTCGCCAAGAAGGACAGCCGCTACGGCGTCGGCATGCAGCTGATCGAAGCTGTGGACCACAATCCGCCCATTGTGACAATCCAGTGAGCCTTGCGGACTTGTTCAAACCCTCAACAAGCTGCAGATTCACGAAACTCGCCGCATTCTGCTAATTCATTCCAGATGCGTCACCAACTGTGCGATGAACAAAACCACCGGAGTTTATTACTTTAACAGGCCCAACAAGCTGGCTTTGCGGCTGTTCATTAGCAACCGGGACAGTGCATACGTGTACCGATGCCAGTAAGCCTCTTGTGAAGCATTCTAGTACTTCTTGTGCGGTAACCGGACCCCCCGCTGTCTCGCTTCGCCGCTCAGGTGGTCGGTCAACTACACGGACGGCAACTCGAGCGCCCATGCCGGTGCCAATCACACGAGCAGTTCCCGTCTGCAAGAAATCGGCCCGCTCGAAGCGAAGGCTTTGTACGAGGCTTCAACTACAGGATTTTACGATGAAAACTTCGCTTTGAACGGCGGCGGCTTGAGGATGCCCGCTCAGCGCTCGTTGGCAATGATTGTGCGCTGCCACAAGAGCGGCTCAACAGCCAAGGGCACCAGCTTCCTGAGCTTCCGGGTCAACTCGCCGCCGAAGCTGGTCGGCAACTGCTCGGTTCAGCCGAGCTCGGGCGTGGCCTTGCTGACCGCCTTCGCCATCAGATGCGCCAACGCGAGCTTCGAGGACGATGGCGATCTGTCGCTGCTGGAGTACCGCCTGGGCTGGCTGAGCTCCGAGTCGAGGGGCGCCGTCACGTGGATCTACCTGGATTCAAGGCTGCCGCAGTCATTCTATCTCAGCCAGCAAGCAGCAGCCGACGCCACAGCGGAGGCGCAGCTGCAGCTGCAGGTGTCGGACAGCTACGGCGCGTACACAACGCTGCACTTCAGCGTTCGCTTGACTGCCCCCACCAACACGAGCGCCTGCTTGGCGTCCAACGAGCTGGTCAACATCCTGAACGAGGACTCCGGGGCCAATGACTCCTCACCCCTGGCCATTGGCGGCGGATTCGCTGCCCTGTTTTCCCGTTCGGTTGGCTGTCTAGGCGCCGCGCTAGGGGGAGCGGCTCCGGGCGGCGTTGCCAAGGGCAACAGTGTAAGCGCAATTCGTACTGGCTGTTGCCATGACTACAACTAATGCGTGCATTGAATGGTTAATTCACTTTCCGCACAGGTTGCGCAACATCTGCTCGGCGTCTTGTCTAACGCCACTAGTCGGACAGAGCAGCTGCAGCTGGCCGCCTCTCTGGCGGTGCAGCTGAGCCAAGTGAAAATGGCATTCACTGTGGCCACTCTTGGCCAGCTCAGTAACTTTGTCGGCCAACTGTGCTCGAGATTTCAGCACCTGATCCGGGCTGACATTAGGATTGGTCAGAAAGGCAAAAATAAGTTCGACAACTACGAAACTATAGTTGATTTTGTCAGTTCTGTGTACTCTCTGGGCGGTGAGCTTTCATTGAAATTAATTGCTCCAAAGCTGTTTAGATGAGTTTGGCTGCCAACGCAAATAACTTGGCTATTTTGCAGACAGCTACAAAACTGCACTCTCCGAGCTCACAGAGCTCTGCTTGCTCCCGGCTGCCGGCAACTCCACCGCGACTTCCGCAGCCTCCGCCCTGTGCAGCGACCTCGCCAGCCTTGCGGCCAGTCAGGCAAGTCTGTCCGCCGATTGCTCTGAAGGCCTTGGGTTCGGCTAGCATTCGAATCCCACTGCTGCGCCATTCCAGACGCTGCTGAACAAGATGACCCTGACTGTGGAGACGTGCGTCGCCTCGCTAACGCGGCTCGCCACAGTCACGGGCGAGCGACCGCTGACCATCCTGTCCGCAAACAGCCAGCTGACGGTGGCCCGCCAGTTCACCAGAAATCTCACCGACATGCGCGTGCCCGATCCCGCCGCTGGCGGCGGCAGCTCCGTGCTGATGCCGGACGCCGCCTCCATCTTCCAGCTGAACCCCGGCTGCAACGATACGAACGCCACCTGCGAGTTCTCCGACTTGAGCGTCGAACTGCTGGTCCCGGAGTACAACTACACCAGCTACTTCCCCGCGGCGTCCAACCAGTCAGAGCGGGACGTCGAGAACTCGACTAAGATCGGCCTGAGCAACGTGCTGGGGGTCCGGCTGCTGGTTGACGGCGTTGAGAAGCGGGTGTCCAACCTGATTGACCAGCAGTACTTCACGCTCAGCATCCGCAATCAGCCGCACGACCTATCGGTGAGTAGTAACATGCATGGCAACTACTCCCGCTTCAGTGTTCGAGATGCACCTTTATCTGGGCCAGAACGTATTTTTCAGAAACATGTTATTCGGAAGAACCAGACCGACTCAACGAACAGCCTAAAAGACTTCCTGACCACCATGTTCATCCCGGACTCGGCCATGCACTTTATTGTTGACGCCAACGTCAGCCAAATTGAAAACATCACTTTCCAGTGAGTCACTTTAAACGGCTTCAGTTTTTTCTAGTTTGCTCATCGACACATTGAATTGCGAAATTGGCTGCATTTACTTTCCATGCTACTCGTTAGTAGGCAGTTTGTAACGCTCAAATTACTGCAGATTTGTAATTCTATTCGGCTTCAACGAGCGTCCGACCTACGACGCGTTCAATCACATGTGCGTCCTGCCCAAACAGGACGAATTCATTGATAGCCAGGAGGCCTGGACCTGCACTTTAGTCAGCAACACCAGCGTCAAACTGTTCTACACGGTGCGCGCCTTTTTAGCGAACAGCTGGAAGCAGCTGAACAGTTCCAGCCTGCCGGATTTGGGTAGGTCACTATAAGAGATAGTCTACTGCAAGTAGAAAGTTAGTAAAAAGCGCTTCTAACTTGCATTAAAGACTCACAAATTGCGCTGCACAGAAGCGCTAAGCATAAGTAGGAGTTCTGTTAAGCTAGCTAGAGGTGGAAGACAGCCGAGTGGTTAGGTGATGTCGCCTGAAAACGCTTAAGAGAGCAGAAACCGGTTGCGACAGTCCTAGCAGAGGTTCGATTCCACTTTTAGATAGTTTACAGTCCCGTCTTGCCTCTACATTGAGATTCTTGAGCTGGCTATTGTCCCCAACTGTCTTCTCGTTTCAGCCCTGAACTTGCAGGCCATAGCTCCCGGAATCCCGGTTGTCATTAACTACACCCTGCACGCCGTGACATCCGTGTGCAACTACTGGAACACCGAGATCAGCGCCTGGAGCACCGATGGCTGTCACGCCACCAATCAGAGCGACCTGTTAGCCACCGTGTGCCGGTGCAACCATCTGACGGACTTCGTCAGCCAGTTCTACGTGCCAATGAACGAAATTGACTTCGCCGACAGCGCCTTCCTGCGCCTGGACAGCAACCCGGTTGTGTTCGCCACCTTTCTGGCCATCTTCTGCCTCTACCTGGTCATTCTGGTCTGGGCGCGTCGGAGGGACCAGACAGACATTGAGCTGGTTGGTTCCGTGCTTTGTCAATATCCTGGGCGGTAGCTTAGTTAAGGGAACTAAAGCAAAAAAACTTTACTATGTCAGCCAACCAAGGATGTGACAGTCGAGGCGGATATGCATCTGTGAGTGTGCGTGTGTGTGTGTCAGTGTTTGGGAGTGTGTGTGTGTGTGTGTGTGTGTGTGTGCGAGTGTGTGGGAGTGTGTTTGTGTGGGTGTGTGAGTGTAGGGGATTCTGTGTGTGTGGAAGTGTGTGGGAGTGTTTGTGTGTGTGGGAGTGTGTGGGAGTGTGTGACTGTGTGGGAGTGTGTGACTGTGTGGGTGTGTGAGTGTGTGGGAGTGAGTGTGAGTGTATGTGTGTGTGTGAGTGTGTGTGAGTGTGTGTGTGTTAGTGTGAGTGTATGTGAGTGTGAGAGTGTGCGAGTGTGAGAGTGTGTGGGAGTGAGTGTGAGTGTGAGTGTGTGGGAGTGAGTGTGAGTGTATGTGTGTGTGAGTGTGTGTGAGTGTGTGTGTTAGTGTGAGTGTATGTGAGTGTGAGAGTGTGCGAGCGTGAGAGTGTGTGGGAGTGAGTGTAAGTATGTGTGAGTGTGAGGGTGTGTGTATGAGTGTGGTTGTGAGTGTGAGGGTGTGTGTGTGTGTGTTCTGAAGTCCGAAAATCTACTGGTTGTAGATCATCTGGTTGTCCAGAAGCCTTTTTGTGTTATTATTACGAGCCTCGAATCATTTTTATCACTTATTACTTCTGCTGCATTATAATTACTATTGCTATTATTGTATTGCACAGCCATTATACAGCTGCTCAGTGCTGACATGCTGGAGGGGCCGCAACAGCCAACATAAATTTTCCCAGCTCAAACTGGTCCCAGATCTCAGCTGGGTGGACTGAAGCAATGCGGGATTAAATGCCTGGCTCGTGGGCACAAATTTTCTCCTAGAGCCGGGGCTCGAACCCATGACCTTCCAGTCATAGGGCCGCTCCCATAGCCACTAGGTTACAACTCCTAGGTCACTCCAGATGACCTTCACCGACCGATCCCTCGCTGCTGCCCAGGCCGGCTCGGTCCCTCTGCCCGACAACCAGCCGGGCGACGGGTTCGCCTACCGCCTGGCCGTCTGCACCGGCTTCAAGCCCAATAGCGGCACCACGGCCAGCGTGTACTTCATCGCGTACGGCACCGAGGGCGACACCGGGCCGAGGCGCCTGGCCGACCCGTACAGGCCGGCGCTGCGCACTGGCGACGTCAACTCCTTCCTGATGACCTGCCCGCACAGCCTCGGCCAGCTGCTCACCATCCGGATTTGGCACGACAACTCCGGCCCCAATCCGTCCTGGTACCTCAGCAAAATCGTTGTCAAGGATCTGCAGACTGGCGACTTCAGCTTCTTCCTGGCCGACCGCTGGCTGGCCGCCGAGTTCGGCGACGGTCGCGTCGACCAGGTCATCCCGGTGGCCAGCAGCGGCGAACTGATGAACTCGCGGCCGCTGTTCGTCCAGGCGACGCGAAGGAAGCTGGCGGACGATCACCTGTGGCTGTCGGTGTTCTACAGGCCGCCCAGCAGCCGCTTCACGCGGGTGCAGCGCCTCACCTGCTGCCTGGCCGTGCTGTGTGCCACCATGCTGGCCAGCATCGCCTTCTACGGCCGCGACTCGTCAGCCGGCCCCACCCTGCAGCTCGGCCCCGTCAGCTTCACCTTCCAGCAGCTGTACGTTGCCGTCATCTCGACGCTTCTGGTTGTGCCCGTCAATCTGCTGATCGTCGGCTTGTTCCGCTATTCGCGTCCCCGAGTGTCGGCCGAGGACGCCAAGCAGCTGCAGCAGATGCTGGCCGAAGAGAAGCGTCAGGCTTCTAAGAAATGGTACAAGCGGCGCGTCGCCCTGCCCTGGTGGTGCGTCATCGTTGGCTACCTGGTGAGCCTGGCCAGCGTAGCCCTGTGCTTCTACTTCACCGTTGAGTTTGCCGGCTCGTTCGGCGAGGCCAAAGCGCTGCAGTGGGTGGCCTCGTTCTTTGCCTCCGTGGCGCAGTCTGTTCTGCTTGTGCAGCCGGCCAAGGTAAGCTGGACAAGCTGAGGCGTGCACGGTTACGGGAATTTCTCCCTCCATGGCTTTCTAACCCTGAGAATTTCTCCCCATGAGAGTTTCTACCCGGAGTATTTCTCTCCACTTAAATTTCTACTCCGAGTATTTCTCCTCACTTGAATTTCTACCCCGAGTATTTCTCTCCACTTGAATGTCTACCCCCAGTATTTCTTCCTACTTGAATTTCTACCCCGAGTATTTCTCCTCACTTGAATTTCTACCCCGAGTATTTCTCCCACTTGAATTTCTACCCCCTGAGTATTTCTCCCCACTTGAATTTCTATCCCGAGTATTTCTCCCACTTGAATTTCTACCCCCTGAGTATTTCTCCTCACTTGAATTTCTACCCCGAGTATTTCTCCCACTTGAATTTCTACCCCTCCGAGTATTTCTCCCCACTTGAATTTCTATCCCGAGTATTTCTCCCTACTTGAATATCTACCCCCGAGTATTTCTCCCCACTTGAATTTCTATCCCGAGTATTTCTCCCACTTGAATTTCTACCCCCGGAGTATTTCTCCCCACTTGAATTTCTACCCGGAGTATTTCTCCCCACTAGACTTTCTACCCAGAGTATTTCTCCCCGCTTGAATTTCTACCCCCGAGGATTTCTTACCCCAAGGCTTTCTACTCCCTTATATAAAATACCCTTATTCTCTCCGCGTGCACTTTTCCTCAAAAGTTTCTTTTTCCCGATGCTACTTTTTCACATAAGTAGTATGGTAAAGCTGCAGTCTCCGGTTCTTTGCCAGATCAAATGGCGTTGATTTTCCCCTTTCCCAGCTGCTGGCAACGGCCCTGATCGCCGCCGTGATCCTCCGCCAACCCGACCCGGAGGAGGATGACTACGACAGGCCCGACGTGCGCGCCGAGCTTCAGCGCGATCCCCGCTTCGTCGTGATCAGCTCGATGCCATCCAAGCGCCGACTTCAGCCCGCTGACTCCGCCTCGCCGGACCTGCTGATCCCGGACCCGCCGGATCCGGCCAGTCTGCAATTGGCGCGCGAGAGCCACCAGAGAGCAGCGGCCGCCCGGTCCACCCTGATGGACCTCCTCGCCTACCTGCTGTTCCTGGCGCTGCTGTCCCTTGCCGCCTACGGCAGTCGCGACCCCGACGCGTTCCGATTGCACCGGACGGCGCGCAACCTGCTGGAGCTCGGCCTGCTGGGCAGCTCGGCCAAGCCCGTCCCCTTGAGCAGCGTGTCCGACTCCCGCAGCTTCTGGCTCTACATCAACGCCACCCTCCTGCCGGCGCTGTACTGCCGCGGCGGCCTGTGCGCTGCCGCCGGCCTGGCTCACGACGGTTTCGCCCTGCGTCTGGGCTCGCCGCGGCTGCGCCAGCTGCGCACGGAGCCGGTGCCCTGCCCGGCCGGCCAGCTCGCCGGGCTGATCGGCCGGTCCCGCTGCCACTCAGAGTTCGCCTACAGCCGGGAGGCGACCCGGCCGCAGGCTGGCTGGGGCGCCGCTGACAGCCCCGCATCGAGCCGGACGCATCGCGGCTGGTCGGAGCTGGGCGGCTTCCCCATCTGGGGCCGGCTGAGCGCCTATCCGGGAGGCGGCTTCGTGGCAGAACTCGGCGCCTCAATCGAATCGGCGTCGGCAACTGTGCGATCGCTCAACTCCAGCGGCTGGATCGACGGCGCCACCCGGGCCGTGGCGTTGGAGTTCGCGCTGCTGCAGCCGGACACCAGCCTGTACGCCGTCTCCCAGACCGTCGTGGAGTTCAGCGCCACGGGACGGGCGTTCCCGCTGTTCAGAGCCGACGTGATGCGCCTGTTCTACTACTCGGCCATGCGGCTGCTCCACGTCATCATTGCGGAAGCCTGCACGGTTGCCGGGGTGGCCTTCTTCTGCTATCGCTTCGTCTGCCAGCTCAAGGAGGCCGGCAGCTGCCGCCGGTTCTTCGCCAGCTTCTGGAACAAATACGAGCTGTGCCTGATTCTGCTGGCCCTGGCAACTGTCTGTTGCTATGCAGCCAGGCTGGGCATCTCCTGGTCGGTGAGCCGGGAGGTTGCGGCTAGCGGCGTCAATCGGTTCATCAATTTCGGCAACATGCTCGCCGTCGATAAGGTTCGAAGGCGTGTTTTTTTCAAAGGAGTTGCATTTCTTATTGGTTGAGACAAATCGCTCAGAATTGGATTAGCGATATGGGAATGCAGCATTTATCTTTAAATTTAGTAATGCATACATTTATGTATGTATATTCGCTTTTGAATTGTGTACTGCGCATACATTTCGTTATTTGTTGCTCTTGCTGTTAACATCTGGTTTAGATGCTCAGCTTAGCGATGAGCCATTCCGCTGTGTTTTTACCCATCGCCTCCCCACATAACAGACAGGTCCCAAGGACTCGCTCTAGGTAAATCTTCACGCCCTTCGTGTTGACCTGCGCACCTCTCAATTTCCTCATTTTGAATCGAACGTGCCCCCCTAATCACTAGAGAATGAATCGTACATCCTGGATCTTCAGGTGAGACCCCATCCTCCCAGATCCTCAGTCACCCCATCCAGATCCTCAGTCAGTCACCCCATCCTCCCAGATCCTCAGTCACCCCATCCAGATCCTCAGTCAGTCACCCCATCCTCCCAGATCCTCAGTCACCCCATCCAGATCCTCAGTCAGTCACCCCATCCTCCCAGATCCTCAGTCACCCCATCCAGATCCTCAGTCAGTCACCCCATCCTCCCAGATCCTCAGTCACCCCATCCAGATCCTCAGTCAGTCACCCCATCCTCCCAGATCCTCAGTCACCCCATCCAGATCCTCAGTCAGTGATCCCATCCAGATCCTCAATAAATAACCCCATCCAGATCCTCAGTCAATGATCCCATCCAGATCCTCAGTCAATGATCCCATCCATATCCTCAGTCAATGATCCCATCCAGATCCTCAGTCAATGATCCCATCCAGATCCTCAGTCAATGATCCCATCCAGATCCTCAGTCAATGATCCCATCCAGATCCTCAGTCAATGATCCCATCCAGATCCTCAGTCAATGATCCCATCCAGATCCTCAGTCAATGATCCCATCCAGATCCTCAGTCAATGATCCCATCAAGTTTCCAGATTGTGCCTCAATTGCTTCAAAAGTTATTAAATTTAAAATTTGTAATGTTACTTCTGCACCACCCAGTATTTAAGTTGCTCTACTTACAACAAGCAACCAATAGCATATCAAGCGCATTGCTATTATTTCAGATCTGCAGTTTAATATTGGTTTATTATTAAAGTCCCCTGCAGCCATCTCACTGCGCCGCCAACCCAACACTGTTTGGCAGACCTTCACGGACCTGATGGGGCTGATGGTGTTCTTCTACTCGATTCGCATGGTGAAGCTGCTGCAGTTCAACAGGAAGCTGTCCCTGTTCGGCTCCACTCTGCTCTACATCGGCAGCCAGCTCATGGGATTCCTCCTGGTTTTCTGCATCCTGTTCCTGGCCTTCTGCTTCCTGCTCTACCTCACCCTGGGCAGCCTGCTCACTGAGTACAACACCCTGATGGCCACGGTGGAGACCCTGCTGGTCGCCATGCTGAGTGCGTGAAGCTTCAATGCGCTGAACTGTTGCATGAGTCCAACTCGAACTCAACCCGCTTTGCCGCTCATTCCAGACAAGTTCAACTATCAGGACATCCGGTCAGTTGGTGGCAGCTTTTCCAGCGGCATCTTCGCCCTGTTCACCGTGCTGATGAACTTCCTCTTCATCAACTTGCTCGTCTCCCTCATCACGGAGGGCTTCAGCGTGGTGAAGGGAGACGCGGACCTGCAGGAGAACCAGATTGAAATGGTCGACTTTGTGCGCGAGCGGCTGTCCCAGGTTTTCGGGCTGAAGATGTCCGCTGAACTGGCGCGCATCAAGTATAGGGCGGATCCAGGTGAGGTGGGCGCGCATAAAAGTACAGGGCGGATCCAGATGTGGTGGGCGAGCATCAAGTACAGGACTGATCCAGGTGGGCTCCGGGGATTCACCTTCCGATTCATCCACGCCGTCTAGACTAGCAATCCATCCCACTCCATGCTCGACACTGATGCCCCCTGCATTCCAGACGTGAATGTCAAATTGGGCGACCGCGGCAGCAGGCTGGAGCGCACGCTGCTCCGGCTGATTCGCCTGGAGGCTGAGGCCGACATCGTCGAAGACTGCCGACGGCTGAGGTGCGTTGTCGGCTCTGACGACTGAGCTGCGCGTTGCCGAACTAGCGACGCTGTTGCCAGGGCGACTGCAATCGACTCGTTATCCAAAACGAGTCCAGCGAGTGCGTACTTAAAGCTGTGAGGCAGGTTAAAGTTCAAAATTCCACTGCTGTAGCTTCTGGTTAAACAAAAATTTTACTTGTTTTATTTTTCTGACATTCGATTTCTGCATGTTCCTTCCTTACTTTCCAGACGTTACTTAGTTACTTAGCTTGTCTATCCGTCCTATTTACTCCAGCCTTGCTGGATTATAGCTTGCTATAGCGCTATTGCTAATCTATGATAAAATTAATTAATTATTTTAATTATTTCAAAATATAATTTTCCTTGAAAAGCGCCTTAATAGTTTCGCACGTGAATAATTCAAAGCTTCTATTGTTTATAATAATAATAGCGAACTTTTACTTTAGACAACTTGTTCTGGTCCCACTTGTGGGGCAACAGTGGGACCAGAAGTATTGTAGTCGTACAATATATAATATCAAATGGATATTTTAAATTAAGTTCATATAATTTTTTTGTACTTTAGGCAGTTTCTACGATTAGCATTTGGTACTATTGACAGTTTTTACTATAGATAGCTTGTACTTTTGAGAGTTTGTACTACAGAAAGTATTTACTATAAATTATTCGTACTATAAATTATTTGTACTATCGATACTTTGCACTACAGACAGCTTGTACCATTGACAGTTTTTACTCCCCATAATTTGTTACCACGAAAAAACTACTTGGACCAGAATTATTTAGACCATAAACCAAGAACATTAGGCAGGATCGCATGTGAGAACAATGCATATTTTTGATCATCAAAGAACAATTGCATCGTATAGTTTTATAATTCTACTCAATAAACGCAACCAACTAGAGTGCAGTCTAAGACAACATCAAAAGCGAAAATCATTAAATGATAAATATAGCAAATGAAAGCATTTAAGCAGCAAGCTGTCACTGAATTAACACTTTAGACTGGAACTGTGCTTTAGCATGAGAGCACCCGTCAAACCCCTCATTATTAATTAATCAAGCAGTGCACACGAAAAAACAAACACGACAACCAATGCGAAGTGATTTTTAAAAAGAAAGAATCTCATTATTTTGTGGAGACGTCGTTTTCCGGTCCTTCAAGTCTATTGGACGCATCCTAGCGACCAATCACGTGACTGACATTGTAGTCGCCGCAGGCGTACTGCCAGGGCTGCAGCTTGGCCGGGATGGGGCCGAGCAGGTCGTCCAGCCAGTAGGACAGCCCGCTGCCCGCCGTGAGGCCCACGCTGTAGCTCAGCGTCATCAGGTTGCCTGCGGGCGCGGGGGGTGCCGGCTTGTTGGGTGGCCAAATAGGTGGGTGACGATGTGAGTAGAGGTGGGTGATGATGTGAATGGAGGTGGGTGACGATGTAAATGGAGGTGGGTGATGATGTGAATGGAGGTAGGTGACGATGTGAGTCGAGGTGAGTGACGATGTGTAGGGGTGGGTGACGATGTGAATGAAGGTGGGTGACGATGTGAATCGAGGTGGTTGACGATGTGAGTAGAGGTGGGTGACGATGTGAATTGAAGTGCGTGACGACGTGTAGGGGATGGGTGACGATGTGAATGGAGGTGGGTGACGATGTGAATGGGGGTAGCTAACAATGTGCAGGTGTATTTCGGACGCGAAATATATTACTCGAACATGTGAAGGTACTGAAATGCAAATTAGAGGCAGGGCACATCGCGTAAATGCCTAAACGATGCAGAGAAAGCCCTTTGAAGTCAGCAACGGCGCAGGAATCCAACAACAAGGCCTGGCATATACTGGCAAGAAACCGGGACAGACTGTGTGTGGGACCGATCGCGCAGACCTGGCGCTAATCAACTAAGGGATTGAATTATTCCGCCAGGTGGAGGCCTGGATGAGGAAGCAGGGAAGGCGCTCCAGCCAATCCTTAGTTCAGCTTCACTATGCAAAGCAGGACTTATCCGGTGTCCTTAGATTCCTACTAGTCAGGAAGTTCTTAACGATATTCGAGACTGACATCGGAAATTTGCTTTCTAGCATTGAGGCTGCAGCAATGCTTGCTTTTGCTCATTGCTCCTGGCTCTCTGGCTACATTTGTTGTTTTTTAATGAGCCCAGATTGGGAGCTCGTGAGTCACCTACAATCTCCAAATCCCCACATCTACAGGGGGCGAGTGGCTCGGCGGTCTAGCGCGTCTGCCTTGTGTGCCATTGGTTCAGGTTCGACCCCGCGTTGTAGGTTTCGTGTGCAGGGTCACGTTAATTTGGGGCCTTGTGCACGAATTGGTTGGGCTATGGGACCCAGTTGCGCAATTTACGCATATGAGGGCAACCCCCCAAGGCATAGAGAGTGTACATTCCTGGAATTACCGGTTTGTACACCCTATGTGAGTGCGTGACTGGGTGCCGGCCTGTGTGTGTCTATGCCTGCATACCGTATTTAGTGTGACTGAACGCGCTTCAGCAGTCAGCGCTATGGACAGTCATGCCCAGTCGCTGGTTGTGGGATGATGTCACTTCAAAGCGTCAAAGTGCCTGCAGCCCTCCTGCAGATTTAGTTTTGCTTGGCCCCCTATCTACAGAGCCGTCCGCCAGCCAGATCAGCAAAACCCCATCCGGCAGGCACCGGCGCCTCACCAGCGATCTCCCTGTGCGAGCTCTGCACAGTCTTGGGCGCATTGATCATCGGCAAGCTGCCGAAGTACCCGTTGCTGACGCCCAGCACGGCGGTGACAAAGCAGGCCCAGGACTCGCTGCTGATGTGAGGCCGCTGGCGCGGACTGGCGCTGCTCATGAACAGCGGCACCAGGCAGATGCGGAAGAGGCTGCAGGCCAGCAGCGGGCCGCCGCGCCAGGCGACTGGGAAAGCGGCCAGAAGCTTGCCGACCAGGTCGCTGCCGTTGAAGACGGCCATGAGCAGCACCGGCATCCAGTCGCGGAGCTGGCAGGACGGAATCTCCGACTCGATCCCGGGGAACAAGCTGAGGCTGACCAGGTAGCAGAGACCGATGGCGGCCATGTACAGCCAGATCTTGTGCGCCACCGTTAGCCGGGTTTGCAGACCGTCTGCGGGTGACCAAGGGGGGTGGGGGCTGCCTGGAGCTCGGCTGAGGCAGCCTTGAGCCTGTCTAGATTAAAACTGCATCTTTTTTAATTAATTAGCGATGGACAATTGAAATGCGCAGATGGGGACACCTGGGGAGGCTTGTTATCCCTCATCAAATCCATGTTTTCAGCTTCTCGAACTAATTAAGCACCTGTCAACTGTGATCGACGACACTCATTAATCAGTTAATTAATCAGAATGGCATCAAATCCGCCCACGCTTCCCCACCTTCCACCGCCAGATGCTGGGGCCTCCGCCGCGGTGCAGAAGCATCGGTGGCGGCGGCGGCTGCTGATGCGCCAGGCGGCTCTTCATCGTCGAGCAGGCCGGCATCCGGCCGCACCAGCGGCTGAACAGTCGGACGCGTCTCGGCGGCAGGCGCGAGGTAGCCGAGATCCATCATCTCGGGCTGGTACGCGGGGTTCTCCAGCCCCGGTGGCAGCATCTGCTCGCGGTCAGCGGCCGCCGGACTTCGCCGGGTTGGCCGGATGAACTGGCGCACGAACTGCGACTTCACAGCTAGGGTGAAGCTGAGCAGGCAGAGCAGCAGCAGGCAGCTGGACATGATGAAGAACAGGGCGGTGCTGGGAGCCGCCGCTGTCACGGCACTTTTAGTCGCGATGCGGTTTAGCGATACGATGAAGCCGGCGCAGCTTTCGCCCAGCATCACGGCCTGGGTAAAACGGCGAGGCAGCAGCGAGGAGTAGCCGTAGAAGCTCGACTGTTGAACTGCGGGCGGAATTTTACTGGTTTCTTGAGACCTTGAGCTTGCCGAACACCATAGTTTTCTTCTAGTGGCCAGGGAATCTGCCCCATGACCGGAAGGTCGAGGAGAGATTTGGGGAATATTTAGGATTGGTGTTGCCGCCCCTGACTGAAAATCTGTACACAGCGTACTTTTAGTTAGTGGAGCGAATGGGTTTTCAAATTTCAGGGTCACTTGAGGTGAGTTCACTCAGCCCCTCACTGGTGCAGCCGAGCGACACGATGGCGGCGCTAAGCAGGGTCAGCCAGTAGGACCAGTTGGACGGGAACACGTTCAGAATGATGTCAAAGAAGGTGGTCAGGAAGAGCACCACAATGGCGATCATGTAGCCGAAGGTGATTCGCCAGCGCAGGTGGACGCGGTTGACCAGGGCGTTGGTGAGCAGGACACTGGCCAGCATGACGCTGATGTAGGTCATGCTGATGTCGAACACGATCAGGTGACTGTCGAAGCGCTGCTGGTAGAAGTCCACCGCGTTGACGAAGCTGTTGTAGGGCAGCAGGAAGCCGATGCCCGCCAGCACCATGGAGAGGTACACCAGGTTGTAGCGGTCCTTCAGTTCGCCTCCACCAGTTGGCGGCGGGCTGCCTGCAGCTTCGTCCAGCTCAGCGTCGTCCAGCTCGAATCGCTGACGTCGCCTATCCGATGCGGCGGCCCCGACCTCAGCCTCTTTGGCTTCATCAGACTCGCCGTCCTCGGCTTCGTAAGGTTCAGCGGGAGCCGCAAACCGGGGCATGGCCAGACTGGTTGGCCTTCGAATGGAAGAAGCGGCCTCATCGTTGAGGCTGATTGACGTGTAAACCCCCGGCTCCATTGTCGGCAGCTGCCCGGGCCGAGTCCGTCTCCGATCAGCTCTTCAGCTTTGAGCCGCAAATTTTGCACGCACAGAATCTGCGCTCACAGGGCGCCACCCCGCAGCCTTATGCAGCTTCTTTCTCCCCATGCGATCGCCTTCCCTCCCTGCCTTTCCTCAAGCGTACAATGGCATCAGTCGGACAGAGAGGAAACGGCGGCAATAGTCGATGAAGGGGTAGAAGGGATGAGGGGGATTTGGGAAGTACGCAGTACTTTGATGCCGAGAGGTTCAGAGACAAGGGAAGAGATAGGCCGCATGGTGACAGCCCCTGCCGTCCGCCTCCTCTGCTGCACTGTGAGGGCGGAATTCCAGCACAGCTGGGGAAGAAGAACCGCTGGTTTGCCTTACGGAGTTGGGGAGCTGGATCGTGCAATTTCTGCGGGCCTCATTTGCATATGACTACTGGCCAGGATGGGTAGTGCGCTGTGCCCACTGAGGCCCAATTGAGTTGGCATCGTCTCCATCTCCATCTGGCGGGGAGGCTGGGGGCGAGGGGGCGCCGGCTTATTCTTAGCTAATAACAGCCATGCTTTAAGCGTTGCATCAAATTCGAGCTCAGACTCGCGAGAAAAACTCTAAGCGGGTCAAGAAAATTTATCGCACACAAAAAATGAAGACAGCTAAACTAGTAAAACACTTTATTTACTGCGCCAGTTACGCTAGAAAGCTTTAGTAAATTAAAAATCGGCCAAAAACTCACCGAGGTAGGGCCGCACGTGAGGTGAGGGGTGGCCTAGGGGTGAGGGGGGAGCTGATTAGCGGCGGGTTGGCACGCTGAGTTCGAGGTGAATCTTTTTTCTACCAACTGAGAGACTGTGCTTGAAGCAGACGTGTAAAATGCCGTTTTTTTATTCTGCTTGCGCACTTGGCCAGCCAAGCTGAGGGGGAGAGACAGCGAGGCCCGGGCCAGGGTGGGGAGGGCGGCCCTCTCGCGCACAAAAGCAACTGCGCCAACTCTTTCTCCATTATTTGGCCTGAAATTTCTTTCTCACCGGGCAAAGAGCAACGCTCTGGCTCTTATTTAGAAAGAGGCGGCAGCGCCTGCCAGGATGGGCTGCGTAAACAGCTTGACCTGAAGATGATTGCCGACGATTCGGAGCGGGCTCTCACAGCCGGCCTGCTCAGCGCTGTCGGCTCCGAGGCGCGTCAGCTGCCGCTGAGACCGGCAACCGGCCTGACCAGGCGGGCCCGGCTCGCCAAGCCGACAGCGCCGCTGCCGATAAGCAACGATGACGACAGCGTGCCGCGGGACGGCCTGCAGCTGCCGCTGATCGACGACGGCAAACGGCGGCGCCGGGGTCGGAGCCGAGCGTCGAATCCCTCCGACAATCGGCTGGCAGCGCTGGCACCCCGCCGCCTCGGCTCCATCGCCCTGCGCACCTCCGTCGAGTGGATCGGCGACGACCGGCTGGCGAGACTGTCGCTTGGCGGCGACGGCGGCGGCGACGCGGAGCTTCAACTGGAATCGGCCGAAGGAGAAGGCCGGGTCGACCGCGCGTTGGCGCCTCGTCCGGCAACGGCGGCATCCTGGCGACGCTCGGCGTCTTCGCCGAAGCTGCTGGCGGAAGGCCAGGCCGCCAACACGCGGTACGCGGTGCTGAACGGCCGGACGCGCACCGAGGCCAGCGACTTCGACGAGTTCCGGCGGAGCTATGGCCGGCGCAGCGACTGGGGCCGCGTGGTCTGGACAGCCCGCCGCATGGAGCAGTTCCTGACCGCCTACGCCGTCCCCATCGCCTTCGTGAACGGCGAAAAGCTGGCCACCCTGGCCGAGCAGCTGGACGAGCTCAACTTGAGTAGCCGGCGGCCAACCGAGCTGCAGCTTCTCGACTGCCTCATCAACCGGTCCGACGTAGCCCACCTTGTGTCGCAGCCGGGCCGCCGATTCTCCGGACCGCGCGGCCTCTACCGCGCCTGCGCGCTCATCCAAGCCAGTTGGCGCGGCTTCGCCCAGCGCCGGCGCTACCGAGAGCTGCGGCGCAGACGCCGGGCCGCAGTCGTCATCGCCCTGGCGTGGCTGGTCCAGCTGCGCCGTCGAGCCGCCCGAACCCGGCTTTGCGAAGCTCGGCAGCGGCACCTGAGCGGCTATCGGAGCCGGCTGCGGCAGCTGGCCAAGGACTGGACGGACTGGCAGCGCCAACGCCGAGTTCTGGTGCACGTCCCGTCGCTGGGATTCTCGCAACGCGCTAGGCAACGCCTCGGCCGCGAACTCAGCCAGCTGCAGGCCAGCCAGATGGCCCGCCTGTGCGACATTCGCGATCCGAATGTGGACGTCGTTCTGGTCTGCCCGCAGCCAGTCAGCCCGGAGGTGGCGCAGTACTACAGCCGGCTGGCCGGTCTGCAGCCAGCGATCCGATCTGGCCGAGCCGAGGACCAGTGCGACGCCAGCCGGAGGTTCCGCCTGGTGGTGCCCGAGGCGGTTGGCCAGTTCCCGGGCCACCCGCTCTGCCTGGCCACCCTGCTGAACTACTCGCCGAAAGCGCTGGGTGAGATTCGAGAAGCCGTGCAGGGCCGGCGGGCCTACATCGTCCCCGGCCTGGTCTGCGCTGACGACCTCGCATTGGCCGACAAACTCGACTTGCCCATCCTCGGCCCGGAGCCCGACGATGTGCGACTGTTCAGCAGCAGCGCCGGGATCAGCGAAGTCCTGCGGTCCGCCGGGCTGCCAATGCCTCCAGGCGAGGCTGGCATTGCGCCGTCTGTAGACAGTCTGGCGGACAGTCTGGCCAGGCTCATCGTGTCCAACCTGGACATCCAGCGCTGGCTGGTGACGCTGGAGGAGTCGAACGACCAGGAGGAGCCCGCTGTCTTCGAGGCGCACCGTCTGCAGTGCCATCGATGGGCGGTGGCCGAGCGCAGCAGGTTGGGCAGCTCGTGGTCGCTTCCTTGGGCTCACGAAGCCGTTTTGTTGAAGATAATCGAGGAGCTCAAGCGGTGCGACACAGCTGGCTTGGGCAGCCAGTGCGGAGCGGACTTTCTGGCAGAGTTCGCGCATCGCGGCGGCTCCGTGCGGGCAGCTGCAGGCGAGGGCCAGGCGGTCCTCGTCGCTGCTGATCTTTGCGTGGAGCCGACTGGAGCCGTGCGGCTGGTCAGCTGCTCTGACGGCAGCGCGACGAGATTCGTGCCGCAGTCAGCGCTGCCTCCGGCGCGCCTGTCCGAGTTCTGCAGCCGTCTCGGCGCTGCCTGCTTTGAGCGGCGGCTCATCGGTCACGTCAGCGTTGAATTCGAGGTCCTTGGCCGGAGCAGCTCAGCGACGACTGTGTGGGCGACTGACCTGCGGCTTCGCTACAGCGACACGGCCGCCATGACTCAGCTGCTGCAGTTCGCCACCAACTCCAGCCTGGACCCGGTCGGCCACGAACTCGCGTTGCGACGACGCCTGCCCGGTGGCGGCGGCGGAGGTAGCAACCGGCCGCGAACCGCCGCGGCAGCTGTCGGATCGAGGGGACCTTCGCGTTGTCGCTTCGCAGCGCTGGCATCCAGCCTGTGGCACTCCGGCCTGTCCACGGTTGACTTGGGCGTCTTCTTCCAGCTGTGCAAAGCGTGCGGCGTCGGGTTCGACATCGCGGACCTGACGGGCACGATGTTCTGCCTGGTGGACTCGGCCGGGCGCGACCGTCTGTGCGTGCTGACCGTGGCTGACAGCCCCGAGCGGGCCAGGCTCGAGTTCCGCAGGGTGCTGGCCGCCGTCAACGAGGAGCTGGGAGCGGAGGCGCCATCAAACTTTGCCAGCTTTCTACCGCCAGGCGGATTGCGGATCGCCAAGAAGCCTTCACAACAAGAGAAGAAGCAGGCGGAGGACTTGGCCTGACTGTGAAATCCCCGCCAGGTTCAGAGACTCAAAAATCGACTTATCGATGCTCGCGATACAGCATTGCATTTTTTATTTACCATTGATTATAAGGTGTTAACTTGATAAAACTCTAGTTTTTTTCTAACAAAATTGAACCTTGGTTTGCCTTCCCTCTGTGTATAATAAAAACGCTTTGTTTACATTAGCTTAGAAATACACCGGTAGAACGAAGCACTCTTTGCAGGCCATTTAGAATTCATTGAGTTCTGTTGACTTATTTTGTTGTTGGCGCTTCATCTCGGCCAGTCTCGGCGCATTTGCATTTCCGCATTTGTTTTGTCACACACACACACACACACACACACACATACACACACACACATACACACACACACACACACACACACACACATACACACACACACACATACACACACACACACACACACACACATACATACACACACACACAGAGGATCGCCTGATTCAACGAGTATATAGGGCAAGGGAATAGCCACATTAGTAAGCCTATTTGCATTGCACTGTTTACTAATCACATAGTGATACCGTATTATTCAACACATGGCACTCATTAAAAACTCATTCAAAAGGCGATTCTTAATCACTAAGTTTTCAAACGGATGACGCAGTGACAAAGACGTCATTTCTTGAACAGAAGCTGCAGCCGCGCCGTGGTGCTGACATTGCGAAACGCCTCGTTGTCCAGCCAGCAGGCAACGCTGACTGGAACATTCCTGGGCGGCCGCATCAGCTGCACCATGGCCACTGGCGCCAGGTAGAACGGCGACTCCGCCTCGTAGGGGAAGAAGTACCTGGGGAAATAGGTGAACGATTTGGCCAGGTAGCGCATAGCGGGATAGTAGGCCAGGCTGAGGTTCGAGGCGCCCGACACGGAGCAGGAAATCCTGGGATCCTCCGAATAGTTGCCCGACAGCTGCGGCCCGGCCTTCACCAGGATGCACGGGTCGCCCCTGACGTAGCCGAACGCCGTGTATGAGTTGCAGGGGCCGAAGGCGGCCACCGAGGGCACGCAGGTCTCCCCGGCGGCTGGGTAGCGCTGCTCGCGGGCGCAGTCTCTCGGCCGCCTGCGGCCCCGGCCGAGCAGCGGCTGCCACACGCGGACAGACGCGTGGCTGAGCTGTTGGCCGAGCCGAGACAGCAGCATCGACATGGCCTCGCTGTTGGTCGGGTCGACCTCGACCCGGGGACCGCCAAAATGACTCCTGGGCTCCAGCAGCAGGTAGCCAGTTGGCGCAGGCTTCAGCAGCAGCAGGCTGACCACGGCTAGGAAGGCTACAGCAAATAGCGTCATGATGGACATGGCGAGGACCACCTGGATCTTCAGCTGATCGTCGGCGCTGCTGTCCACCTCGGTGACCGCAGCCGTCGATTTCTTCGCCGCTACAGCCGCGGCTGATGGCGTGAGGTCAACGGGGAAATAGCGCGGCGAGAATCTGGACTGCCGCCTGGCGTATCTTGCCCGCTGCTGCTGCTGCTGGAGCATCTCGTTCCGCTTCTTCTCTGTAATTCTGTCCGTGCTCTACCTTTATATTGGATCCCCTCAATTCCCTCTCCCCCTTCTCTTTCCCTGTAGTATTTTCTGATCGAGCAATTTCCGATAGGGCCCGCCCTGGCTGGGGCAGCTGGCGTGTTTGCTCAGAATGCGGCCTGCTGTGAGGCCTGCCGCGACTGCGGGCAGATGCATTGAGCCAGGCGCGCCCGAAGTGGTCGATTATTGCGGGCTCGGGGAAAAAGGCTCCGGGAAGTCATGCCCGATTGAGTCTGCCTGGATGGCAGCCCGGTTTCTTTCACTCCGATCGCGTGCCTCATCGATCCCTACGGAGCCTCGTTGCCCGAGAATTCTGTGGCATTGACTGCCTTTATAAAGAGCCCCTTGTTAAATTCTGAATTAGTGCGTAAAATGCTTGAATTTTCGTTGATTTGCAGCCAAAAGAAATTCGAACATTCTGTCAAATGTTTTGAGGATTTCAGAATGCTACACCGCACGGCATTTCAAGCTGAAATAGCGCCTCTATTTTGGCGTTGCGCAGCAAAATCTCTTCCTAGCTACATCACAGTGTTGTTTGTTTCAAGCGACAGCAGGGCACAGGGAACCCGAAATTCGTGCGCCACCGGAAGCTTGCTGCCCTGGGGAGTGGAACGCAGACAAGTTGTGCAAGATCGCAAAGTTCCAAGTGCGCGCGCGTTTCAAGGAGAGGGAAGTTACAGCCTCCCGGCTATCCTTCTGGGCTTTTATTTGATTGGGGAATGGGGAAAAGTATGCAGTGACCTTGAAAGTCGCGGTAGGGCAGCTCGATTTTTTTTCGGCAAGAATCGTCGAACCGAAATGCCATCGAGGCTCCAGAAATCTTGCTTGGCTCCCCATAACGGCAACACAACGGCTGGTAAAGTGACTTCCCGCTAGGGAAGAGAACAAAAGTACAGGATGGTAAACGAACCCCAGATGGCAGCGAATGCCGTTCCGCGAGACCCAAACCGTTAGCGCGTATAAATATCCCGGCACGCTCGCTTCAGACAGTGGCCCACACTTTTGCTGCAGCTTTCTGCGCCAAACCTCGCATCTAGCCTCAGTTTGACAACATCTGCTGATGTTTCGCTCCGCGAAACGGTCCCTCGCTGGAGGCCCCGGAAGGTCCAGTGACTACCTGCGCGAAATTTTCGGCCGATCGTCGGGCGCAGCGACAACCGGCGGCGCCGACCAGGACGCTGAAGCCGACGCCAACGCGCCGCTGCTGCAGGCCTACGACGGCAAGGACTACGCCGAGCTGGGCCGCCTGCTGACTGAAGGCGCCAATCCGCACAAGCCAGTGCGGGACAACCGGACTCTGGTGCAGCTGGCCGCCTACGATGGCAACCTGTCGGCGCTGCGCCTGTTCAAGGAGCTCGGCATCGATCTGAACAAACGTGGCCCCGACGGCAAAGTGCCGCTGCATCACGCGCTCAGCGCCAGGCGACTGCTGACTGTCAAGCGGCTCTGCCAGCTCGGCGCCAGCCCGGACGTGCCGTATTCGTCCGGCGCCTACCCGGTGCACCGGTACAGCGGCCAGGCGAGCGTTGAAGTTCTGCGCTGCCTCCTCAGTGAGTTGTCCCGGCAATGTGGCCGTTTATTACGAGGTTTGGCTTTCAATGTGATTTTGAGCTCAGGCAATGTGCCGGGAGTGATTTTGCCGCTGGAGGAAAAATTAATTTGCCCAACTGGCCTTTGGTATCCTTTGATATTCCTGCAGTGCATCATCTGACCAACACACTCCCCCGAACTGAAACGCATCTCGCTGTTCAGTCATCAATCTTCCGCCAAGGTGCACCATCAGCGGTGTTAGTGCAAAAGCGAGCGCCGCGGCTCTGCCATAAAACTGGATGGGGCGGATGGGGCAACGGGCGAGGCCCTTCTGGGGAACAGTTGCTCGGTTTTTGCCGCATCGTTTTGAGGGGCTAGGATAGGTAAACTGTGCGCTGGTCCGTTTCCAGGTGAATAATGAATTGGACGGGCATTTCGAGTTGCAGGCAGCACAGGAAGGTAGGAGAGAAGAAGCAAGCAGATAAGGTCCCGGAGGCCATATTCCAGCCTCCTGTTATGGCAGTGACATTTAGGTCCTCGGGATTCTTGCAACTAAATAGTAATTCGTAATTGGCAGATAAGCGGTGCGCAATAGCTAGAGGCCACTTCAGATTTGCCTAATTTTTAAACATGGAGAAACTAAAGTTGAAAACCGAAAATCGGGCCTCGCTACTCGAAAAATGCCTCTAGTAGTATTATTAGTAGTACTGCGCGGTTCCTTTGATTCCAGAGGACTGCAACGCCCGCGTGGATGTGTACGACAGGCTGAACAACACGCCGCTGCACCGCGCCTGCCTCGAGGACTCTTTCCACCACGTGCTCGAGCTGATCGACTACTGCAGCGAGCAAATTCTCAACCACCGTGGCTACGAGGGCAAAACGGCTCTGCATGTGGCTGTGCTCAACCAGAACCGGCGCATCATCCGCCTGCTGCTCACCCGCGGCTCGTTCGTCGATTTGCCAGCCAGCAACGGCAAAACTGCCATCGACCTGATCATGGGCGCCAACAATGTCGTGCTGATGAGCGACCTGGCGCACTTTTACACCGACCAGATGTCGGCGGCGGTCACCGCCACCAGCTTCAAAGAGCTGCTGGATGCGCCCCAGTTCGTACAGTTTCTTGGCTTCCTTGATGCTGTGGACAACGAATTTCAGGTGTGCAGCGTCCCGTACATTGAGCTAGGCGAGAATGAGGAGAAACAACTGCTGAGGAAGGTTGTTAAAGACGAAAACTTGGACCTGATCGAATTCAAGGAGATTCTCTTGAAGCTGCTTCACACGGAGGTCTTCCATATACTTTGTGACGAGCAGAACAACGCTCTGCTGCGCCGAATGGCGGCTAACGTTGTCCGCTATGTCCTGTTTCGAGAGGACGCCGTGATTCTGAAGAAGCTGGTATTCTGTGGCCTTGTTTGGGACCGCCTTGAGGCTCTAATCGAAGAGAAACTCGAAGCGCTGTACCTGCACACACCCGACCGTGGCTTCGCTGGAATGTTGACGCATTTTTACCGGCACTTTACCACCGAGCACCAGGTGCAGTGGGGACACTTGGCCAGGCACTACGGCCAACGCTGCAGCGCATTTGGCATGCAGGCGGATCGCGGCGGCCTAAACCCGGACGTTGCCTTCCTGCGCCATCCGATGCACACCCTGATCATCTGGAGCATTCTGGCTGGCCGCAGCAAGCTCACTGAGATACTTTTGCAGCGCGAGCGATTCGACATCTTGCCTATGTCGCTGTTCTGCGCTGCCCTCTTCCGCACATTCAAGAACAACCCGAGTGTCAACATCGACCCGGATAGCCTGGAGGAGAAGGCGCTGGCCTGCGAAAGATTCGCTGTGAATATTGCTGAGACGGTGTACGACGTGGACACCTCATACGAGAAGTACGTGACAACGGACTTCCTGCTGTACCCGCTGCCTACTTACGGCAACGCGTCGTGCATGGACCTGGCTGCTAAGAATGACTCCGCCATGTTCCTACAGAGCCCGCCCTGCCAGATTGCTCTGGAGAAAAAGTGGTACGGAACCCTGTTCGACATGAACCCAATCATCCGGGAAATCCTCATTTGGCTGGGCGCTATCCCCCTAAACCCCATCGTCGCATGGTATCTCATGCGCCAGGAGAGAATCCGGAAGATTTTGGACGAACGGCATCGCAGTCCGACTAAAAAAAGCGACTGCGGATCTTCTGAGGGCCAGGACTGCAGCTTCCTACTCACCGATGGGCCATCCGTGAAGGATGCCATCATTGCAGAGACCGACCCAGACGAAGCCAACGCTGTCGATGGCGAAGGCGGAAAAAGCAGCGAAGAATCGAAGGATGACAAGAAGAAGCAGGAGAGTGACGGCAATCAGCATCCGCCGGCGGATGGCAACAAGAAATCCGCTTCCGCGTCACCGGCCGCGACACCGGCGGAGTCTTTTCCCTACCGATGCGCGCTGCACCTGTACGACTTCTACCATATCCCGGCCGTGAAGTTTCGCTACCACGCCACGTCTCACGTGGTGATGGTGCTTCTCATGTCCTACATCCTGTTGTACAACTGGGAGTACTCTATCGACCTTCTGGAGTGCATCATGTACTCCATCGTATTCGGCTTCTTTATTGAAGAGATCGGAGAGTTCGTCAGCATCGTGAGAGGCGAAAATGTGAAGAATTTCTTTGCCAGCAAGTGGAACATAATTGACATCGGGGCCGTGCTGTGCGCGCTGATCAGCTTCAGCATTCGCCTGACTCGACTCGACTACGTCATGGAGACTGAGGAGGAAATATTCATGATGGACTTTGACGACACGGTCTGGTACATTGCGCGAATCTTTCTGAGTAAGTTTAATTAAAACTTTAAATAAGCTCTTTAATTGGCCAAAATTCAGTGTGAGTAGTGTGGATTGAGCAGTGTGGGTCGTACGAGAACAAATGGGGGACACAAAAAACCTGCAGAAGCATGGATTCGGAGGAATTCAATTAAATTATTTGCAATTGCAGGCATCTCCTGCCTGCTCTACTGGGTTCGGTTGCTGTACATCTCCACCGTCATGGAGACGCTCGGCCCGAAGCTAAAGATGATCGCCAGGATGACGAGCAAGGACATGATACCCTTCCTATTCATCCTGTTTATCTTCATATTCGGCTTCGGCGTCCTCATCCACTCCCTGCTGTTCCCCAACGGGTTCAAGGCTTACAACCCGGAGCAGATGAGCTCAATTGAGGTTGTTCTCGCCATGTTCAAAATCTGCTTCTACAGCATGGTTGGCGACTACAGCCTGGACACGATCATGGGCGAGGACAGTTGCGACACCATCTACCAGAATAAGACCTTCAACTCGCAGGGCTGCCCCCACAGCACCGGCAGGTATGAGGATGTTTATCCCATTCATTAAGCAGCCTTAGCTTCAGATTCGCATGTTGATTAAGGAGCTACAGTTGATTCTTTATCCCAACATGTCAGGTACTTGGTGCCCTACTTGATCCTGCCTCTGTACGTCATCGTGACCGAGATCCTGCTGCTCAACCTGATCATCGCGCTGTTCAGCAAGACCGTCGACGAAATCGACTCCAACTCCAAGGCGCTGTGGCAGTTTGAGCGCAACGATCTCATTGAGGAGTTCCGCGGCCGGACCTCGCTGCCGCCGCCATTCAACGTGTTCCCGCTGGCCACCCGCCTGCTGGTGCACATCATTAAACGCCTCTGCCCCAACGCTCTGAAGCGGTTCCAGCGTTCGAAGAAGTTCAACCAGCAGCTGATCCTGCAATTCCTGCTGTTTCAGGTGCGATCCTGACACTTTTTGACCGAATTCTCCTAGGGAGCACACTGACGCAGATCGCCGATGAAACCCATCCCATGAACCTCGCCAATCCACCAGGCTGTCAGCCTGCGCAACCAGCGCCAGCACATGATGGAGCAGTGCTGCGGCCAGACCGACGACCAAAGCGAGCAGCTCTGCCAGCGCATCCAGAGCATCGTCGAGACCGAATTGTTGAAGTCCAAGAAGTCGGACAAGTCCGAGAAGCCCGAGGAGTCGCAGAAGCCGTCGGTCAATCAGCCGTCGGCGAAGGAACCGCCCTCCAGCCAGAAGGCAGCCGATGCCGACGAGAAGGAGGACACGATCGATGCCATCTCAGCGTCCATCATGAACGCCGAGCCGCAGAAAAAGCGTCGGGATTCGCAGCTGTCGGCGGTGTCCCAGGAGGCCGAGCAGAAGGATTAGCTAGACTGCGCGGGCTTTGCTGACAACCAGGGGATTCAGTGTGTGCGCAGCATCATCAATAAATCTCCTCAATTCTTGAAAGCGCCAATCAAGGGATCTGAAAAATTAACGAAACTCCGATTCTCGATTAGATAATCCCATTGAATCTTCGATGGATTTAGCAGTTCAAAAAGATCCAAGCAAACGAAAAAAATTCCATTGGGGATTTTAATTAGAATAGGCAGGTTAGTGAAAGGTCTCATCAAAGTATAAAAGCTTAGTTTTCAGTTTGGAATTTTTTTGTTATTTAAGTTCGAGAACTGGTGACACGATCTTGTGCCACTAAGTTGGATTCTTTACTGAACGGTTTCACAACATTTAAATTTTTGTCATCTGGGGCAAATAATTTTTGTCCTTTGAACTTTACTTTTCTGGCAGTATTATCCCCCAGCCACCGCATGCGTCGGAAAAACTTTATTCGCAAGCTGACACTATTTATATTTATTGTTTCGGCTAAACTGCTTCTGAAGTGCTTCTTTTATCCTCAAAATTATTAAAATTTGCTCATTTAAAATTGACATGATAGTTTGGTTTCTCACCCCCGTTTTCAGCTTCTGCATCGCGCCCCTAGAAAGCATGATCCATCCATAGCAACCAAAGTAAAGTCCGTGAACGGTAAAAAATCTGCAGCACTGTGTGTGTCAGTTTTCACCGCTTTGAGCTTAAAGCTTAGCAGAGTCAGCATGGATGCTTTATCTGTTTATGAATTTTAAACATTGAAAGATTTTGCTGTGTTAAATAAACACTAATGGTATATAGCTTCTTACTGCACAGTAGAGCTGCATTCATATTTATTTCATAATAATTGAATAATTTTTTTACAATTTCGTGCAAGTCTTTAAAGTAGATTTGGACATTTTTGAGCCCGCTTATTTTTCGGCATCAGGCGAGGATTCTTTTGACTGCTCCTGGTTGACGCGGTCCTCTATCGGCCTGTCCGTGTACCAAGCCACCTCGTTGATGCCTATGCACTTGTACCAGCTGTCGCTCTTCCATTTGATCACGTGACGGTGATAGAGCATGCTGTTCTTCTTCTGGAAAGCCTGCAGCCGCATTATGTTATTAGTTAGTTATGATTTTTCACATTATACGGCTTAATAAGTGAGGCCCTGAGTAAAGGGAGAGGGTCTCAACGCTTTCAAGCGACAAGGAGAAGTCTAGTGATAAAGGAGAGACTGTCACCGGCATCTAGTGATAGAGGGAGACTGTCACCGGCATCTAGTGATAGAGGGAGACTGTCACCGGCATCTAGTGATAGAGGGAGACTGTCACCGGCATCTAGTGATAGGGGGGAGACTGTCACCGGTATATAGTGATAGAGGGGAGACTGTCACCGGCATCTAGTGATAGAGGGAGACTGTCACCGGCATCTAGTGATAGAGGGAGACTGTCACCGGCATCTAGTGATAGAGGGAGACTGTCACCGGCATCTAGTGATAGGGGGGAGACTGTCACCGGTATATAGTGATAGAGGGGAGACTGTCACCGGCATCTAGTGATAGAGGGAGACTGTCACCGGCATCTAGTGATAGAGGGAGACTGTCACCGGCATCTAGTGATAGGGGGGAGACTGTCACCGGTATATAGTGATAGAGGGGAGACTGTCACCGGCATCTAGTGATAGAGGGGAGACTGTCACCGGTATATAGTGATAGAGGGGAGACTGTCACCGGTATATAGTGATAGAGGGGAGACTGTCACCGGCATCTAGTGATAGAGGGGAGACTGTCACCGGTATATAGTGATAGAGGGGAGACTGTCACCGGTATATAGTGATAGAGGGGAGACTGTCACCGGCATCTAGTGATAGAGGGGAGACTGTCACCGGTATATAGTGATAGAGGGGAGACTGTCACCGGCATCTAGTGATAGAGGGGAGACTGTCACCGGTATATAGTGATAGAGGGGAGACTGTCACCGGTATATAGTGATAGAGGGGAGACTGTCTTCTGCACAATGAAAAGCGACAGCCATCAGCGCACCTTGATGCACTCGCTGATGAAGACGGAGCAGTTGTTCCGGAAATTGTACGTGTCCAATTCGCCGCCAAACTCCAGCATCTCGTCGGCGAGGCTTTTTATCACCACCAGCTTGGCGGTGGCGCGCATGTCGGAGGTGGCTGGCAGGCAGCTGGGGTAGCTGTCGTTGCTGGTGACGTAGAGACCGAACAGCAGCCTGAAGGTGTTGTTTAGCGCGAACCTGTGTGTGAAATTGTGCGCCAGGTAATGGAACTGGCTGACCCCGTTGCGCAACTCTTCGGACTCGTTCTGCTTGCTCAGCTGCACGAACAGCACCACCTTGTACAGCGTCCTGCTGATCTCGTGGCCGTCGATGAACTTGTCAAAGTTTTTCTGGTTCAGCATCACAACTGATGACCAGATTTTGAAGACGTGCTCGTTGCTGACGGTCCTGGAATCGGTTTGCATTGTCCGGTCAGCAGCTGTGGATGGCTCAGCGCTACGAAGTAAGCGAAGAATTGCGTCATACTATTTAGATTTATGCTTTAGGGTTTGCGTTATTCAATTATAGCATTCAGCACGTACTTTAGCGCACTACTTTTTAGTTGTGAGGGGGAGTCTGTCTATGGTAAAAACTTCACAAGCTATCAAACTTTACAATCTAGTAAGTTCAAAATCTAAAAACTTTACAAACGGGAAAGCATTCGCATGCCAAGCAGTTTAGTAACCTAGAAGAATTCTCTAATTCATATCTTTCTAGAATAAGCTGTTTTTTATGTTTCTCTATTCTAAAATCTGATTTTTTTAGTTTATTTTTGCTCTCCAGTATAATTCAATGAAACTATGTAAAAAATTATCTGTTGCTAAATTACGCATTATGTATTGTTTATTTATACGATTAGACTTGAATAATTTGTAAAAGTACTGACTTTAATAAGTTACATAGAGTTGCTATGCAAAGGATAGAGTTATCAATCATAAGCGTTGTTAGCAATGGAAGATTCTGTTGATTTCGAGGCTCAAGCAGATTAGCTGGCGTTGCGGCTTAATCCCGACATGTCTGAGCAGCTGCTCCGGCTAGCCTGGTAAATTCCTGCGCTCATGATGCCCGCGCTTTTTTAATCAGACCGGAGAGGGCTGGGCGTTCATTTAAATGTACATTGTTCAAGTACGTACAAGAGAGAGAGAGTACGCAGCTGCTCCCCCCGGGACGCCGGGACGGAAACCGGGGGTTTTGGGCGGGAGGCGTTGAGCTGCTGGGGCGAAAAAGGAAGGATAGGCAGCCGAACGGAAAGCTGAGCTGAGCGCCGCCTCCCCGGAGCTCCTTGCCCGGAGGGTGGATGGGGGATGCGAACAGCGATAAGCTGGGAGGGGGGAGGATTTGAAATAACTCCCAAATTCTTCCTCCTTGCCCAAGGCTGCATAAATTTGTGTGGCATGCCCTGCCCTGCCCCCCCTGAGCCGCTCGCCCCAAACACAGCAAGTCCGCAGCAACTCTGTCGGCAATTAGCCATGGCCAAACTGCTTCAACGAGTCGTGTCGGACGCTGCCACGAAGGTGGCTGCTCGGCGAGGCAACGCCACCCTGCCGGAGATGCAGCGCGCCGACACGGAGCCATCGCAGGAGGCGGCCGTGGCCGCGGCGCTAGAGAAGATCAACAGCAGCGGCGCTGATTACCGCGAGATGCTGCTGCGACACGTGAAACGAGAGGTCAAGCAGCTCATGGAGGAGTCGGTGACGCGCAAGTGCATCCACCAGGAGTGCTCCATCATCACGTCTCTGTGCGGTGAGGGAGAGTCTGGGTTTTCAACGGGTAGAATCGGGAGTAGAAGTAGGGGAAGACGAAAGGGTAGATGAGGGAAAAGCGGATGCAGTTGGAAATGCTTTCCCGTGCATGGGGGTGGGTTGGATTACAGGGCGTGACTGACAACAGGCGGAGCGGAGGTGCGCTGATCCCTGATCCATGGTACGGGCTCTCAATGTCACTTCAGATGCCATTAAAATGACGGCAGCCCAAGCCGTAGTCGGGCGCCGCCTCCTGGCTGAAATAACATTGCGTAAATATCAAATCTGGAAGATCTGATTGGCATAAACAAATACAATCTGGATGGATGATGCCGCTGTTTACTAGTAACGCCATCCTGTGTCAACTAGATTCCCAGCTTGGACAATTCCCGTGACGAATCAATAGGCGTCACATTCAGTCTTGCCAAATTTTATGCATAATTTTATTTTAAAGTATAATATTAACGTGGAAAAAATGGAGAAGTTTTGGTTCATTTTAGAATGGTTCGTTAGAGATGGTTCATTTTAGGATGTATACTAAAGTTGAACACTGTTGAAATTAGATTAGACTATAGACCAAAACAGAATTCGGAAATTTGGTATGGAAACTCTTGGAATGGACACTCTGGAATAAATACTCTGGAATGGACACTCTGGAATGGACACACTTGGAATGGACACTCCAGAATGGACACTCTAGAATGGACACTCTGGAATGGACACTCTTGGAATGGACACTCTGGAATAAATACTCTGGAATGGACACTCTGGAATGGACACTCTGGAATGATATTCTTGGAATGGACACTCCAGAATCGACACTCTGGAATGGACACTCTGGAATGGACACTCCAGAATGGACACTCTGGAATGGACACTCAATCAAGCATCCCAATGACCTTCATTCTTCCCGCAGCCGGCGTCGAGAACTGCCTGCTGTACGGACTGAAGCGCCACAGCCTGGGCATGTTCCGGGACAGCTCCACCCTGGCGCTGCTCCAGAAGATCAGTCGATCGTGCCCAGCTGCCAAGGCCGTCACTGAACGGCTGCAGACCGGCGAGGCCTCCCAGACAACGTCAAGCTCATCTTCGAGCTCTTCATCAGTCAAACGCCCGGTTCAGAATGTCAAATTCCAATGGATTCGCGTGGCCCTGATGGACAAGCAGCTGGCCAAGATCATCGAACACTTGGTGGAGAACGGGCGGCAGTTCTACGAGACTGACAGCATCATTGGCGATCCCTGCGACGGGCCTCTGCTGGCTTCGCTTCTGGGTGAGTGAGCTTGGCTTCAATACAGATTTAATTTTTCCCTTTAAAGCGAGACAACGACACCCACTTTTCTCTACAACTTGCAGTCGGACCCTGCGCGCTGGAGTTCGATCAATCCCAGGGCTCCGGCCTCGAGATGTGCAGTGATCTCTCCGCTGACGAGATGCTGCAACGCCATCGAATTCACTCGCCGCTAAGAAAAGCGGCATCATCGCCCAAGAATGCTCGGAAACCATCGCTGAAGGTAGGGAATTGGTGGTTAGTTTATTTTATTTTAGATTTTAAGTTGGGTCAATTGAATAGCACTAGACATAGGGCCGAGCAACATTCACACACACCTTTAAAGGTTTAAAAAGGTTTGCTTCGTTTTCAAACCTTTCATTGGTTAATTAGGTTTGCTAGTTTTCACACCTTGGACTGTATACGAGCTAAATACTTTCTTTAGTTTTCAAACTGATCCTGTGCTAAGTAAGTTTGTTAGTTTTACATGTTCCAACGGTTAAAACGGTTTGCTAGTTTTCACACCTTTTAGTGAGCAATTGAGCTCGCTAGCATACGATAATTATCGTATAATTTTCGGCGCTATTAGTCTTGGCTTAGTTTAATTAGGCGCGTGAGCTAAACAAGCGCGAGATTTTAAATGAGCTAAAGTGCACACAAGTCACGTGCGCTTTAGTGGTTCGGGCAGTCGCAGGAGGCATTGGAGTCAAAAGGCTATATTAGATTATAGATTAGACTCCCAGAGTGCACACATTAAGATAAAGTAAGGCATACACGTACGCAGAATATTGGATTGGGCTAAGCGACAGACACAAGCGCGGACACTAGTGCAGATGGACTTGATTAAAAAGTGTCGAACTAATTATTGATCGATAATTTTATGGTGTGGAAAGTTTGCAATTAAAGTAATTTTAATTGTCTTGAATTGTAGTCCATTACCGAGCGTACAAGATTTATTTAGACTCAATAGGGTCACTCAGTCATTGGATTAAATTGATTTAATGCTTTTTTGCTTCGACAAAATTGGGTCATAGTTATCAAACTGAATAAAGAGTGCAGTTAACCTGTCCAGGCACCTGAGCGCTTGTGCCTGACTGAGTAAAATACCAGCTCATTGAGCTGGCTTGCTAGTGACACCTTTTACTGGCTAATTGGACTGAGATTTGCACGAAGTTTTTAAGGATATCTAAAGAAAAATAAGGCATGCATGCGGCTAGACGTGCAGCGCTGAATTTCGCTGGGGAAAGTGCATTAATTCAAAGCACGAGCCGGTCCTTTGCGTGTCGCTGCAAGCAGCTGCCGCACGGCACGAGACGCCTCGTGCCCATCAATTTGTTTGTCGCTCGCACAGATTCCGGCCCGGGGATGGGGCGCGGGCGGCTCGCACAAAGCGGGAAGGCAATCAGAGCCGCAGACAGGGGAGAGGCGCCCGACCAATTAAAACGAACATCTCACTTTGCCCTGAGCTGCTAATCCCCTGCGACTGCTACGGGATTTATGATAGACTGGAAAATCCCCGCCTCTCCCGTCAGCAGTTTCTGGGAAGCCTTTCATCAACAGCTGGTTGGGAAAATTCTGTTGGGAAATTCATGCACTGTCACAGCCTGATCCCACACTCCCAAGCCTCCGATTTCAAAGGCTCGATGGGCTGACGGGCTTGGTTTTTTGAATGAGGGAAGTCAATTCTTTTAATTTGTAATATGCTTTCAACACTACTCAACAAACTACAAGTAAATCCAGAAGCAGCAGACTTATTATAAAAATATGTTGTTTGTTTCTAGACTTCCAGAATGTTGACACAGCACATTCTGCTTGCCGGTACAGATTAAATGCATTACTGACACATTCCGAAAAACCTGACACATTCAGGCACCCCTGACACATCCCAGCATCCCTGACACATCCTTGCTCCCCTGACACATTTCGGCACCCCTGATACATTTCGGCACCCCTGACACATCCCTAATAATAATAATAATAACAGACGCTGACAGGTAAACCTGTAGCGCGGGTGCTGATGCAGGTGAAGACTGCACACCCGTTGCACCTGAAACACTCTCGGGCATGGTAGGCACCCCACTGCCAGCTCCATTTTTTATTTTGAACCTGCCTGGCGAACAGTGAATCTTCACTCACAAAGCCGCACAGTGACAGGATAAAATGGGCCTGCTTCAGGATCAGTTATTACCCAGCATATGCTGGTACCCAATCACAGCTGGGTGGACTGAAGCAATGCGGGATTAAGTGCCTTGCTCAAGGGCACAAATTGTCTCCTAGGGGCCGGGACTTGAACCCACGACCTTTCGGTCATAAGTCCGGCGCTCTAGCCACTAGGCTACAACTCCCTCGACACATCCCAGCATCTCTGACAAGTTCTGGCACCCCCTGACACATCCCGGCACCCCTGACACATTCCGCAGCTGAGGCGCTCCCAGTCTCCGGCTGGCGACGCCGTCAATCACCGACGCAGCCAGGCGGGAGGCGGCATGGCTGAGTTCGTCCAGCTGCTGCACCAGAACAGCCGGGCGACCCTGCTGTTCGGCAAGAACAATGTTCTCTCTCAGACACCGGCATTGCCCAGGAAAATGCCGGGCTACCTGTCGCTGCACCTGGAGCCTTGTGGTGAGACAACAGCTTCCACTGCTCAGGCAGAAAGGTCAATTAGATTTTTATTCCCCAATCTGACGCTTTACAGGGATGTCTGCAGTCGGGGGATTCTTCATAGAGATGTCTGCAGTCGGGAGATTCTTCATAGAGATGTCTGCAGTCGGGAGATTCTTCATAGAGATGTCTGCAGTCGGGAGATTCTTCATAGAGATGTCTGCACTCGAGAGATTTTTCATAGGGATGTCCGCAGTGTGGGGGATTCTTCATAGGGATGTCTGCAGCTGGGGATTCTTCATAGGGATGTTTAGAGTGTGGGGGATTCTTCATAGGGATGTCCGCAGTGTAGGGATTCTTCATGGGTATATCCGCAATTTGGGATTATTCATAGGTATTTCTTAGGGATTTCAACAGTGTTTGTTTTTGCTGCCATGTGATGAGATTTCCCCTTTATATAAAAATATTTTCGCGCCCAATCTTCATCAAACACTCGAAGGCCTGACGGTGAAGTGGATGCCGAACCTGCTGATGATGGCGGGCGGCACGTCCGACAGCGACGCCTCCCAGTCGGCCCCGTACCCGTCTCCGGCCGCGTCCGCCAGCGGCTCCGACTCCGGACCGTCCAATCCGGCGTCACCCTGGCAGGCTGCCGAGGCCATAGACGCGTAAATTATCGCTGATATTCAAACCTTACTACTAAGATGATTTTAATCAGTAGCAAGCCAGGCATTTGTTAGGTAAATCTTCCATACCAGGAAAATCAGGAAATTACCCAATTGAAAGTGGACGTAGGAACGGAAAGAATTTTGTTGGCTTTTGGGGATGTTAGTTTTACATAGGACTTTTGTCTGGCACCTAGGACGCAGCTTCCCATTTTGAGGATCTGGTGGTTTTTCTTGCCAATATGGGGATCTAAGGGTTCAGCTTCCCAATGTTATGATATGGGGATGCAGCATCAGAGTCGGAGAATCTGCAAGATTTCGATAACGGCTACTCCATTCGACAGGCCGCCCTGGGAGTCTGCACTCACCATCCACGTGGAGGACATGGTGTACATTCACTGCCACAGCAACCAGCCGGTCGGCTGCTCTCTAGTCTTTGTCGCTCACGACGGCACGCAGAAGCCGCCGCTGCAGTTTCCGCCAGGCGGACACCTGCTGCAGTTTCTCACCTGCCTGGAGAACGGTCTGCTGCCGGGCGGGGCCCTGGAGCCGCCGCTCTGGTCACACCGGTGCAAAGGCAAAGTTCTGCCCAGAATGAAGCGGCGGAGCATTTTGCGGGTGCGTGGGTGCCTGAGTTATTTTTACAAGTCTTTGTTAGAGTGATTGCGGAGATGGATATGAGATTGTGGGATCAAGGACAATTGAGGATTTGAGATCCGGGATTCAGAGTTGTTGGGCTGACATGAAGCTATAACTGGAGTAACCAACAATTCTAGCGATTTTCAGCATGGGATTCTGGAAACTTCAACCGCCGCCTTATCCTGAGCAGGACAGCTTCATCTCGGGTCTCGTCGTGTCGGGCGAAGGCGATGATGCCACAGCGAAGGCCGACCAGCAGCCGCAGCCGCAGTCGCCGGAGCAGCAGGCAGCCGACGAGGCGGCCGATTCCGAGCCGCTGGCGCCTTCGGACTTTGACGACAACATGGACTTCGTGTTCCGCATCGTGACGCGCGAGTCCCGGCACCGGGCCGGCACCGCGGATGCGGACCCGGTGGAGGAGGCGGGCTCCGTGTTCTCCTGGCAGGAAAGCTACAGCTCCGAGGCGCTGCAGGTGATTGGCTGGGAATTTGTGTTGCCGCATCACTGAGCTGTCGGCTCATAAATTCCTGCTTCCTTAATGACTCGATACCGACTATAAGAGTGATAGTATAAGATACAAACTATTAAATCCTCAATTATTCATAAAGAATCCCAATTTTCAGATCCCTATTCTCAGATCCCGATTCCAATTCCTAGATCCCGATTCTTAGATCAAATTTCTTAGATCCCGATTCTCAGATCCCGATTCTCAGATCCTGATTCTCAGATCCCGAATCTTAGATCCCGAACCTTAGATCCCGATTCTCAGACTCCGATTCTCAGACTCAGACTCTCAGATCTCGATTCTCAGATCCCGATTCTCATATCCCTATTCTCAGATCCTAATTTCCAGATCCGATTCTCAGATCCCGATTCTCAGATCTTGATTTAAAGATCCCAATTTTTAGATCCCAAGCTCGAAGAGATTAGAGATCCTAATTCTCAAATGATATTTTCAGATTTCTAAGCTGAAATTAAAATCGCTGATCCCAAAGGCAGTATCTCAAATTCAGAATCCCTCAAACGATGTCTCAATGTAAAACGATGGCGTCCCGCCCCGTCCAGAGCCGACTGGCGCAGCCGGCCGAACCGGCGGAGCGGCGCCAGACGATCCGGCAGGCCTGCGACAGCATGCGCCGGCAAATTTTGTCGCGCGCCTTCTACGGCTGGCTCGCCCACGTGCGCCACATGAGCTGCGTCCGGCGCCACCTGCCCGACCTCGTCACCTGCCGGGCCGGCCTGGGCCGCCGCGAGGACTACCCGGAGGGCCTGACCCCCGCCGTCTGGGAGGCGGGCGACCCGCAGGAGGTCTGGCGAGCCCTGTACTGGGGCGGCTGCAGCAGGCCGGAGCTGCGCAAGAAGGTATTGAAAAAGGCAACTGAAGAATTCCCCATCCAGTCAATGACAGATATTTAGCTGCTTTAATTTTATCTGAATCAGAAAGGGCCAATCAAAAAAACGTTGCTACCTCTAAAACTACAAAAAAGCCAAGGCTCAGCTCAAATCCAAAGCACAAAGACTACGAATGATACGACAAAGACTAAAGACTATAAAAACTCGAATTTCTAACAAGACTTCTACAAAAAATTGCTGATAAAAATTCAACAAGGCATAAATAATATACAAAACGCTAAAGACTCGCAACTTCTACGAATATCATTGTATAAAGACTCGAATTACAACTGCCTAGAACAGAATTCCAGGAAAATAGACTAGTAAAACCTTAGGACCGCAAAGATACAAATCCCAACCCGCCCATAGGTTTGGCCAGTGCTGCTGGGATTTCACTCGTGGGAGGCCAGCGAAGCCGAGCGCCAGCTGGCAACGGAGTCGGCGCAGGCCCGTTTTGAAAATCTGCTGTCCGAGTGGGGCCCGCTGGACGCCATCGTCAGGGAGAACGACCGCGAGCTGGCAGCGTCGGCGAGGGACCTGATGAACGCCAGAGCCAGGAGCTCCGCGGCTCCGCCGTCGAATGGACGGTCGCAGCTGTCCGTGCCGGGCCTGGCCGCCGAAGCTCCGTCAGCGGGTGACGACACACAAGAGGGCAGCAGTGAGTGCGCCTAGAGCTGAATAATTACAGAAAACTCGCACCCCTCTACTTTAAGTAGCTGAATTCAGACGCTGCAAAATAATTTTACAAGCGCCCGATGAAATTTCAGCGCCGGCTGTTACATCGTCATTGTCGCACGAGAGCATCGCTTCGACTGCCAGTCAGGCGTCGAACGGGGGCGTTTACTCGGTGAGAGCGAGTCCATGATTGAGGTTCATGGATACATTGAGCTACACAAATGCTTATCGTTGCGCGCTCATATACCGATATTATGATATTCTCAACGAGAAGTAAAATCTCTTGGAAAAAAAGTTTAAACGTTTTGAAAGTTTAGAATTGCAAACTTTCTGGCATTAAATTGTGGGGTATAGACTCTTCGGGGGTAAAGACTCTTCGGGGGTATGGAATTTTCCGTGGTAAAGACTCTTCGGGGTGTAGACTCTTCGGGGTGTAGACTCTTCGGGGGTGTAGACTCTTCGGGGTGTAGACTCTTCGGGGTGTAGACTCTTCGGGGTGTAGACTCTTCGGGGTGTAGACTCTTCGGGGTGTAGACTCTTCGGGATGCAGACTCTTCGGAGCATCGAATTTTTAAAGTGTGGACTTTCTGGGGTCTGGACTATTTGGACATAGAAGATTTATAAATTAAGATTTCAATAACTTAATCATTGAAAGTTCTGGCTATTGAAATCTCAAATCAAAAAGTACTTAGCAACAGTAATTCAATCTCCAAGCCGCCGACTAACTTCAGAGCGAGCTGATCGACTCAGTAACCGCCAACTGGCACCGGATCGACAAGGATGTGGACCGCTGCGACCGGCACGTGGCCTTCTTCACGGAGCCGGCCAACCTGGAGAAGCTGCGCAACATCATGTGCTGCTACGTGTGGCAGAATCTCAGCGTGAGTTCCCTGGGTTCGAATCCAGTTTCCCAATTTTCGCCAACTCAACGCCGTCGCGGCGCCAAAACTCCTCAGGTTGGCTACATCCAGGGCTTCTGCGACCTGCTGGCTCCCATGCTGATGGCGCTGGAGGAGGAGGGCCTCACCCTGGCCTGCTTCAGCCTGTTGATGAAGCGCATGGTGTCAAACTTCCCTGGGGCGGCTGAGAACTGCGCCAGCACCGAGTCGCTGATGGACCAGCACCTCGCCAACCTGCGGGCCACCATCCAGGTGGCGGATCCGCAGCTGTTCGAGCACATGCTCAGGCGGGGGGATTACACCCACTTCTACTTCTGCTACAGGTGGTTTCTGCTCGAGTTCAAGCGAGGTTTGTCGAGCTTGCTGAACGGAAGGGAATTGTGTTATGAAATAGCTCGTAATTCATTGCAACTACCCGAATTGGCTGGTCAAATTTCAGAATTCTGTTACCAGGACGTCTGCCTGATCTGGGAGACCATCTGGTCGGCTTCCCACTTGGTCTCCAAGCACTTCAACGTTTTTGTTGCCATGGCGTTGCTCAGAGAATACCGCGGCGTCATAATTGAGAACGACATGGACTTTACAGACATCATTAAGTTCTACAACGGTGAGAGGCGAGCTGCGGGTTGGCTTGCATCAAATTTCATGTGAAAATTAGGGCTTCCGATCCTTCTTTGCCTATTTTAGAGATGGCTGAGCACCACCGTCTGAGCAGCGTTCTGGAATCCGCTCGCGATCTGGCGGATCAGCTCGTCAAGATGGTGGAAAATCACTGACGGACTGACTGACCGACTGACTGACTGACTGACTGACTGACTGACTGACTGACTGACTGACTGACTGACTGACTGACTGACTGACTGACTGACTGACTGACTGACTGACTGACTGACTGACTGACTGACTGACTGACTGACTGACTGACTGACTGACTGACTGACTGACTGACTGACTGACTGACTGACTGACTGACTGACTGACTGACTGACTGACTGACTGACTGACTGACTGACTGACTGACTGACTGACTGACTGACTGACTGACTGACTGACTGACTGACTGACTGACTGACTGACTGACTGACTGACTGACTGACTGACTGACTGACTGACTGACTGACTGACTGACTGACTGACTGACTGACTGACTGACTGACTGACTGACTGACTGACTGACTGACTGACTGACTGACTGACTGACTGACTGACTGACTGACTGACTGACTGACTGACTGACTGACTGACTGACTGACTGACTGACTGACTGACTGACTGACTGACTGACTGACTGACTGACTGACTGACTGACTGACTGACTGACTGACTGACTGACTGACTGACTGACTGACTGACTGACTGACTGACTGACTGACTGACTGACTGACTGACTGACTGACTGACTGACTGACTGACTGACTGACTGACTGACTGACTGACTGACTGACTGACTGACTGACTGACTGACTGACTGACTGACTGACTGACTGACTGACTGACTGACTGACTGACTGACTGACTGACTGACTGACTGACTGACTGACTGACTGACTGACTGACTGACTGACTGACTGACTGACTGACTGACTGACTGACTGACTGACTGACTGACTGACTGACTGACTGACTGACTGACTGACTGACTGACTGACTGACTGACTGACTGACTGACTGACTGACTGACTGACTGACTGACTGACTGACTGACTGACTGACTGACTGACTGACTGACTGACTGACTGACTGACTGACTGACTGACTGACTGACTGACTGACAGGGTGAGTGAGTGACTGACTGACTGACTGACTGACTGACTGACTGACTGACTGACTAACTGACAGGGTGAGTGAGTGAGTGAGTGAGTGACTGACTGACTGACTGACTGACTGACTGACTGACTGACTGACTGACTGACTGACTGACTGACTGACTGACTGACTGACTGACTGACTGACTGACTGACTGACTGACTGACTGACTGACTGACAGGGTGAGTGAGTGAGTGACTGACTGAATGACAGGTCCAGCATACTTTGGTGGACATTTCCTGTACTAAATTTTAGTTCTTAATATGCATTATTATAATGAATTAAAATATTAAAATATTAGGGGAGTTTCTGATGCAATACCCGTGCGGATAATGTACTGGAGCAATGGTTATCCTATTTTCGTACATGCTGATGCTGACAGATATTCATTATGTATTCATGTATGTCAAATATTCGAAAATTGTTTTATTTCACTGTTTTACCACTCACAAAAATTAACAATATCATTCATCTCTGTCTTTTGCCGGTACTCTTGATTCCTTATAGAGACATCGTTTTGTAAAGCGTCCTTGAAACAGAACAGAACGCTAAGTCACCATGATATACTGTGTGTAATAATATTACTCATATTTAAGCTATATAATGCTTGCTTTATTAAATTGTTGTGAGCAAATATGATTTATTTTTCTCGCTTATTTCTATGTGATAAAATATATTGTCGTTAAAAAGTCAATTCCATAAATTGTCACTCGCTTCTGCGTCTCTGCGCACAGAATTGATAGAATCTGGGCACTCGCAGCTGCACTGGCAGATGAAGATAAAAAAGGGCCTCCCTTGTGCCGCCCGCATCAACTGGGAAAATCGGCTCAGCATCCCAGCCGCTCCCGCTATCAGAGCTCGAGATAATGCAGGAGAGGCGGCAGCCCGTGTCTCTGCCTCACCTTGCCGATTAAAAATAATTGAAATAGCAATGTGAAGATCGACTCAACCTATGCTCAAACATCGCTGTATTGCATTTGTCGCACAAGATGGCTGAGTGGTCGCCATGGGAGACGATGTGTGTGTGTGTGTGTGTGTGTGTGCGCGCGCATTTTTTATAGACTATCGGCTGCAGAATCTGCTTTCGCAATATTTTTTTGTCTGCGCGCGGGCGTCTTTTTTTAGCCGCTTAATCCTCGGTGCCTACAGGTGCATTCAGTGATGAAGCAAAAAGCTTATGCCTTATTTCAGGTTGATTCAGATTTAAAATATCAATCTGTGTGCGTCATGGTCGCGAAAAAACCTTCCCTCACTAGGCACTGCAGTATCCAGTGCCGTGCTGTGAGTGCATTATGGACTCCATGGACATTCCCCTGTGTAGATCATGGAATCCATGGACATTCCCCTGTGTACATCATGGAATCCATGGACATTCCTCAAGTGCATCATGGACTCCATAGACATCCCCTGTGTACATCATGGAATCCATGGACATTCCTCAAGTGCATCATGGACTCCATAGACATCCCCTGTGTGCATCAGTCTATGGACATCCCCTGTGTGCATCAGTCTATGGACATCCCCTGTGTGCATCACTCTATGGACATCCCCTGTGTGCATCAGTCCATGGACATCCCCTGTGTGCATCAGTCCATGGACATCCCGTGTGCATCAGTCCATGGACATCCCGTGTGCATCTTGGACTCCATAAAACGGGATAACAAACAGCCCACAGCACATAGCTTAAACCAGCTTGCAAGAGTTTGCATTGGGCTCAAATTATGACTAATCACTCAGGCATGACTAGCACCTGGCGACTTCAGTCCCAAGGCGGACTACATTTATCTTATCGCATTCTGGCTAAAAAAATTTTGTATTCTGTGACTTGGTGCTCGCCTCGATATTCTCTTGCCGGGCCCCTCCCAGGTCACTGACTCAGGACAAACTCTTCAAAGGCAAAGTGCACAGCTTGTTTCTTGTTTCTTTGCTTTGCTAAATCTTAGCTAGCTAAGTAAAGAAAAGCGGACTTATTTTTCTGGGTTCCCATGAAAAATAGAATATTTCGAGCCTGTATATTTATTGCTGATAAAGCTGCAAGAACAGCAAGCAGGTGGAAAATTATTTTCACAAAGTTACAAAATATTTGAGTGAACACAAATTGCAGAGACAATATTACATGCAGGTTATAAACCGGAGTCACATGATCGGGCTTTGTATTACAGATGCTTGCGAGACCGAGAATGGCAGTTGCATTGGCGAGTTAATTGTCCGCCTAGTGACTAGCTCGCGGAATCTTTCAGACAAAAATCTGGGACAAAATTTGTCTTCCTAGCTCAGGGGAACGGCGCTGAAGAAGGCCTCGCCTGGGTGGCAGAAGTACGCTATGAAGTCGTCCTCGTTGAAGGCGCAGCCAGGCTCGTTGACGCAGTAGATTCGGCGTCGGGCGTGCTGGCAGACGGCCGTCAGCTCGGCCGTGCGCAGCTCCGGCTCAGCGCCGGAGTCGTGCGGCGTCGCCATGACAAAATGGACGAACAGCGGCCTCGGCGGTGGCTGCGGCTGCGTCGGGAGATCCACCGTGCGCAGCAGGGCGAAGCCGGGCGGCTGGTTGGCGAACACGAAGACACGGCCCAGCTGGCAGTCGGTGACGTACACGCAGCGCAGGCTGCTGGTCACCGCGCTGATCCGCACGAGCCCGGGATGCTGAATGCCCTTGTCGAGCCGCTGCATCAGCTGCTGCTGCTGCTGAAGGTACAGCGGGCAGTTGAATACCTCGAGAGTCGCCGTGCCGCTGTTAATCACGAATAGGCGCTCGTTGAGATCGTCGTGGTGAACGCCGCGCGGCTGGTTCAGCCCGGCCAGTTGCAGCCGGCAGACGCCGCACAGATCAGCGGCCAGGACGCGGTTGTTCGGCACGTCGGACAAGAACAGCAGCTGGGCGCGCCGGCTGAAATGCAGCGCCTCGAAGCGGCTGGGAGGAGAGCCGGCGGTTGGACCGGCCTCGAAGCTGAGGCGCATGCTGGTGAGGTACTGGCCGGACTTGGACAGCACGAGCAGCTGGGAGCCCGCCTCGCCCTGCGACACGCCGTACAGCACGAGGTCCGGCAGCACCGACCAGCCGAACCAGCCGCGCTGCCGCTTCACGCCAAACTTCGGCTTGTAGAACAGCGTCTGCGCCGGGCGCACCACGGCCAAGTCAGTCAGCTTCGCGCCCCCCGTTTCCAGACGCCTCACCGAGCCCTGCAGATCAGCCGACTGTTCTTCCTGCTGGAGAGGCGGCTTCTGGTCGTCAGCAGACGGTCCGCCGGCCAACTCGGACTGGACCTCGGCCAGCAGGTTCAGCAGGCACGGAAACACTCGGCACGCGCTGCTCTGCTGCTGGCGCCGAAAGTCGTGCAAAATCGCCGACACGTCGTCGCTGTGCCCGGCCAGCCGGGCTTTCACCGCCAGCTGAAACTCTTCGCCGAACTCGCCGCCTCGGCAAGGAGCCGCGCGGCTGCCAGGCTTGGTAAGCGCGGCCAGGATTGACAGCAGGTCCTCCCAGCTGCGGACCAGATCTGGCTGCGTGTCGCTGCACTGAACCTCCTCAGAGGCCTCATCTCCGGCAGCTGAGCTCAGAGCCTCCAGCTGCTGCTCCAGCTGCACTGTCTGCTTTCTGAGCTCGGCTGATTCATCCCGAAGTCGCTGCAGATGACGCTCGAAGACGATGTCAGCCTCAGTGAATACGGCGTTGAATATGGCCATCAGCTCCTTGTGCAGCCGCCGATGAGCCAGCTGGTTGCGCTCCAGGGCCGCTGCGTCCGCATCAACGAGCTGCGCGCTGCCACGGAGCGCCTCCAACCTCTGCCCAGCCAGCTCCAGCTCCGTTCGCCAGGCCGGGCTTCGTGCCGAAAACTCGGCAACGTCGTCCAGACGGCGACCGCCAATGCCGTTGCGCGGGGGCGACGACACCTTGGCCGACTTGTGCTTGGCTGACGGCTGAAGCAGCTGCTTCTGTTGCTGCTGCTGGCGCTGCCGGCCGCCCCGCTTAGCGGCGCTGCTGGAGCCCTTTCTGGCGGCGCGCGTGTCTGGCAGCCACGAATTGTCGACGCTGAACTCTTCGACGAATCCACCAACTGGTCCGTGCACCGGGTCAAGTACGGACAGCATTGAGGACGGCTGCGAACTGCGAGATTGTTGAGCCTGCGACTGGGTGTCTGGCCTGCCCGCCGCCGCCAGACACCAATTTATGCCCTCAAGCAAGAGCTTGTGCTTGCGGCTCTCGCACAGACCCAGACCAGCTGACAGACCAATGCACACTGCCGAAGGGGGCAGCCAATGAGAAAGCAGCAATTTGGAGAGAGAAAAACAGCACAGACGGGGAGCGGCTCTTGGAGAAGTTCATATGGACTGAAAAGCAAAACCAAAGCGTACAACAAGTGGTGTTTGTACAAGCAAATATCTTGCTCATATAGTTGAGTCTAAACTGCAACTCAAATATTTTTACAGGCAGCAGTTAAGTATTGCATTTTTATTGCTAGGACTTTGGGCATAGGCCGCGAAGGTCGCAACTCATTGGTATCATAACTGAGAGAGGTCCAGGTTGTTGCAAGCCCAGCTACGTTTGGGGGGAAGATCATCAGTTGAAAACAATTAAGGAGATCTGCTCCAGCGCCACCCTGTCATCATGCATCATCATTTTAATTGGCGCTGGGACCGAAACTGGGATGCGGATCACCTGCAGCGCCTGTCAGCTGAGTGGAATGAGAAAAATAATGGGACTTTTCAGCCGCAGCAGGGTAGGAGCGGGCTGAGGTGGTCGAAGCCTCTGAGAAGGAAAAAATATTTTTTTGCCGCGCCGCATTTATTTTTATTGGTTGCCAAGGCAGCCAAAACATGCGGCCCAAGCGAGGGCTTTCTGAATAAAAAATGCAGAAAGGCTCAGCTTTAACCCCCAGAAATTTTAGTTCTAACTTAAACGAAAGCTGATCGCTAGATTCAATTAGCAGCAAATTTTTTTGTTGAAAAATCGGAAGCTGCTAGAATGCGATACTTCAGCCTGGTGAGCCTTCACTGCCTTCACAATTGGGGATTTTCAGGGACCCATTCAATAATAGACTTTGTATCAGAGTATGATGAGTCTGCGAGTGACACATCGCCACTGAGTGAGTCACTCCCAGACTCTCTGTAGCAGAGTATAATGAGTCTGCGAGTGACACATCGCCATAGAGTGAGTCACTCCCAGACTCTCTGTAGCAGAGTATGATGAGTCTGCGAGTGAGACATTGCTATAGAGTGAGTCACTCCAAGACACGTACTAGTAGCAGAGTACGTCAGTAAGATGATTCAGCCACACTCAACCAGCCCACCAACCCAACAATGATGCAATCCATTACGTAAACTAAAGTCCAACTCGCCCACTCATCCACCTGCAGACCCCATCGGCAGCAACATTGCTGCTCCTGATGCTGCTGCCACCAGCCGCCAAAGCGGATTACCTCGGCTGCTTTCGCGAAACTGAGCAGGAGAGAAACTTTACGATATCGCCCGGAGACTACAACCCGGAGACCCTGGCTAGCAACAGGTTTCTGTGCGTCGACAATTGCAACCAGTTGGGAGCAGCCCTGGCTGGCATCTGGCTCGGCCAGTTCTGCTTCTGCGGCAACAGCACGGCGAGCATGAATGGTACCCTCGCCGCTCTGACAGTGGCGGAGCAGTGCACCGACTCTGACAGCCTGGCTGTAAGCCGTTCGAAACCCTTTGCACCTGCGGAATAGAAGTCAAAATTAACAGTAGACGATTCAATTAACTTCAGGGAAGCTTCAACACGCCTTTACTCGCAGGTTTACACGGCCCACAGCGTCAGGTTCGTGGATAACGCTGAAATCCTGGTTAACGTCAGCTCCGCTGAGATTTACTCACCTGGCCAGGTCATGGTGCAATCAGATAGACTGGACAGTTCCACCATTGTGCGCCTGACCTACGGTGATGAGCAGGGCGACGCCTCCGCCCTCCACTGGTCTGCTCATCCGGCATCCACGTTTGGAGCCGCCAAGACCTGGCTGCAGCCCGGAATGATGGACATCAGGGCCCAAATTCTTTACAAGGAAGGGGGATTGGTGAGTTTCCGAACATAAATTAGACAGACATACGAGTACAGACAGACACAGACACAGACAGACAGACAGACAGACAGACAGACAGACAGACAGACAGACAGACAGACAGACAGACAGACAGACAGACAGACAGACAGACAGACAGACAGACAGACAGACAGACAGACAGACAGACAGACAGACAGACAGACAGACAGACAGACAGACAGACAGACAGACAGACAGACAGACAGACAGACAGACAGCTCAGCTATCATTTCAGCTCGGCAACGTATCGAAGCAGCTGCTTTCGGGACAGAGACTGACCAATGCGACCCTGGACTGCCCCACAGTGTGGAGGACATTCTTGCCTATGGCCTGCACTCTGCATCTCTCAGCTGGCACAGACATTCTGACTCAGATAGACTGGGCAGATGGAAAGCTGGAGTCCTTTCCGATGGCCAGTGAGTGTCCGTAACAATTAAAAAGATAGAGCTTGCAATAGCGAATCAAAATCCAATAGGTTTGCGAGCGTGTCTGAACGAGCCACTGAAAAAAATTTCCCTAGATGTGCCATGGCAACGCGCCGGTTACCCAGTGGCCACGGTGGACAGCGGCAGCCTTCAGCAGCAGCAGTCGGGAGCCGAGCTGCTCATCTCCGGAGCGGAGTTCACGCTAGGCGGCTGGCTGCAATCCTTCGAGCTGTTCGCTAGCCGGGACGGCAACATCACTTTAATTGTGAGTCAAATTTGCCTGCCTGGTTTTTTCTTCAAATTTCTGATGCTTACCACTTTCAATAACCAGCATCCTCCAGCAACCAACCAACGCGCACCATTCTGCAGATTTTCCGACCCAACTGCAGCTCCGGCCTCACCTACTGCCTGCGCGAAGACGCGTGCAACGCAGACGCCACCTGCTCCAGGACAGTCGACTTAAACAGGACCTACACCAGCCGGAAGCAGAACGTTTCGCAGGCCTTCTCAGCGGCCGTCACCTACCGAAACGTTGCGGTCATGGCTGGCTACAATCGCTTCGTGCCGGCACAAGAAGGCTACGCCGGATTCGAAATCTTCCCTGGCGACCGGGTTGGCTTCCACTCGGCCACGAGCGACCTGGTCAAAGCCAGCCGGCCGCTGCCCACCGACAGCGCGGACCTGTACCAATCGCACGCCTCACCACCGGGGCCAGCCGAGCTGCTCTCCCCGGACTCCTGGCTGATTTCGAATGTGAGCCACCAGCTATCAGCGGTGGCCCGGCCATTCAAGACCATCAGCTTCCAGTTGAACAAAACCTACACCGTGGAGTTCAACTACTCAATTTCGGTTTGGCTGTCCCAGCGGTATGACTCATCCAACAGAGAAAATCTCACCAAAATGGTGCGGGTCCTGGAAGGCATCAACTTCACCATCATCACGCCTAGGAAGTTTGCATTTGCGTACGAACTTACCGAGTTCACGTTGGAGCCTCACACGGGAAAGGTTGTCAATTACACTTGGGATTTCGGCGATGGAGCTTCCTACTCGAGAGTTAACGTGGACTCGATAACTCATAATTTCACGCAGGAGGGCCCCTCTTACGTTAACGTGACTGCTAAAACTGACTTCACTACCCTTCAAAACAGAACGGAGTTTATCGTTTATTTCCGGATTGTCCTGACGGATATCCTGGTCCAAGGGCAGGAGTTTGGCAGAAACTCATCAGTAAGGCCCGTGTTGCTGCATGCGACAAGCAGGAACTGCACATACTCCATTCACTCCTGGCCGGATCGAGCGGTCATCGTAGCTAGCCAGACTACCAACGAGGACAACTTTACGGTTGACCCGCTGGCAAACCTGGGCGTCTACGAGGTGCAATTGCAGTGCAGCAATCCAGCTAGCTCGGACAACAGAACTAAACTGCTCTACGTTGAGCTGCCCATCGTGCAGTTCTCGCTAATAACCAAGGCGGCACCTAAGGGCAGGCAGTTCAGCCTTGACTATCAGATTCAGAGTGGCTCGCATCCCAATGTCACGATCACCATCAATGGCATGATGCACAGCGCTGTCGGCACCAGCGGCACACTGGGTCCATTTGGACCCTTCGCCAGCATTGGCAACTACACTGCGCACTGCGTGGCCAAGAACAATGTGAGCTCTGTTGCCATGGCCGAAGGAATTCAAATTCTCGACGAAATTGTTGGCGCCAACTTGACCGTGGAAGTTGACGAGGTGCTAATCAACGGCACGGCTTATTTCACTGTCGACATGTCGTCTGGCAGCGGGCTCACCATTAAAGTAGACTTTGGCGACTCGAATTCCGACACGATCACCACCGGCGCAGGAGAAAGCTGGACTCAGCCGAGGCGAATAAACCATACTTACACTAGTGGTAACACCTACCACGTGACGGCGAATGTGAGCAACCTACTTAACTATACTGTGCTCCGACTAACTGTCTACGTGATCGCCCCTCTTGGAGATTTGTCCCTGAACTGTTCAAACGGCGGAGGGGCGGTCAACACCACGCTGGGCTTCTCAGTCAACGCTTTGTCAGGCGACGAACCAGCCAGGACCTCCGTCACTTTCAACTGGGGCGACGGAGAAAGCAGCCGTTTCCCGGAGCTTCTTACAACCAGGACTTACAATCACACCTACAGCCAGGTGGGATTCTACACGGTCAATTTTACGGCTGAGAACAGGATAAACTCTGCGCGGAACTCGTGCAGCCTCTCGATAGAAATCCCAATTACCAACCTGACTTTTGAGTTCATTCCACCGGTGGCCGTCAAAGGCCAACCGGTTACAGTTATCATTCGGCTGGATGCCGGCTCCAATGTAACAGTTTTGTTCAGCCCTGGAAGCCCTGCTCCGGAGCAGAGTCATTTCATTTCTAGTAAGTGCTAAATTGAGCTCTGTAATAGAACAAACGAGTTTGAAATAAAATTGTAGTCGGTACTCAGCATGTTTAAGAAATAAGCAATTTAGGCCTGGTCTAACAGGCATGCGCCCTTTAAGAGTAAGAAAATCAAAAGACACCGTTCGCTTATTCTAAATTCCTTTGCAGATGCTCTAGCTGGAACGCGGCACGCATTCAACCACACGTTTAGCGCTGTTGGTCACTCAGTGCTGCGGGTCACCGTCCGCAATCCGGCTGACACGATCACCGAGTGGCGCAATCTGTCCATAGTGAACCCGATTGACAGGTCAACTTTGCTGATTACAAAAACTGACAATCTGACCTTCGGCAGTGAGTATCACACCTACTAACAGATGGTAGTGTTTCTCAGAAATACTAGAAGTTTTTCTGCTCTGAAAATTTCAGCTCCCGTGACGTTCAACATCAGCTACACTGGTTCGATTGCTGACCAGCCGGACGGTTCCATGATTGAAATCAAAGACGAATCCGGGGCCCTCGTAGACCTCGTGCCGTTCGTGTTCCCCGTGACCTCTTACAGATTCAACTACTCGTCGCCTGGCTACAAGTCGTTCAAGTTCTTCGTGTACAACAATGGCAGCAATGCTACCATCACAGTTGACAAGGTAAGTCCTTCAGAGTTGACAGGCCTCTGGCACCGATCAACCCCGCCCGAGGGCCCCGTCCTACCCGCTGCTAAGGTACCTTTAGTCGGTCTTAAGGTCATGGCGTGAGCCTCAAGGCTGCCACCACTCTGCATAACATGACGAACCTGATGACTCTCCAGGCTTGGCGAAGCCAGAGCTCCGCCCGGACGTCAATCGAAGATTCTAGCCAGGAGGAATACATAGAGCATCTTTTATCCAGTTCATAGGATCCTAAGTAGGATGCTCCTAAATATATTTAGGCTGCAAATCTACCACTAGTTTAGGGCTGGTGACAGCAGCTCGGGTGACGCAATCTAGAGGGAGGGTAGTGTCGAGTGACAATATAGGGACGATTACTCTCGATAAGGCTGCTAACAATAGAAAACGGTGGAGATCAATGGGAAATTTAAAAGATTTTGGGAAGAATAAACAGCAGGAAGGCATGATTAAAAAGGTTAAGAAATGATAAGTTAAAGGAGAAAAATTAAAGTGGAGGTTAAATGAAAGGAATAAGAAAAAAGGGTGTTGCGTGAGCGTGCGAAACCACGGAACTATTCAGAGATAAAATGTAAAGAATGAAGAAGTGGTTTTCGGAAGAAAAGGACAGGGATGGAGACTCAAAATAATTATAGTAGGGGGCGCATAGTGACAAAGAGGAGCATTGATTTGAGAAAAGAACTAGAAGGGAAAAACAATTCTAAGAGGAGACAAAACTGCGCAGTCGGAGATAAATGAGGCAAGAGGGAATGCTGGGAAGGGAAAAATATTCCTATCCTTGAAAAAATTTCTTCACTAAAAGCTCTACAGCACCCAGACCACGGTCACATCGCATGGTACAAGTCAGTTTGCTTGTAAATTACTCTAATTTGCTTGATTTCTTAAAAAGCGCACCGAAACGCCATACGCTCGTAATTCATCAAGGTTGGCACGTTCGACAGCATAGTCCATCTTAACGGGACGATCAAGTACCGGATGAAGCCTGGCTCGGATCTGAGCAACGGTTTCGGTAGCCAAATGCGGACGTTTCCCGGTCGAACGCTGATAGTTGTGCAGGCGGAAGTGATCGGCAAGTAAATTTCAGGGCTTATACGAGCTCGTTAGAAAAACACCCGCTGATGGCTCGATTTTCACAAATTTTTCTATCGCAGGATTTGTGGCTGAATACCGGCTGCTCATTGGGCAGCATCCGCTGAACATCTCGAGTGAACTTCTGCAGATTTTCAACTCAACGCAAGAGGTTTTCCAATATGTTCACGATGTAAGTCGCTAAATGAGCTTGAGTCAATTTTCGTTGCAAATTAGGACAGGTGCATTAAAAACAGTAGCTACAAAAATTTTATTTTCACCATCTGATCAGCTTATGGTAGATTAAGTTTCGTCGCGAAATTTCAGACGGGCGAATACGAAGTGTACCTGATGGCCTGGAACCCGCTCAGCAGTTTAGTTTATCGCACCAATATCACCGTTCGCGGCACCATTCTCAACGGCCGCTTCATTGATCGTGAGGGTGTGACGAAGCCAGGCCAGGTGCGCCACCTGGACCTGGTGTGGGAGATAATCTCAGCTGACACCTGCGTCCAGGTGGACCTGGGACTGCCGGACAAGAAGTTCCTGTTCGGGCCTGGCGAGTGTCTGACTGGCTGTTTGAAAAACGCCTCCAACGACTTCAACTTCACCAACCGCCTTGTTGAGAACGCATTGAACTTCAGCATTCAATATCCGGTTAGAAATTCGTACAATGTTGAAGCCATGGCGTGCAATGACTTCATCCGTCTGCACTACAGAGCCGTGATTGCCGTGTCCACAACCAATTGTAAGCCGCCCGTGCTCACGATGAAGAACGCCGAGTACACGAATCACGCCAATCCGATGCGGGCTTTGCGATCTCAAGTTGTCACAATTGAGTGCGTCATCAAGGAGCTGGGATGCGAGGCCACCCTTCAGAATGTGCGCGAGTGGAACATATCCAGATTGAATGAAACCACGAAGGAAGTCGTCCAGTTAATCGACGTCTCCAAGCTGGGAACTTTTCGCAACACAATATTGGCCCTGCCGAAGCATTTCCTAGAAATTGGTCTGTACCTCGTGACGGCCAAGGTTGCCATGAACGTTAGCGTCACTGTGGAAGAGTTCTCTAGTAACTTGGAGGTCTTTTTGGAGATTGTGCATTCGCCTTTAGTCATCTCCTTCAGCGAGGGCGGGATGAGCCTCGTGAGGAAGGGGGCTCGCCAAACCATCTGCCTCAATCCATATAACTACTCGATCGACCCTGACGTGCAGAGTTCGAAGCCGGCCGACCAGGGCATTGGGGACTGGCAGTACCACTGCTACATGAGGAATGAGACTCCGCCGGCCGCCGAGAGCAAATTCCCGGTGCAAAATCCGCTGACGAACCCGGCCGACCTAGCAAACTACGTCCCGCCAGATCGGGGCTGCTTCGGTGCCGAGCCGGGCTACGTCAACACCTCCGAGGGCAACTTCTGCTTCGACGGGCGAAACCTGAGGATCAATGAGACTTACGTGTTCCGAGTTCGAGGTTTCAAGGGTGGCCGGCACGGAGATGCGACCATTCAGGTTCATATGGTGGATGCGAATCCAGTTGATGTCAATGTCAGGTTAGCTGGATGATTTTCATCTTTCATTTGCTGATTGATTGAAAAACTGTTTAATAAAATTAACATTTACAAGACGAAAAATTCTCACTTTAGATGCCGGTCCAGCGTCGACTGCACCCCCATGGCGACCATGCCTGGCTACCAGCTGATCAACCCGTCCGATGTCATCCAACTGGCCGGCTACTGTGGGCCTTCGGGCGACGGGATTTGCTCCAACAACTGGTGGACTGTTCACTACCTGGACAGCAGTGGCTGGGTGGCCATTAACCCGGAGCCGTCTCTGCTCTACATAGAAGGTTAGTGAGCGCGGGCTGATGGATAGATTGATAATTCAGTCACGGGAAACCGAGCTTAACACGAGTTTCTTTCCGACCGCAGGTGCTAGTCGCACCGAGGTGACGGTTCAGCCGAAACTGTTCAGCTCAGTTCCGCCCGGGATACGGCGATTTCGAATCTGTCTGACAGCTTTCCGCAACTCGGAATACGAAGGCCAAGGCTGCATTCTGCTGTTCACTAACAGCCTGCCAACTGTTGGCAAATGCAGTTGCAACGGCACCAACGGCACAGCAGGCGTAACTGTTTTCAGAATCAATTGCACCGACTTCATAGACCAGGACTCAATTGAATCGTACCAGTTTGTTCGTAAGTCTGTTGGCTTAATGGCCAAGTCGCCATTAAATAAAAACTGCTAATTTGTTGTCCTGCATAGCCCCTCCTTGCTTAGTGTACGAGCGTAGGCCAGGTTTTGGAGGGTTTATCCACCACCCCTTATTTTTCTACCCCTAAGCCTGAATTTGCTAGTCACATGACTTAGAAGGCAGCTTGCGATTGGATGACCAACAATCTATTTTTCTATTGTCCCAAGAGTTTTTGTTTCTCTACCGGCCTCCCCTTTTATCGTTTCGTCGATTCGTTTCACCTGTAGAAGTCTGTCTAATTAGCGATATCAATTCTCACCTCCTCTTTTCTCGGAAAAGCTCAAAGCCAGTTTTTTAAGCAGAAAATCGCACAAATCTGAAGTGCTCTCCATGTTTCTTCAGTTTGTCGGTGTCTAAGAGAATAATCCTGCTATATTTGCTAGTTCAACCGGACACCAACGCCACAACAATCGGCACAATGATTGGCTTCTCGAAGACGCCGGAATTTGTGGGAACATTTCCGTACTTTGAGCTGGAGCAGACTGTCTGCGTGATCGCCACGGACGCGTTGGGCGGTTTTGTTAAACACTGCTTCCACACTGTGACCGTGAGTGCTGCTGCTGGCTTAGGAATATTATCCTAACAAACAATTATCAAAGAATGATTGGAGTTTTTTTCATGAGTATCTTCAAGATCCTAATTTAGCATTCATTTACAAACAAAATCCTGACGTGGCCTCACAGACAAGCCAGCCGTCCAGCAATCTGGCCGAGCAGATCATATCCGATGTACTATCCGGCAAGGCCGACCTCATTAGCACCCTGTACAAGGGCAACCTGCTGGACACGAACAAGGGCATTCAGAGCGTGGCGGCGGTGGTCATTGCAAACAGCAGGCAGACGATTGCGCGTAAGAACCGTTTCTCCGAACGGTGAAACCCACTGAACCCCCAGAGTTAAGACCCTGCGTACTTACCTGCCTTGCAGAAATCACTGGGAGCGATTTTGTGACGACAGCCGGCTCGGGATATGACAAAGTGTCCGTCAATGCCGAATCCGTGAGTGATGCGCGGACCAGCCATGGGACTAATCGTTGAAACTGCATATAGAAGGGTTTTTGAGCAGCCTGTGACACAACACATTTGATCCCAAAACCAGCTGGAAAGCAAGTTACGTGTGCAAGTCTGCAGGTATCTCCTGCTGACTCCCCAAAACAAATGACAGGCCAACCATTCATCCTTTAAAGTTACACTTTGTGAGGTAGCCAGTACGAAAACACAGAGTCTAACTGTAGCAAAAAACCAACAGATTTGAACTTAACTAACCGAAAGTGATTGTATGCCGCACAACATGCTAAATTTTAGCCCAATTATCAAGTAACTATTCGCTTACCTGTGAATATTCCAGATGACCAAGGTGTGCCAAGCAGAAAACAATCGATCAAATTCAGTTTTAATTATTTTAAACTTGCATGCACTGAACAGTATTGCTGTGTTGGATTTTTTTATTTTTTATCTTTGATGCTTTTATTTATTATTACTCAAACTTTACTCAAATAGATCGACACTTCAGTATTTATTACTGATTTCAAAATAAATTTACTACATTTTTGCTGAAGAAATTCTTCCGAATTCGATGAAAAATTTGCAGAAACTGGACAGCTTATCAGAGCAAGTCAGAGCACTTTACGAGCAGCAGCGGGACAGGCGCGCCCGGGTGATGGAGCTGCTCACGCAGACTTTGATCACTATGACAACGGTGACGCTGCAGCAGATCAAATTAGCGACAGCCACTATGCAGATTATCAGCTCCGATATGGATGATCTGCCTAGAAACGGACAGGTGAGGGATGAGTCGGTATTGAGTTTTCCGTCTGTCTGCCAGAGTCTACGTATGCCTCATACAGACATGCCTCATGCAGTCTTGCATTAAAACCAGCTTTCCTGTCAATTTTAGCTAAACATAAAGAACAAAGTACTGGAAGTGACCCAGGCACTGGAAGCTCTGAGCGACACCATTACTAAGCAGAGCCTCACTGACGTTGTCACCAACACTCTCGCAGCTGTCACTCAAACTATGACGGTATGCTGATCTGTTTTAGCTTTAAGCTTACATTTGGTTATCATTGTTGGGAAGTGCGAATCAGCAAGCGCGAAATCTCCCTGCACGCCAGGCCGCCAGCATCCAGACCAGGCGAGGCACACTCAGCGATATGGACAAGTCAGCTCAGAGCGAGTTCCACTACTATGACACGGACTGGGAGTCCAGCCGCGATTCCTTCGCCGACTTGTCGCCAGCAGACGCCAGGAAGGGCCTGTTGGTTGAGACCAACGGCATCGTGCAGGGCGGCGTCTCGAACGAGGTGTCAACTGACGGTTTCGGAGCCATTCAGACCCTCGTCAGGCTGCTCAACAAGCGGCAGACATCCGGCGCCAACCCCGTTCGAATCACCACCGCGCAGATGAGTTTGTCCTTGAGCAAGTCCAAGCCAAGCGAACTAAGCGGAGGGAAGATTAACGTCGGCCGCTCCGTCATAAAACTGCCCAGCAACATCTGCAACCTGACCTCGGCTGGCCAGAACTGCTCCAGCGATGGCAACGCGGTGTCCATAGCGGCTATCGCCATGCCAACCAATCCGTATGCGGGCATCGGCACCAACAAGAATCCACCGATCCCCACCGCAGCCGAGATTATCACCATCAACCTGTTGGACTCGAGCGGCTCAGACATCCCGGTTCCAGCGACCGGCAGCGGCAACGAGTTCAACTTTGTCCTTCAGAAGGACCAGACCTTCGATGAGCTGCCGTACGTGGATCCGGATCCGAAGCGTCCGATGCCGAAAATTCCAGACGGCGTCGAGGTCCCAGGCACCGCAGAGGGTCCGTTCGAGAAGAACCGCATCATGTACCAGAAGCTGATTTTGCATGATTTCAACATGCTCGGAGACGATCAGTCAGTGAACTTCCAGCTTCAGTTTCTCAACTTCACACCAAGTCCCAGCAACAAGTGCCGTCAGTTTCTGGTTGTGGGGCGTCTCTGGCAGGCTCCGTCGCTGATGGACCCCGGCGAGAGTTTCGACTGGTGGGGCATGATCCCCACGAGCACGGCCTACTGCTACAGACAGGCCCGGCCCGACGAGCCGGACCCTTTCACGTTCTTTGTTAGTAACGCAAAGTTTAAAACGGCCAAAGCCCGGGTGATGCGCACCGCCTATGACTGGGACCGCAAAATCAACACCGTGAAGTTCGGCGTGCGCGAGCTCGAGGAGGAGGAGTGGGATCGCTACGGGGAGAATCAAAGACCCCCGGTGCCTTACACCTACAACAAACAGCAGTTTACCGTGAAGTACAAAATCAGGATCTACTCCTCTTCGTGCTACTCGATAACGCCTGGTCAGAGGTTTTGGAACAGCAATGGCTGCGTGGTTGGCTCTCGGACAACAGTGCTGCAGACCGAGTGCATGTGCAGCCATCTCACCAGCTTCGCCGGCGGCTTCATCGAAGCTCCAAACACCATCGACTGGGAGTACGCATTTAGCAACTTCGATTTCACCAAAAATCCGACGCTGTTCATCACGGAGATCATGATAGCTGTGTTCTTCATTGCGGTGTTTATCTGGGCGAGGCAGTGGGACAAGAAGGATGTGGAAAAGGTTCGCTAATCCCATTTATTTTTCGAGTGTGTACTAACGAATCTATTGAAACCTATTTGACTACCTAAGTCGCGTCAGTGATGTACCACTCGAATTGTGAAATCACACCTGAAATTTGTTTATATTCCTCTACTAATTGATTCACTTGACGACACAGAACGTAACTTGTTGGGTAATATTAATTGCCTTCCACATTCCGTCCAGCTGGGCGTCTCTCCTCTACCTGACAACGACCCGGAGCACAAGTACCTCTACGAGCTGGTTGTCACCACGGGCATGCGACGAAACGCTGGAACAGAGTCCAAAGTGTACTTCGTGATGAGCGGAGCCCGACAGGACACCGGAGTCCGGGCCATGGACGACAAAAAGCGAAGGATTCTTCAACGAGGCTGCACTAATCGATTCCTGTTGGCTGTTGAAAAGTTTGTGACTTGTGTTGAAATTCGGTCCTGGTAAATTTAGCTGAAGCGGAGACCAAGGCCAAACAGATAGTCGTTTGGATCATGCATTTGCCCTTTGAAACAGCTAGAAGTTTACAAAACTTTTTATTAAAATTATATTTTATTAATTTTTTGTTTTGCTACTAGAAAAAAAAGCAGCCACAGCAGCCAACAGCCGCATTGCCCACCCGTCTAGAGCTGAAAATGCAACCACGTCGCTGTCTCCGATTTTTACAAACATTTTTTTTAATTTTACAGACATGTGTAGCCAGCGTCCCGGGCTCCGGGAGACAATGCCTCTCCCGTCCGTGTGACTAGCCCGCGAGGCATTGGCGATATGGCCACGGAGAGAGAGGGAACTCAGAAGCTCAGGCTGCGGCCTGTTTCGTCTCCCATCCCAGCCAGGCCCTTGCCATTTCCGTATTTAATGAATTTTTAATGCCAGAAAATTATTTTGCTGAATCCTAAAATTCCTAAGCTCTCTGATGGAGAGATTAATAGCGCAAAATATCCATAAAAATAGAGACATAAGGCGGGACATAGCACACTACTTATATCAGTAGTCACCAGAGCCCTAAATGATGCAGAAATCAAACTCAACTGAAATCTCGCGCAGGCCACTCGGCGACTTGACCTTCATGCGGCTGTGGCACGACAACAGCGGGCGGGGCTCGGCTGCCTCCTGGTACTGCAACACCGTCGTGGCCGTCGACTTGCAAACGCGTCTTCGATATCACTTCGTGGTGAACCGCTGGTTCGCCGTGGAAGAAGACGACGGCTCCATTGATAGAGTGGTGCCAGTGGCGGGGCCCGAGGAGCTGCAGCAGTTCGGCTACATGTTCTCCACGCACACAAAGAAGGACCTCACGGATGGCCACCTGTGGCTGTCAATTATGGCCAGGCCGCCCGAGTCGCGCTTCACCCGGGTGGAGCGAGTCGCCTGCTGCCTTCTTCTGCTATCCCTCACCATGGTGACGGCCTGCATGTTCTATCAGAGGGAGGGTCCTACTAAGTCAACGAGTACAGCTTTGAACATTGGACCTTTCTCCTTGACTCCCAGAATGTTATTCGTCGGCGTAATCACTAATGTCATAACATTTGTGCCGCTTTTCATCGTCATGGAGCTGTTTAGGCGCTCCAAGCTGCGCAGCAGCCATGTCAACCAGCTGCTCAGCGCCATCGACGGTCACTTTAAAGCAGCCAGGTCGCAGAAGTCTTGGCACATCACATGCGACTTGGAGGATCAGCAGCCGATCGCTGGCGAACGGGAATCTTCAAACGCTGCCTCAAATCGCGGCGCTGATCCTCCAGCGTCGCTCGAGATGCTGCGGCTTCAAGAAAACAAAAATAAACAGGAAAATTTCTTATCCAGCCGGGAAAAAAGCGAGGAAAAGAAGGAAGAAAAAAGTGCCAAATCTCCCAGTACTAGTAAAGGCGTCTCCGCCAGCAAATCCGTGACTTTTCCTTGGTGGGTGCGAATCATTGCCTGGCTGATCATTATAATCGGAACCGCCGTGTCTGCTTTCTTCACCACCCTTTACGGCATTCAGTTCGGCGATGAGACCTGCAAGAAGTGGATATCCTCTCTGTTTGTGTCCTTCTTCTCCTCTGTGCTGCTCTCACAGCCGCTCAAGGTGGTCTTCGTTGCCATGTTCTTGGCGCTGCTTTGCAAGAACAAGAAAGGCAACGAGGAGGAGGATTTCCTTGCTGAGGAGGAGGAGATTCTGAATGAGCTGGGGGCGAAGTACGGCTTGCGGAGTAGTGAGGAGTGGCTTCACGAGCAGGAATCAACCGATGAAGATGCTGACGCCAAGCGGAGCGGCATCGAGCCGCCCAGCTCCGATTTGCTGCAGCGAGCGCGAGAGCAACGTCTAAAGGAGAAAAAGATGTACGATATCATGCGAGAGATTCTATTCTACATCATTTTCTATATCCTGCTACTCGCAGTCACCTTTAACTTCCGGGATCCGAATGCTTACAAGATGAAGGAGCAGATGGTCCGACTGTTCATCCCCGCGGAAGACCTGCCCGAGACGGCCAACATTGACGGGATCAGCACCGAGGACCAGTTCTGGAATTGGTTGAAGGAGCAGATGATACCGGCTCTGCGCGCCAGGCCGTGGTACAACGGTGATCCGCCTCTGTTCCAGCGCGGATTCACCGGCGACCGAGTCGGACGCCTTGTTGGCTACGCAATCCTGCGGCAGAAGCGAACGAAATTGGACTCGTGCACTGTGCAGCCAAGCATGCGATTCCTGTACAAGCACTGCATCCAGGGCTACAATCTCATCAATGAGGAGACATCCTCCTTCGGGCCGAATTGGGAGCCGTTGAACGCCAGCGCTCTGGCAGCTAGCAGCAGAAGCAGCACCACAAATTATGCTCACGAGGCCTTTCTTTACTCGACTGGCTCGGACCTGAAGAGTCTGCCTTACATGGCCTTGATCACAACGTATTCAGCTGGCGGCTACGTATTTCAGATGCGAGGCTCGGAGAAGGTCGTTCAGGCCAACATTGACAAGCTGAGGAGGATGCGCTGGTTGGACAAGCAGACCCGAGCAGTGTTTGTCGAGTTTGCCTTCTATAATCCTAACGTGAATCTGTTCGGCGTCGGGACTGTCTACTTTGAATACACAGGCGTAGGCGGGATGTTCGGTTCGTACAGATTCGACGCGGCAAACCTACTGAGCTTCATGGGCTCGAGCTCCAGGGTCGTGGAAATCCTATGCCAGGCCATGTTTTGCATAGGCTTGCTGGGCTTCATCATCAAGGAACTGCGCAATTTGTACAGAATGAAGCGCGCCTACTTCACGAACCCGTGGAACAACCTGGAAGTCTTCATCCTGGCTGGCTGTCTGCTCAGCATCGCCATCTACGTCTACATGCTGATCGAGACGAGTAAGCTGACGGCCGAATTCGCCAAATACGGAGGCAACGTCTACCTGAACTTTCAGTACGTGACCTTCCTAAACGAGTACCTGGTGTACCTGACTGGCTGCATCATCTTCGCGTCCACGCTCAAGTTTAACCGTCTGCTGAGGTTCAACAGACGCGTGGGAATGCTTGGCGACGTGATCCGATTCTCGGCTAGGGACATCCGCCAGTTCTTCTTCATGTTTTCCATCGTGTTCTTCGCCTTCATCCAAACTTTCTACCTGCTGTTCCTGGATCGGCTGTACGACTACCACACGTTCCTGTACTGCGCTGAACAGCTCATGCAGATTGCTTTGGGAAAGTTCCGCTTCTTGGACCTGTACATCACGGAGCCGACAATTGGTCCCCTACTATTCGCTGCCTACACGTTTTTCGTTATCTTCATCCTATTGAATATGTTCGTGGTCATACTCAATGAGGCCTTCGCTCAAGTCAAGGAGGATGTCCAGAAGCAGCAGAATGAGCATGAAATGGTCGATTTTATAATTGAGAAGTGAGTTTTTTAGCTAAAATGTTTTTTACCAATAAATAGGATTTTCCTAGAGCATGGAATGGTGGCTAGTGCTTAGAATGTTGAAAGGTTGAAGTACTTTTTTAATTACTTAAAAACCAATAATTGGTTGCTAGGGCAATTGTGATGGTCGGCCTTGGCAACAGCCGCTTCGCGCAGCGCTACTTCGGCTTCTCCCTGGCCGAGAACGAGTACCGGCCGCACTCCATCGATGAGCAGCTGAACGTGACCCTGCCGGACCGGATCGACGTACTGCTAAAGTACATCGAGAACACCTACTTCGACGACGTCAAAGCCGAGGTGGAGCAGGCCCAGCGCGAGGAGGCGGCAGCCAAGGAGGCGGCGTACGAGGCGCGGCCTCGTTCGAAGAGCGCCGCCAGCAGCAAACCGGCGCGTCGCCAGCAGGCCGAAGACTTCATCGTGCTGCCCGACACGAGATTCCTGTTCGCTGGCAAGGACGGCCACCACTCTGAATGACCCCGGATGAGCCACGATTTCGCAGTAGGAACTTTTGCAACGATTTTCCTAATTTTCCTAAATAATTAATGAATTCATGTTTGCCATATTCGCCTGTATTTTTGGTTTCTTGTTAAAAATATTATTTCTTTCTGCTAGATATTATCTCTCTTCTGGCTTGCATTGTTTACAGAAGCTTTCAGAAGCTTACAGAAGCTTACAGAAGCAGAAGATGAATGATTTTTTGCATAAATTCTGACTCTCAAGTAGACTTGCGTCACTGCTTCTCAATGGGGTCTTTTTTATTTAAAAAAATACCCGTCCTAATTTGTATTATTTAGAAAACTTTAACTTTTTACTATGTATGATTAATCTAAACCTCATAATAGACATTCTCCTGAAATTCGCAACTTATTTTTTCTGGCAAAATCAGAGTACAATAAATTATAAATATTCAACGAATAGATTTAATTTTTCTGACCAGAGTCACGAAAGTTTATTTGTCACTAAGTTTAGTCTCCTAATGGCTTTTCAACTTTTTTTCGATGTAATGTTTAAATATGCACCGAAATTTTTAAAAAAATCTTTGAGCATGGTTTGGTTGAAAATTTCGTTTTTTTTCTTAAGGGAATTTCGGAAATTAGATGTGAAAAAATAGATCTCGATCCACATGGCAGCTAATTGTAAGAGATACTTAAGAAACAGTTTACTCAGATTGAGGTTGAGCTATTAATGTAAACGCCGGAAGATGCGAGTAAGGGAGGCCAGAGCATCGTCATTTCTATTATGTCGCCTTCCTAAAAGCTGTACGCCATCTTCTCAAGAAGTCCACAATCCCCAGTTACCGGGAGTTTTACTCAGCCATTGGCACCAGCACGGCAGCATTGCAATAAATAGACTTTGAGCCCGAGCCAAGGAGACATTACTTGTCGCAGTATCTGTGTCTCCTCCATCCCTGTCCCCACGTCCCGTCTCTCTTCCTTGCTGCGGGTTGTTTCTGGGAAAGCATAGTGAGGCATCTCCTCTGGGGGCTGACAATGCAAATGTTGGTCTAACCAGCAGCCGCTGGTCGCGCGTGGAGAATAAAATTTCAGCTCAGTTTTTCTTGCCCGGCTTGCTTGTTCAGAGGCTGCCTGCAGGGAATGAGAATTTTATAAAACCACCACCGCTGCTGCTGGCCCGTCTGTTCTGCTGAGTCGCTTCCAGCAGCGGCATTCTAGGATATAAAATTTTACGGAAATTTTACAGGCTTGATCTGGTAGAGTGGGGATCAGACGGAATTTCCAGGGGCCAAACTTTGTCCTAAACGGTGAGTTTTGATTTCAATTCAAGTCCACAGTTTTTGGCTTATTTCGCACGAGCCTCACTCGCTTCTCATGGCTCTCTCACCGATCCCACTGAGCAGGAATGGCCTGCAGGTCTTGGGCGTCCAGTGGTCAGTCTCCGGCTGACGTGGCCGCAGATCGCAACCTGTCACTGTCTGAATCGCTAGACCGGGCTTTCCCACCGTTCGACATGAGCGAAGCGGAGTCCAGCTTCCGCGCTGACCAGGCCTGCGCTGACAGACTCTGCCGCGAGCTGCACAGCCGCCTGCACCCGAACCCGCTGCGCATCTGCTTCGAGCCGCTGTTCGTGTCCTCCACCGCCTGCGACCTGGTCTGGGGCGACGCCGAGTGCTGCGAGATCTTCCTGCCAATCAGCCAGCCGATTGGGGCTCGCGGAGCCGCGTCAGCCGATTTGAGATTCTTCATCAAGGATCCCGGCTTCGTTGTTGTCAGGATTCTGGAGAGCCAGGCGCCTTTGATTACAAAGCGAACCCGACAGAACAACAAGGAGGCACAAAAAAATAGCAAGGCTGCGCCGAGCAAAAAGGAAAAGAAGGGGAAGCAGACAACCAAGGATGGAAAGCGCAGGAAAGGAGCTCCTGAGAAAAACCCAATCGATCAACTAAGTTCATCTGGCGGACAGTTTCTGACACCTGGTGCCGCACTCAAGGCGACAACGCGACTTGTGCGTCAGGCACTTCAGCAGGTCGCCTCCGACAACGCCGACTTGCTGGCTGTGCGCAGTGTGCGGCTGGACAAGGAATTCGGCACTGTTCGAGCGACTGTCGAAGCTTGGCCAGAGTTCTACCAGCAGGCTGATGAAGAGCAGCAGTTAAGTGACGCTGAGAGTTCTGCCGAGTCCGCTGATGAGCGTCCAAGACTTGTGTCATTCGCGTTTCCGCTCAAGGCGGAAGACGTCTCCTCGGAGGACCTGGTGGGTTTTCGACTTTTTCTGCTTTTTGTTACGCAACTTCTTTATCTAAGCTCCCAAGCTGTATTTCAAAGTTTCATTACCGCGAAATTCTGCAATAACTTCCGCAAACCCTCCCCCCATCAGCAGCAACAGTCGCCTACAGCAGAGGAGGCGGCCGGTCCCCGAGCTATCAATCTGCGATTCACACCAGCCCTGCGTCTTCAGTTCGATGGCTGCGGCCCCACGAGAAGTGAACGCAATTTCAAAGATTGTGACAATTATTCCGACTGCGCTTACGCGGCACCACCGGGGACTTCAACCGGCATGCCAGTGTCAGCAGGCGCAGCCCAGGACATTGATGACGCCCTGGAAGGTGGCGTTGATTGCCTCTGGGCGCTTCGCTATCCCACCCAGGAAGCAGCAGTGCTGGCGTCCCTCGCCCGCGCAGACCGAGGCCTGAGGATGCGCGTCTGGCGGGGCGTCTTTGAACTGTGCCGACGCGAGCTGGGGTTCCGGAGGTCAGTGATCGAGCACTGCCTTCTGCAGCTGGTTGAAGCTGAGATCGACAGCAGATCAGCGAATGTTCGAGGCGCCTGGCAGCTAGCAGACTGCGCCGACTGTACCAATAAACTGCTGGCGCGACTGCGAGATCTCTTGACTGAAGGCCGGTTGTCGCACTTTTTTAACGCGCGCATCAACTTGCTGCACGGCATGACTAGACGGGAGCGCCTAGCAGCAGCCGCCCGGTTGGATCTGTTCCTTCGGCGACCGGAAGCGCTGCTGCGAGCGGCTGGGGCACCTGAGTCTTCTGGAAATGCACCTGCATGAGGCCACCATCTGAGGCAAAAAAGTATTTTTTTCTCGGTGAATGAGTGTATCTTGCGTTTTCAAGTGTACATCCACTGTGTGAATTTTTATCAATATTTTAAACATATTTTAGTGCCCTCCAGTAATTTACCGCGATAGTTTGTCCACGCACGACGCATATTCTTTTAACTATCATTCGTATTATTTAATCAACTATCAAACTCTCCTTAGTTTTTTGTATAACTTGCACCAGCTGCTTGCTTATAAACATGTTATTGATTTTCTCGACGCTAATTTATTTAACAAAAGTGCATAATATTATACAGCTTATATAATGTGTGTAAAAACTTTAGTAATTAATTTCTGTATCGCCTATTGACATAGTAAAGATACTTGTGCCCTCTTCGCAATGTATTACTGATAATTTTAATCAGTTGCTAGTTTTAAAGTTCCTTAATTGACCATATCGTTTTCAAAAGGCCTTAATTGAATTTTATATGCTGTTTGAATGCATGAAAGTCATGGCTAAAGACCTACGCGAGATTAAAGATGCAAAATAGAATCAAGGACACCTTAAGTAGGAGGACGGGACACTTCTATTTCCTGGAATATTTTAAGTCTCTTTTTCGCGAAAAAATACACTACGGAGATAGGAAAATTTTAACTTTTTTACATAAAATTGGTGATTGTGTTTGACTCAAAGCCTACCAAACGTTCTTCTTTTAATGACAACTTTCAAGTTTTGCTTTGTATTTTTCCATTTCACTTTATCATTACCTTATTAAGTATATATACGAGTATGAATGACTTGACAGTGAACTTCAAAGTTGTCATAGTACTATTTTGTGACTTCTGGGGGACTTCAATATAAAAGATATAAAATCCAAAAAACGAAATCCAAAAATAACTGAATGTCTGTTGAAGTCGATGCAGCAAGTAAACACGAAGCTTTCATTAAAAGAAGAACGTTTGGTAGGCTTTGAGTCAAACAATCACCAATTTTATGTAAAGAAGTTACCATTTTCCGTAGTGTATTTTTTCGCAAAAAAGAGACTTCAAATATTCCAGGAAATAGAAGTGTCCCATCCTCCTACTTAAGGTGTCCTTGAATAGAATATGCCAATGCAATAGACTTTAATAATACTTTAGGCGATATGAAGAAAAAACATTGTTGCAAATATGGCTTGAAAAGTGTTCAGGATTAAGAATTATTAAAAAATGGTTAGCGCTTTTATCTCTTCTTTTTTATTATACTGTTCTTAAAAGGCATTAATTTTTGCTTAGTTTTAACAAAATTAGTGCCTCTCCTGCGAAGTGGTTCCTGCTGAAAAAAGAAAATCAGAACCAGAGTGGCGCGCCCACGATTATGAAATAATGCAGAAATTTTTTCTCGTGCATTCTAAAAAACACATAACGCTATTTAAAAACGTAGAAAGCTAAGTTGTTTTTTTCGTTTTTCTTTCATTTTTAACTATATCAATATTCGTAATCTTTGAATAAAGTTATAACATTTATTGACAAAAAAACTTTTTCATAGTATAGTTTTGTTTTAAATTTTATTGAAGTTCATGCGAAAAAAACCTCCCTGGATTTAACTTTCATCGGTAACGGATCTTTTTTTAAAAGCCACCAAGCTGCTCACCTGTCATTATCCTTCTGCGTAGTTGTAATGATAGATTTGTGCAATTAAAAGGCCATTTTTTTTATTTTCAGCAAAGTATCTTTCATTGATCGCTTTAACTAAGCCTAACAAAGCCTAGGGCTTAGAAAATTGCGAAATTGCGAAAAGATCTACGCTCGTATTGGCATATACTCTGATTTTATGAAGCATTTGAAGGTTTTCCTAATAATTTTTCTTAGATTTAAAAAAATAAAATGCTACAATACATGTTTATTGATGCAGTCTTTCATAATCAAAGATTTCAATAATGTCAAAACTTATTATCATTTTAATTTTTATAATAAGAAGTGTCTTTAAGGCAAATGATGCTTTTATAGCAGCTTGCAATAAAATTTTCACAATCAAATTTCAGAAAAAAGCGAATAAGCCACTAATGTTGTATTATAAACATTTATTTATTTTATGTCATACAATTAAGCTTATTATCATAGAAATGAGTAATAGAATGACAGAGTTTGTCTAATTGCTAGAATAAAAAATTATGCAAATATTGTGTTCGTCATTTTATTTAGTCTTGGCTAACATATAAGACAAGAATTTGCTAAAATTTTAAGCAATTGAATTAAATTTTCTGCAACATTGATTAGCATCTATATTGAAAAGAAATACGCATATTTAATTTCAGATTTAATTAAAGAAAGCACCACGAAGTATTATTATTTCTCTACTTTGTAAAATTATATTTTGACTGACAAAAAGTAGTGAATAATCACACGTCATGTCTTCCAAGAAAGTTTCCTATGAAAAACAATCGGACGAGTCCGTATTTGTCAAGATTCACTTTCTGACTGACCAGGAGAAGGAGAGAGTGGTTCAAGTTTTACAAAGGAATGAAAAAATTCGCAAACAAGAAGCCGAAAGGAAAAGGTAAGTTATAATTTAAAGGTGCCAGTGCAATTAACATATTTTTTTATCGCGCGTTTGCAATCTCGCTTAGGCGCCTGAGGCAGGAGCTGGAGCGGCTGGAGACCAGCTGCGCAGCCTCCCAGTCGCCACTGGCTGCGCTGACCAGGTCGTGCCCGCGCTGCGATGCCGCGCTCGCCCTGCTGGTGCGCGGCGCCTGCGAATGCTGCCTCTGCCGCCTCTCCGTGTGCAAAGCCTGCGCATTTCTGTTCCACGATAGCCAGCTGTGCCTGTGCTCCGTCTGCTACAAAAAGCTGTGAGTTTGCAGCACGAATTCGGGATTTGGGGTGATGGGAATTGGGATCAGGGCCAGGGCAAGATACGTTTGACAACTCGAAGTATTTTTATGCCTCACCAAGCTACGCTTGCATACTTAATTCAAGAGGACTTCAGCTGAATCAAAGTTGAGCTAGGTGAAGCTGTCAATAAATCATCAGTTCCTAAATAATTAAATTCTGTAGAGTTAATTGGTTGAGCTCGTTCATCTTCTCCAGCCTCTACGAGAGCAAAATTGGCAACTGGATGAACTTGAAGAGCGTTATTGTCGCCGCTGAGCCTTCCACCGCTGCAGACGGCCAGGAAACGGAAAATGCCGACCTGCTCAGCAGTCTGATGGCCAAGCTCTCCGGTACGAGCAATATTTGCATAAAGGGTTTAGCGTGCTTGCAGAATGACTTCAGTTGAGTGATTTTGCACAAGGACCACAGTTGGACAGTAGAGTTCTCTGTGTTATAGGGGGGGGGGGGGGGTTCCACAACGCCGAATCTTCACAACGCCGAAACTTCACAACGCCGAAAAGGTATTTTAGCTGCCTCTTTCACAACTTAAGGCTATACTTTTCGGCGTTGTGAAGCTTCGGTGTTACGAAGTTTCGGTGTTGTGAAATTTCGGTGTTGTGAAAGCGACCCCGTTGCAGATGTCTCTGTTATGTTATCAATTTTAACCGGGTACTGTGAGAAATTATTTACATTCAACCTGACAGCGACGTCAGCTGGTACGGAAAGTTCCGCCAGAGAGCTGATGCAAGCCGGCCAGGGAAGTGGCGCCTCCAAAAGCACAAAAGCAGGAGGAGCGCCAGCGCGACAGTTGGAGCAGCAGCAGCCGCCCGCCACTTACCGCGTCTATCAGGTTTCAACTCGGCGATTTGCCGACAGCCCGCCGCCTCAGCCGCTCGACAAAGACGACCAAACGGTTTCGGTTGAATTTTCAGTCGCTTCTGATGAGGCTGCAGAGGCTGGGAGAGAAGCTGGTGATGACGATGAGGAGCTCACAATTGAAGAGAGAATGCGGCGACACCTCGAGGGTTCATCTGGTGAGGAGAATTTATCGCTATAACGAAGCTTCAAGCATCAGGATGTTTCCTTTAGCGTTTACTTCCCAATGTGAAAACTCGCCGCCTTCTAGACATTGTGCGAAGCCTGTGGGAGCATCAGGCCAAGTGCGAGGCCAGCCGGAGTCCGTCGGCTAATGCCGCGAATGGTGAGTAAATCGACCTTGAGATTTCATGTTTTGAGTGTAGTGGTTAACAACGCTTTCTTTAATGGCTTTGATGTAACAATCTAATAAGTTTTGATTTCTAGGTAAAAAATCTTGACTTGACTTGTGTGAGAACTTCCTAATCATGCTTGACAACATGGCTTGATGTAATAAATGCTGCTCTAGACTAAATACGCTTAACTCGCTTAACCATTGCTCGCCTCATCCAGCTCACCTCGCTGGCCATCGCATCGATGATTAGCGCCACTGATCGAACCGAATAGCTTAACTAGCGTACCTCTGTTAATACCAAACCGTTGCGCAAGGTACGTAGCTGGGTCTCTCCAAGTGTCTGCGCCTATAACGATACTGCAGCTCACCAAATCGAAATGCATTGGTCACTCCTCCGCAATTTCAGAACCAGTCGGCGGTGATCCAGCAGAAAATTTTCCAGTTACCGAGGACACAATTGTTTGCGTTAGGAGCGAAAAGGCTCACTCAGAGCTGCCCGGTGATAGTGTCAGTCAGACAACTGGAGAAAATCCACCAACTGACTCGGGCGAGGATGGCTTTGAAGAAGGACAAATTGAGGCCTCCTTTGAGCTCAACATGCCAGTCTTAAGCCCCGAAACCGACATCGAGTTAAATACCACTGAAAACCAGCAGTCAGTGCAGGCTGCTGGCTCCACAGAAACAAAAGATCCGTGCAAGGAGTTCACCGGATTGCTTAGCAGGGATGTCGAGTCAAAAAGCATGCATTCGCAACCGGCTGATGAGACTCGGGATGAAGCACTGGCTGTAAATGAGCCGCCTGTTGAGGCTACAGTCGGAGGCATGAACTTGAAAACTCGAATTGCTGTGAGCCATTTTCAAGAAGGAAGCGGCAACGCCGAACATGTGTCCGACCTACTTGCCAGTTGCGACGCCACGGAGGAAATTGCGAGACCGTCCGCGGTGCAAAAACTTCTCGTCACTGGAAAATTCGGAGACAGCAAAGCTGTTTACGATATTGAAGACTCGCTGAAAACCACTGAAGAAGATTACGACGGACCAGTTCATCCCAGTGCTACACTGACTCGCAAGACTGGCACAGATGATCGAAACGAGAAGCTGAATGAAATCTCTCGACACCTGGCTATGACAAGCGATGCTGAGCCGGTGTCGAGCAGTGAGGGCCAATCGAAAATCGAAGCGACTGACGCCAATCAGGGGTCAAATCTCGATCAGCTGACTGTAGCTCTGACTCTTGACGCCGAAGCCGATGCAGTGTGCAGCGGGGGCTTGAACTCAGGAAAAACACGCTCTGAGGAAAAATTCCCTGAGGATCAAGCACTGAACATTTTTGAAAGTCATTTGGACAGCAGCGATCTGCCATCGCAGCATACTGAAGGTCCTCCTGAAATAAAGGAGTCTCTTAATGATGCTGATTTAGACATGAGTCTTTTAATAGCAAGATCAACAAAATTTGTAAGTTGCAACGATGAGCTCCAAATCACCGAAGAGCCCATCGAGGCAATCAATATCGATGAAAACCTCAAAGGCCGAGTTATTGCCAGCGATTTCAAGGAGTCCAGTGGAAGCTCTGAGGAGATATCAGACTTGCTCACTCAGTGCGACTTCTCCGAGGAGGTAGTTCGACGACCTGCCGATAGATTGCAGGTTGGTGTCAAGACAAACAATAGCGAGAAAGCTATCGACGCTATATACAGCTCGCTGAAGTCCATCCAGGAAGACTACGAGCAGCCAGTTCACTGCGGCTCATCGACATTGTTGCTCGTTGGCGACTCAAATGGTGCAGCAGAGAAGCTCGACGAAATCACTCGGCACCTGGCCTCATCAGCCGAAACTGAGGAGGTCTCGATCGCGGAAAGCCAGTCGAAGCTTGAACTGAAAGAAGTGGATGAGGACTCAAGTCTCGAGCAGCTGGCATCCGCCCTGACTGTTGACGCCGATGCAGTACACAGAGGTTGTTGCGAATCCGTGAGCAAAGCTGAAAAAGCGGCACTCGAAGAGCACAGATTGGACTGTCTTGACTGTCTTCTCGACAGCGGTGATCTTCCACGGTGCCTTTTTGATACCGACATTTCAGTTGAAATTGAGATTCGAGAAGATTTTATCAACCCAGGAATTTTCGAGGAAAATCCATCATTTGAACTCGAAAATAAAGTTGTTTTTGAGCGTCAAGAATCGCCAATAGTATTAGCAGAGCAAAGCCAGCCTTCAGAGAAGATTATGTTTCCGAAATTGTACGTGACGCCTCCTTCCAGTGCCTGGACATCAGCTTCACATCAAGCAGAGGAGGATCGAACTGATGCCATCGACGCCGACATTGACCTCGAGCTCGTGAAACAGCGTCTGAATACGGATTCAGGCGATGCAGAGCTACCTGAGCCAGAGGAGTCCTTGGAGGCTACTGTCGCTGATGCCAGCTTGAAGACAAAGATTGTTGAGAGCTGCTACCGAGAAGCCAGCGGAAACTCTGAGGAGATATCAGACTTGCTCACTCAGTGCGACTTCTCAGAAGAGGTAGTTCGACGACCTGCAGATCGATTGCAGGTTGGTGTCAAGACAAACAATAGCGAGAAAGCTATCGATGCTCTCGAAAGCTCGCTGAAGTCCGTCCAGGAAGACTACGAGCAGCCAGTTCACTGCGGTTCGTCAACGTCGTTGCTCGTTGGCGACTCAAAAGGTGCAACAGAGAAGCTCGACGAAATCACTCGGCACCTGGCTTCATCAGCCGAAACTGAGGAGGTCTCGATCGCGGAAAGCCAGTCGAAGCCTGAGCCGAAAGACATCGATCAGGACTCAAGTCTCGAGCAGCTGGCGTCCGCTCTAACTGTTGACGCCGATGCAGTACACAGAGGTTGTTGTGAATCCGTAAGCAAGGCTGAAGAAGCGGCACTCGAAGAGCACAGGTTGGACTGTCTTCTGGACAGCGGTGATCTTCCACGTTGTCCTTCGGACTCCAACGTTTCAGTTGAAATAGAGATTAAAGAAGAGCTAATTAACCCCGGGTCTGATGTCCTAGTAGTGCCTCCTCCGTCAGGCAAAAACCAAAAAATTTCAGAAGCGTTGGGCATACCCGAAGCAAGTGAAGAGACAAAAGAGTCAAATAACGATGTGGATTCGTTAAATACATTTGAATATTCCCCAACTGCGAAGCCTGTCGAACCTTTTCCAGCAATCGGAAAGCAGAGCCAGCCTTCAGAGAAGATTATGTTACCAAGAGTGACACCCGCTGCCAGTGCCGGGACATCAGCCGCACATCAAGCAGAGGAAGATCGAACTGATGCCATCGACGCCGACATTGACCTCGAGCTCGTGAAACAGCGTCTGAATACGGATTCTGGCGATGCAGAGCTACCTGAGCCAGAGGAGTCCTTGGAGGCTACTGTCGCTGATGCTAGCTTGAAGACAAAGATTGTTGAGAGCTGCTACCGAGAAGCCAGCGGAAACTCTGAGGAGATATCAGACTTGCTCACTCAGTGCGACTTCTCAGAAGAGGTAGTTCGACGACCTGCAGATCGATTGCAGGTTGGTGTCAAGACAAACAATAGCGAGAAAGCTATCGATGCTCTCGAAAGCTCGCTGAAGTCCGTCCAGGAAGACTACGAGCAGCCAGTTCACTGCGGTTCGTCAACGTCGTTGCTCGTTGGCGACTCAAATGGTGCAGCAGAGAAGCTCGACGAAATCACTCGGCACCTGGCCTCATCAGCCGAAACTGAGGAGGTCTCGATTACGGAAAGCCGGTCGAAGCCTGAGCAGAAAGAAGTGGATGAGGACTCAAGTCTCGAGCAGCTGGCATCCGCCCTGACTGTTGACGCCGATGCAGTACACAGAGGTTGTTGCGAATCCGTGAGCAAAGCTGAAGAAGCGGCACTCGAAGAGCACAGGTTGGACTGTCTTGACTGTCTTCTCGACAGCGGTGATCTTCCACGGTGCCTTTTTGATACCAACACTTCAGTTGAAATTGAGATTCGAGAAGATTTTATCAACCCAGGAATTTTCGAGGAAAATCCATCATTTGAACTCGAAAATAAAGTTGTTTTTGAGCGTCAAGAATCGCCAATAGTATTAGCAGAGCAAAGCAAGCCTTCAGAGAAGATTATGTTACCGAGAGTGGCACCCGCACCCAGTGCCTGGACATCAGCTTCACTTCAAGCAGAGGAGAAACGAACTGATGCCATCGACGCCGACATTGACCTCGAGCTCGTGAAACAGCGTCTGAATACAGAGTCTGGCGATGCAGAGCTACCTGAGCCAGAGGAGTCCTTGGAGGCTACTGTCGCTGATGCCAGCTTGAAGACAAAGATTGTTGAGAGCTGCTACCGAGAAGCCAGCGGAAACTCTGAGGAGATATCAGACTTGCTCACTCAGTGCGACTTCTCAGAAGAGGTAGTTCGACGACCTGCAGATCGATTGCAGGTTGGTGTCAAGACAAACAATAGCGAGAAAGCTATCGATGCTCTCGAAAGCTCGCTGAAGTCCGTCCAGGAAGACTACGAGCAGCCAGTTCACTGCGGTTCGTCAACGTCGTTGCTCGTTGGCGACTCAAAAGGTGCAACAGAGAAGCTCGACGAAATCACTCGGCACCTGGCTTCATCAGCCGAAACTGAGGAGGTCTCGATCGCGGAAAGCCAGTCGAAGCCTGAGCCGAAAGACATCGATCAGGACTCAAGTCTCGAGCAGCTGGCGTCCGCTCTAACTGTTGACGCCGATGCAGTACACAGAGGTTGTTGTGAATCCGTGAGCAAAGCTGAAGAAGCGGCACTCGAAGAGCACAGGTTGGACTGTCTTGACTGTCTTCTAGACAGTAGCGACCTTCAGAGGCATCCTCCTGACGTTGATGAGATAGAGATTCAAGAATATGCTTTTTGTGACACCTCGGAGATCGAAGGCTCAAGAATATTGCAAGAAGCTGACCCAGAAAGAGAGCCATTGGTTCAGAACGATGTGAACTCGATTCGCGGCTCTCTCAGCACTGAAGACTTCTCGAAGCAGGCAGAGCCCGATAAGTCTGACTTAGAAAGGCATTCAAGGAAATCATTGGAATCAAGCGAAGTGTTCCAAGACAAGACCACGCTGGATTCAGTTATCAGTTTGCTGGCCTCAGAAGATTCGGAATTAGACAGAGCAAATCAGTCTCGTGAGACAGTGCTTAATGCTGACTCGAGCCAGGAAGTTACCGTGCCAATGGCCGTGGACCAGTTTGCCAGCCAGCTGAATCGCAAGGAATTCTCAACGGGACACTCTGAGTCTGAAATCTGGGGCTTGAAGGCAGATGGTGACGCCATTATGCAAGTTCCCAGTTTGTCGAAAGAAGAACCTGAAGTTTCTCGGCCTGATGTCGACTTGGAAGTGAAAATTTTTGATAAAGTTGACCTAGCAGAGCAAGAAAATGAGTGCAAGCACCGCACGGAGGCAGACAGTCGAACTACGCTTGCGCCGAGAGTTGACTCACATTCCCCAACTGATATTTCTGGCATCGCAACAGACTTTGATATTAAAGAAATTCTTTCACAACGGGAAATTCCGCTTGCTGAACTGTATTCCAGTGTCCCAGTGGAAGAAGAATCAGTGGATTGTACCTCTGCAGACGAAAATAAGAAGACAAAAATGATTTTGGAGTCTGGCTGCAACTTTTCAGGGAACCCCGAGCCATTGGCGTCAGTTCTGACTGATTCGCTTAACTTTCAGCCAGACTTTCAACCCCTAGATTCAAGTTATTTTGCCTCAAAGAGTAAAGATACACGTCGCTCCGAGACGCTTGATAAATTAGCGGCGTCACTGGCGGCCTCCGAGATGCTCGATGACGCACCAGTTAAGATTGGCAGCACTGCCGCTTCCAGCTCCCATAACAAAAACCTTCCTCAAGACAGTAGCAAGGCTCTGGCCTCAATTCAGCGTCTTCTACCGGATGAAGACACCGAAGAAGTGGTTTCCCCATCTGGCTGCTCAGAGGTTGAGCCTCATGATCCTAGCAAGGCTGCCGAACTGCTCAGCAACCTGGCCGATGCTATGGATAGCGACTCGGCGGAGCGACCCGTGCCGCCAGACTGGGCTGCGACGGGCAAATTCTCCCGGGGAAGATTCGTACTTGAAGAGGCGGCAGCCCAGCTGGAGAGCTTACTCGATGACAGTGACCTTGTGCTGCCACCAAGGATCATTCATGAGCAGACGGAATGGCCCGCTGAGGACGAACAGGTTGAGCCAGTTGAAGTTCAAACCGGGAAAGCTGCTGACCATGCGACATTGGATGTGGACTCAATACATGGAGCTCAAACACCTGGGTACTCAGAGGATTCGCTTTCTATGGGAGGACACTTTGATCCGCCAAGTCTCACAACTCTACCAGACACCGGACTCGATGAAGATTTCGAGGTGGATAAATCAGCTATGCGCAATGTTCAGCTGCAGGAAGATTCTTCAATTAGAGAATCCCAGAGAACTGCTGGCAAAGAACCTCCAACGGAAAGTGATTCAGATCTATTAAAAAGCCAAGAATTGAAAGATTTTCCACCAGCTCAGCATCAAGGACGCATCGATCTATCGCTGGCTGCATCACTTCAAGCATCCGATGCCTCGGTGTCTGCCGAAGCTCGTACTGAAAGCGATGCCGAGCCACTGAAAGGCTTAAAGACCCTACCAGAAGAGAACCTTCCTGAATCAAAGCAAACGTTGATGTCAGAGCTGGACCTTGAGAACCTGCCGGATGTCCAGCTGGACAGCAGTGACCCAGACGCCTCCAAAGTTGGCGAGCGTCTTCCAAGGCAAACACCGCCGCAGCCACCAAAGTCACCGACAACAATGTCGCGGCTGGAGTTGGAGCTACTCGACCGGTCCGTGTTTTTTCCGCGAGCGCGCGGCGGCGACGTTGGATCTTCATCAGACAGCGCCGGCCATCAGGAGGAGGTCAGCAAGGACAGCGACGGTGAGGATGATGACAGCTGGGTCGACCCGCACGAGTACAAGCCGAGTAAGCGCTCCCACTACAACCCGCTGGTGCCGCGGCTGGACCTCAGCGATCTGAGTCGGTCGTCGTCCTGCGAGGCCGACATGGGCAATGCTGGAGGCGAGGAGCCGCCGACGCCGAAGGCGCCACGAGGACCGCCACCAATTGTCCGCGAGCTGGCCACGGCCGCTGCCGCCGTAGCCGCGGCGAGAACACCGCGACTGCCTCCTCAGCGACAGGCTTCTCATCCGCAGCCGAAACAGCAGCAGCCCCCGCGCCAACAGGAGGCTCAGCAGCCGCCGATGTCGGCACCGCCCTTGCCGAGATTCGGCGGCTTCGGCGCGCCCAACTGGGACAGCGTGGTTAAGGAGCTGAAAGCCAAGCCCCGGCCCGAGCCGGCGCGCATCCACAAGCCGACCTGGTCGGCCGGAGAGCCGGTGAAGCGCGCGTCCGCTTTCAGCCAGCTGAGGTCACGCCCCAGCTCGCTGCAGCCGCCAGCTCGCGCCGTCAGACAGTTGGAGGAGCAGCCGCACCAGCGGAATCTGTCGCCAGGTCCGCAGTCGGCGCAGCTACGGGATCTGCAGCCGCCGCCGACTCTTCCCAAGCCGAAGGTCCCGGCCAGGCCGCATCCGTGGGCCGCAGAGAAAAGCAGGTGAGACAAAAGCCAAGGCAACGCTTGCGTGCGTGCTCGCTTTCTGCCCGCTTATCAATCTACATTATGGAGTTTTCCCTGTGCGTGACAACCCTGGTTTGAATTCAAATTTAATCTGAAACGCAAATCTGCTTTCTAGCAATATAGCTAATTGTGGAATGAGTTTCTAGTTTTCTCTTTTACTCCCAGAAGCGGGTGATGTTAGAGCTTCTTTCTATTCAATTTTCCATTGGCCCAGCATCTTACCTAGAATGATTTCATTTCTCAATTGCCCGCCACTGTCAACTTAATTAACATGCCACTTAAGCTCCCCAGCGCACCCAGATGTGCCCACACAATGCGTGAGTTCAGTTACATGCAGGGGTGTTAAGTGATAGATGACACTGAGAGCCCCTGGGTTGAGTGACAGCTCGAATATTAAGCGCGCGAGGCAGTCACACGCTGCTATTTATTGCCGCCACCAGCAGACAAGCCCAGCCCGAAGGCTCTGCAGCGGAGGCTTCTGAGTCGGGCTCTGCAATTCAGCCAAGCGGTGCGCCGCCTTCGCCGAGCAGGACAACTGTTGAAGTCGAGACAGTCAGCGCAGCTGATCCCGACAGTGATCCAGCGCGAGAGACTGAACATGTTGAGATGACGGAGACCGGAGCGCCTCAAGCGACTGTCCAAGCATCGGCGATACCCCCAGTGTCAGCAGGCGATGACACGCCAACATCTGGAGAGAATCAGCCGCCGGACGAAGCGACAGAAATCCCGGCTGTTGAGCAAGCAGGCGAAAGCCCAAAATCCGGCGAAATTGAGTCAGAACTGACAGCGGGTGAAGCGCTGACCAAGGTGTCACCCGCTTCTGAAGCACCTCAGCTGACTGTCTCCCAAGCCGACGAGACAGACCTCTCCGTGAAGGCAACTCCAGAGGAGCCGCTGCCAACGCCTGATGAGGAACTCCAGGCTCTGGCGGAGCTGCTGTCGGTGGGGCCGCACGAGGCCAAGACGATCTCCGACGCGCTGGCTGGCCGGCTGAAGCAGCCAAAATCCGAGGAGGAGGAGATGCTCGAGCGCTTGGACCGGACCGAGGGACTCACCGAGGACGAGCTGGTGAAGGTGGCCGAGCTGATGAAGATGGATCACGAGACCGCCCGGGCCGTCGCCAGGTTCCTCGTCACTCAGCAGCCGGGCAACGAAGGCGATGACGAGGAAAGCGAAGGCGAAGCTGGCGACCTGGACGAGACCGACGCGCCAGTCGATGCGGACGCCGAGGCCGAGTGGGAGCGGCTTCAGCGGCGCTACTTCAACGATCCGGACGAGTTCCGATTTGTGCGGCCTCTCCGTGACGCAGCCGAAGCTGCCGACGGCGCCGAGTCAGTGGCGAGTCGCGGCTCCTCCGGCGCCACTGGCAGCGACATTCGCCGCCGACTGCGCGAGTTCAGCGACCTGCTGCTCGACTTCGACGATCCGGCAAAGGAAGACGCCTCCATTGGCGACGACGAAGCCGCTTCGGAGCGCAGCTTCGACGTGGACTCAATGCGAGCGCGCTTCGAACGCCTGATGAGCTTCTCCGACCGGGCGTCGATTGTGTCCTCGGATCGGACGAGCCTCGCGCCGTCGTCAATCAGCGGGATTCGCCGACGACGTCCCGGAGGAGGCAGGAGCGTCTCGAGAGCTTCTTCTCGGGCCAGCAGTTTCGCCCCGGCTGACAGCACCGCCGCTGTTGCTGCGAGTTCGTCCGGAGTCGAAGCCGGCGCACCAGCGGCGCCCACCCCGCCGCAGGCAGTCGGCCGGCCGGTCAGGCGAGCGCAATCGGACGCGCTGCGCAGCGCCTCTCAGCTCAAGCAGATCGTGCAAATCAAGCGCATGATCGAGCGCCGGCGCCAGCAGCAGCACCAGGCGGCGGCGGCGGCGGCGGCGGACAGCGGCGACTCGGCGGACCATTCAACCGCCACTGTTTCAGTTGTCGAACCGGCCACTGGCAGTGACGCCAGCCCAGCCACCCCGGGGACTGCGGACGCGGCACAGAAGGAGGAAACAACAGTGGCACCGACGACCCCGCAGCCATCGGCTGGCGAGATTCGCCTGTCCGTGTCCTCGGCCGCCAGTGGCGCCCTGACGGTCCACGTGATGGAGTGCCGCGGTCTTCCCGCTGGAGACACGAAAAAATCCCGAACGGATAGGTGAGTCCGGAACTGTGTGCCTTAATAGTTTATAGCAGTCATTTTCGAATCCCTAATCGTCCCGAGCCTGGTAATTTCCCGATATCGCAATAATCCGCCCATTTCCTAGAAATTTATGACATCCGGATATTCGCTAAGGCGGGTCCCGCTTTCCATGCAAGACTCGCACTGCACTTTTACTCGCATGCTCAGGGCTACGAGTAAAAGCCGCCCCCCGCCTCCACAGTCTGGCAGGCAGCAGCTGCATTGAATAAAAAAACAAAAATGCGTTTTTTTAATTAACTCCGAGCTCAACAAAGCAGTGAAGCCCCGCGCTCACAGAGTCTGGCTTTTAACTAGCCCACCTTGCAGCAATGGGCGCGCGGCTTCTTTCTCTGCTTTCAGTCTCTCGGGCTTCTGAAATCTTCTCGTTCTTTGTCGTTATGCTACGTTTGCTTCAGTTAACCTGCCTACTCTTAGCTACTCCGCCTTTAGATCTGCATTCAGGTACAAAGACGCGACAAAGGGAGCCCCTGTCAAGCACGCAGGCTGTAAATCTTACTTTCATAATCCTTGGCAACTAATTTTGAGCGGGCTGGTTGGATGGCGCGCCCAGCTTTGACGTGGAGCGGATATTGGGGAGGCCGAACTCTCGGGCCCGTCTTTCAGCGACCTCAGATGACCTCTTCCGCTTTCTGCGAGGTCCGCTGACAGACGGCTCTGTCATTGCGGACTGGCGGCATTCAGTGGGATTGATCGCAGCAGGCTCGGACTGAAAATATTCTTTTTAGACTGAGTGAAGCCATTTTTCTCTCTTATTTGTTTCACATATATTCGAGCGTACATAATTGGATAGATTAGCAATCCACTCGATTCCTTTATCAATAGAATGGATTAGCAATCGACTCTATTCCTATATCTACTGCACAGATTAGCAATCCACTCTATTCCTGTATCTACAGCATAGATTAGCAATCCACTCTATTCCTGTATCTACAGCATAGATTAGCAATCCACTCTATTCCTATATCTACTGCACAGATTAGCAATCCACTCTATTCCTGTATCTACAGCATAGATTAGCAATCCACTCTATTCCTGTATCTACAGCATAGATTAGCAATCCACTCTATTCCTGTATCTACAGCATAGATTAGCAATCCACTCTATTCCTGTATCTACAGCATAGATTAGCAATCCACTCTATTCCTATATCTACTGCACAGATTAGCAATCCACTCTATTCCTGTATCTACAGCATAGATTAGCAATCCACTCTATTCCTGTATCTACAGCATAGATTAGCAATCCACTCTATTCCTGTATCTACAGCATAGATTAGCAATCCACTCTTTTCCTGTATCTACAGCATAGATTAGCAATCCACTCTTTTCCTGTATCTACAGCATAGATTAGCAATCCACTCTATTCCTGTATCTACAGCATAGATTAGCAATCCACTCTATTCCTATATCTACTGCACAGATTAGCAATCCACTCTATTCCTGTATCTACAGCATAGATTAGCAATCCACTCTATTCCTGTATCTACAGCATAGATTAGCAATCCACTCTATTCCTGTATCTACAGCATAGATTAGCAATCCACTCTTTTCCTGTATCTACAGCATAGATTAGCAATCCACTCTATTCCTGTATCTACAGCATAGATTAGCAATCCACTCTATTCCTGTATCTACAGCATAGATTAGCAATCCACTCTATTCCTATATCTACTGCACAGATTAGCAATCCACTCTATTCCTGTATCTACAGCATAGATTAGCAATCCACTCTATTCCTGTATCTACAGCATAGATTAGCAATCCACTCTATTCCTGTATCTACAGCATAGATTAGCAATCCACTCTTTTCCTGTATCTACAGCATAGATTAGCAATCCACTCTTTTCCTGTATCTACAGCATAGATTAGCAATCCACTCTATTCCTGTATCTACAGCATAGATTAGCAATCCACTCTTTTCCTGTATCTACAGCATAGATTAGCAATCCACTCAATTTCTGTATCTACAGCATAGATTAGCAATCCACTCTTTTCCTGTATCTACAGCATAGATTAGCAATCCACTCTTTTCCTGTATCTACAGCATAGATTAGCAATCCACTCAATTTCTGTATCTAAAGCATAGATTAGCAATCCATTCTATTCCTGTATCTACAGCACCGATTAGCAATCCACTCTATTCCTGTATCTACAGCCTAGATTAGCAATCCACTCTATTCCTGTATCTACAGCATAGATTAGCAATCCACTCTTTTCCTGTATCTACAGCATAGATTAGCAATCCACTCAATTTCTGTATCTAAAGCATAGATTAGCAATCCATTCTATTCCTGTATCTACAGCACCGATTAGCAATCCACTCTTTTCCTGTATCTACAGCATAGATTAGCAATCCACTCAATTTCTGTATCTAAAGCATAGATTAGCAATCCATTCTATTCCTATATCTACTGCACAGATTAGCAATCCACTCTATTCCTGTATCTACAGCCTAGATTAGCAATCCACTTGATTCCTGTATCTACAGCCTAGATTAGCAATCCACTCTATTCCTGTATCTACAGCATAGATTAGCAATCCACTCTTTTCCTGTATCTACAGCATAGATTAGCAATCCACTCTTTTCCTGTATCTACAGCATAGATTAACAATCCACTCTTTTCCTGTATCTACAGCATAGATTAGCAATCCACTCTTTTCCTATATCTACTGCACAGATTAGCAATCCACTCTATTCCTGTATCTACAGCCTAGATTAGCAATCCACTTGATTCCTGTATCTACAGCCTAGATTAGCAATCCACTCTATTCCTGTATCTACAGCATAGATTAGCAATCCACTCTTTTCCTGTATCTACAGCATAGATTAGCAATCCACTCTTTTCCTGTATCTACAGCATAGATTAGCAATCCACTCTTTTCCTGTATCTACAGCATAGATTAGCAATCCACTCTTTTCCTGTATCTACAGCATAGATTAGCAATCCACTCTTTTCCTGTATCTACAGCATAGATTAGCAATCCACTCAATTTCTGTATCTAAAGCATAGATTAGCAATCCATTCTATTCCTATATCTACTGCACAGATTAGCAATCCACTCTATTCCTGTATCTACAGCCTAGATTAGCAATCCACTTGATTCCTGTATCTACAGCCTAGATTAGCAATCCACTCTATTCCTGTATCTACAGCCTAGATTAGCAATCCACTCTATTCCTGTATCTACAGCATAGATTAGCAATCCACTCTTTTCCTGTATCTACAGCATAGATTAGCAATCCACTCTATTCCTGTATCTACAGCCTAGATTAGCAATCCACTCTATTCCTGTATCTACAGCATAGATTAGCAATCCACTCTTTTCCTGTATCTACAGCATAGATTAGCAATCCACTCAATTTCTGTATCTAAAGCATAGATTAGCAATCCATTCTATTCCTGTATCTACAGCACCGATTAGCAATCCACTTTATTCCTGTATCTACAGCCTAGATTAGCAATCCACTCTATTCCTGTATCTACAGCATAGATTAGCAATCCACTCTTTTCCTGTATCTACAGCATAGATTAGCAATCCACTCAATTTCTGTATCTAAAGCATAGATTAGCAATCCATTCTATTCCTGTATCTACAGCACCGATTAGCAATCCACTCTTTTCCTGTATCTACAGCATAGATTAGCAATCCACTCAATTTCTGTATCTAAAGCATAGATTAGCAATCCATTCTATTCCTATATCTACTGCACAGATTAGCAATCCACTCTATTCCTGTATCTACAGCCTAGATTAGCAATCCACTTGATTCCTGTATCTACAGCCTAGATTAGCAATCCACTCTATTCCTGTATCTACAGCATAGATTAGCAATCCACTCTATTCCTGTATCTACAGCATAGATTAGCAATCCACTCTTTTCCTGTATCTACAGCATAGATTAGCAATCCACTCTTTTCCTGTATCTACAGCATAGATTAGCAATCCACTCTTTTCCTGTATCTACAGCATAGATTAGCAATCCACTCTTTTCCTGTATCTACAGCATAGATTAGCAATCCACTCAATTTCTGTATCTAAAGCATAGATTAGCAATCCATTCTATTCCTATATCTACTGCACAGATTAGCAATCCACTCTATTCCTGTATCTACAGCCTAGATTAGCAATCCACTTGATTCCTGTATCTACAGCCTAGATTAGCAATCCACTCTATTCCTGTATCTACAGCCTAGATTAGCAATCCACTCTATTCCTGTATCTACAGCATAGATTAGCAATCCACTCTTTTCCTGTATCTACAGCATAGATTAGCAATCCACTCTATTCCTGTATCTACAGCCTAGATTAGCAATCCACTCTATTCCTGTATCTACAGCCTAGATTAGCAATCCACTCTATTCCTGTATCTACAGCATAGATTAGCAATCCACTCTTTTCCTGTATCTACAGCATAGATTAGCAATCCACTCTTTTCCTGTATCTACAGCATAGATTAGCAATCCACTCTATTCCTGTATCTACAGCATAGATTAGCAATCCACTCTATTCCTGTATCTACAGCATAGATTAGCAATCCGCTCTATTCCTCTATCTACAGCACAGATTAGCAATCCACTCGATTCCTGTATCTACAGCCTAGATTAGCAATCCACTCTATTCCTGTATCTACAGCCTAGATTAGCAATCCACTCTATTCCTGTATCTACAGCCTAGATTAGCAATCCACTCTATTCCTGTATCTACAGCATAGATTAGCAATCCACTCTATTCCTGTATCTACAGCATAGATTAGCAATCCACTCTATTCCTGTATCTACAGCATAGATTAGCAATCCACTCTATTCCTGTATCTACAGCATAGATTAGCAATCCGCTCTATTTCTCTATCTACAGCACAGATTAGCAATCCACTCGATTCCTGTATCTACAGCCTAGATTAGCAATCCACTCTATTCCTGTATCTACAGCATAGATTAGCAATCCACTCTATTCCTGTATCTACAGCCTAGATTAGCAATCCACTCTATTCCTGTATCTACAGCATAGATTAGCAATCCACTCTATTCCTGTATCTACAGCATAGATTAGCAATCCACTCTATTCCTGTATCTACAGCATAGATTAGCAATCCACTCTATTCCTGTATCTACAGCATAGAATGGCAAACCTGCCTGTAAACAAGACCCATTTACCCATTATAGGCAGAATGTTCAGTTGTTAAGACAATGCAAAAGCGCTGCTTAGGTAAGGTCGCCATCTGGGCGTGTTGCCAGCTAGGCGAGGTTAAGCTCAAGCATCTGTCTCAGCCCACCCAACAGGCAGCTGCAGGTGGGAGGCCGCCAGCGCAGCCAAAACCCTGCCCAGCTCTGCCATAGTCAGTTGATAAATGAAAAACTGCTTGGAATGCGGGCTGGCCCTTCGTGCGCGGGCCCCAGTCCCAGCTTGGCTTGTTCTATTAATAGCCCGAGTTGGCCGGCCACTCGCGGCCAGAGCAGCTTCGCACGCGGCTGCCCACACGCGCTTTTCACGCGCTCGTCTTTCTGCGCCTCTCTCTCAGCCCGCCGCTCTCCCCCAAGCCAAGCCGCTTGTTTTCTGGCCGTCAAAGTGAGAAGAAATGAATTTGTTTGAAAGGCAGAAGAAATGAACTCAGACGAGAATTCAAGAGATGTCAGCAGGGCCGCGACAATTCATTATTTCTTAAGCTCGCCGCTTCCTCCTCGTCATCAGCATGATCCCATCCCATCTCAGCTCCACTTTCTCTCGCCTGTCCCCAGAAGAGCCGGGCGTCTTGTGATTGTGATTGTAATGCTACAGTTACACAAAGGAAACTTCGCTGCATAGCATTCATTAAATCATTAAATGAGAGAAAAATTTTTAAGACCAATGGGCATCGCATGGCACACTACAGAGCTAGAAAACTATCAATTAAAAAGACAACCACACTGGACAACCTACAGCACAGTGGATCGACTGACAAGAAATGAAAAGGTTTTCATTTCTTGTTTTCTAAAATAGAAAGTTTTCATTGTTAAAAGATTGAAGGGGCCAAGGGCTTGCTTAGTCAGTGTTAAGTTGATGAAGGGTGAGAAGGGAGGGGGGCTTGTTTCATTGGCACACAGGGTTGAAAAGTCTTCCTCACATGACCCAGACAGTGCACCAAATGAGCTAATGGGACAAGGAGATTGGGTTGATTAGCTAGCTAGAGATCTTTAGAACAATCTCAGAATTAAAGGTAAAATGCGATACTATGATGCAAAAGGATAGAGAATTTGTAAAAATTATGAGCAACTTGGCTGCGGGCCACTTGTATATTACGAAGTGGCAAATGACTGCGGGCCAGATAGAGAGGCCTTGCGGGCCGGAGTTTGCCGACCCTTGCATTAAGGCAATGATGCACAACTGATTATAGATTTTTTAGATGCAATTTTCTATTCGTACTACTTAAAGTAGGCTCCAGGTGAAATTGCACCAGCAAACCCGAAAATCTATCCGGTGATTTCAGCTACGCCAAGCTCATCCTGCTGCCCGACCGGCTGAAGAAGAAGACAAAAGTGAAGAAAAACTCTGCCAATCCTGTGTTCGACGAGTCGTTCAAGGTGGGCTATTGAATTTTAATGTCCTCTACCGAATTGGTCTCAACTCGATTTGAACCGAGCGTAGCCTAAGATACGAACGCCGACATTCTCGAAATTCCAGTTCCCAGCCCCGCCGGCATCGGCGGAGTCAGGCAGCCGCAGCCTGCAGGTCTCCGTCTGGCACAGCACCGACTTCCTCCAGTCTGATCAGCTGCTCGGCGACTGCGCCATCGACATCGACTCTCATGTGACTCCATCGGGAGCCCAGTGGCATCGACTCACCTTTCGCGGCAGGCGGACATCCCAGCAGGAGCTGCAGCAGATCGGCGGCGAGCTCACTGTTGCAGTCAGGCTGGAGGGCGACGAGCTGCAAGTCCTGGTGAAGGAGGCCACGGGTCTCGGTGGCCGCGCAGTGGGGCCGTTTGTCAAAATGTGAGTAATGTGCCTGTCTATCTATCTATCTATCTATCTATCTATCTATCTATCTATCTATCTATCTATCTATCTATCTATCTATCTATCTATCTATCTATCTATCTATCTATCTATCTATCTATCTATCTATCTATCTATCTATCTATCTATCTATCTATCTATCTATCTATCTATCTATCTATCTATCTATCTATCTATCTATCTATCTATCTATCTATCTATCTATCTATCTATCTATCTATCTATCTATCTATCTATCTATCTATCTATCTATCTATCTATCTATCTATCTATCTATCTATCTATCTATCTATCTATCTATCTATCTATCTATCTATCTATCTATCTATCTATCTATCTATCTATCTATCTATCTATCTATCTATCTATCTATCTATCTATCTATCTATCTATCTATCTATCTATCTATCTATCTATCTATCTATCTATCTATCTATCTATCTATCTATCTATCTATCTATCTATCTATCTATCTATCTATCTATCTATCTATCTATCTATCTATCTATCTATCTATCTATCTATCTATCTATCTATCTATCTATCTATCTATCTATCTATCTATCTATCTATCTATCTATCTATCTATCTATCTATCTATCTATCTATCTATCTATCTATCTATCTATCTATCTATCTATCTATCTATCTATCTATCTATCTATCTATCTATCTATCTATCTATCTATCTATCTATCTATCTATCTATCTATCTATCTATCTATCTATCTATCTATCTATCTATCTATCTATCTATCTATCTATCTATCTATCTATCTATCTATCTATCTATCTATCTATCTATCTATCTATCTATCTATCTATCTATCTATCTATCTATCTATCTATCTATCTATCTATCTATCTATCTATCTATCTATCTATCTATCTATCTATCTATCTATCTATCTATCTATCTATCTATCTATCTATCTATCTATCTATCTATCTATCTATCTATCTATCTATCTATCTATCTATCTATCTATCTATCTATCTATCTATCTATCTATCTATCTATCTATCTATCTATCTATCTATCTATCTATCTATCTATCTATCTATCTATCAAACGAATTTGTGCAGCTATCTACTGCCGGATCGCAGCAAGCGAGGCAAGCGCAAGACGCCAGCAACCCAGCTGTGCAGTGGTGGAGGCTCATTCACATGGAATTCGGCCATAAAGTTCGAAGCCGTCAGCGCGGACAGCCTGGCGTCGCGCAGCCTGGAGTTCAGCGTCTGGGACTGCTCGGGCCTGAGCCACCGGCAGTACCTTGGCGGAGCTCTGCTGCCGGAGCGCGGCTCGCTGGACGCCGTCGTTGCTGAGACGGGCGACACCGGCAGCTGGACTGAGACTCGTCTAAAGCTGAGGGACCTGCGGCTGCCGACAGCCGAGTGATTCGGCGGCTTGACGGGGAAATCGTAGTCTTTGTTACTCATTGTAGAGAAATGCTTCTGTTTACAATGGAAAAACCGTTTTTCCGCACTATCGCTCATAGCCCGTAAAGCCTAGGGGAATTTTCACCTTTTCTAAAATATTTTTTACCTGAGACATAAATTTTTATGCTGCGTATAATTATTTGGACCATTTACTTCGTCTTCACATTTTTTCTTACAAACTCAGTTCCTTGATGCACTATTTAGATCTGGCTAGCATCACTGATCTGCTCGCTATTGTCCGTTAGAGCATGCCTCGAAGCTGAATGCCACTGTGTTGCTTTGATGATAATTCATCTGCATCTTTGGTATTTCACGCACAGACAGCTCACTACTTATCTTGTTTTTCTCGTTTCGTTCATTAGGCTTCCACGATTGACAGTTGATTGATTTAAATAGGCAATAAGAACTTGAAAAAATATGCGTTGGCTGCATGCTCAGGTAAGCAAAGTTTTTTGCTTGCAATCTGCAGGTGCATTGACCGTTTTTTTCCAAAAATCTGGCTTTACTCTGGCGGTAGTATGCTGACCGCTGACGAATCTTGAAGTGCCTCGAGATACTAATCTCACAATACTGATCTCAGATCCTGATCCCAGATCCTGATCTCAGATCCTGATCCCAGATTCTAATCCCAGATCCTGATCCCAGATTCTAATCCTAGATCCTGATCCCAGATCCTGATCTCAGATCCTGATCCCAGATCCTGATTCTACATCCTGATCCCAGATCCTGATCCCAGATCCTGATTCTACATCCTGATCCCAGATCCTGATTCTACATCCTGATCCCAGATCCTGATTCTACATCCTGATCCCAGATCCTGATTCTACATCCTGATCCCAGATCCTGATTCTACATCCTGATCCTAGATCCTGATTCTACATCCTGATCCCAGATCCTGATTCTACATCCTGATCCCAGATCCTGATCTCAGATCCTGATCCCAGATTCTAATCCCAGATCCTGATCCCAGATTCTAATCCTAGATCCTGATCCCAGATCCTGATCTCAGATCCTGATCCCAGATCCTGATTCTACATCCCGATCCCAGATCCTGATTCTACATCCCGATCCCAGATCCTGATCCCAGATTCTAATCCCAGATCTTGATCCCAGATTCTAATCCCAGATCCTGATCCCAGATCCTGATTCTACATCCTGATCCCAGATCCTGATTCTACATCCTGATCCCAGATCCTGATTCTACATCCTGATCCCAGATCCTGATTCTACATCCTGATCCCAGATCCTGATCTCAGATCCTGATCCCAGATTCTAATCCCAGATCCTGATCCCAGATTCTAATCCTAGATCCTGATCCCAGATCCTGATCTCAGATCCTGATCCCAGATCCTGATTCTACATCCCGATCCCAGATCCTGATTCTACATCCCGATCCCAGATCCTGATCCCAGATTCTAATCCCAGATCTTGATCCCAGATTCTAATCCCAGATCCTGATCCCAGATTCTAATCCTAGATCCTGATCCCAGATCCTGATCTCAGATCCTGATCCCAGATCCTGATTCTACATCCTGATCCCAGATCCTGATCCCAGATCCTGATTCTACATCCTGATCCCAGATCCTGATCCCAGATCCTGATTCTACATCCTGATCCCAGATCCTGATTCTACATCCTGATCCCAGATCCTGATTCTACATCCTGATCCCAGATCCTGATTCTACATCCCGATCCCAGATCCTGATCCCAGATTCTAATCCCAGATCTTGATCCCAGATTCTAATCCTAGATCCTGATCCCAGATCCTGATCTCAGATCCTGATCCCAGATCCTGATTCTACATCCCGATCCCAGATCCTGATCCCAGATTCTAATCCCAGATCTTGATCCCAGATTCTAATCCTAGATCCTGATCCCAGATCCTGATCTCAGATCCTGATCCCAGATCCTGATCCCAGATCCTGATCCCAGATCCTGATTCTACATCCTGATCCCAGATCCTGATCTCAGCTCCTGATCCCAGATCCTGATCCCAGATCCTGATCCCAGATCCTGATTCTACATCCTGATCCCAGATCCTGATCCCAGATCCTGATCCCAGATCCTGATCCCAGATCCTGATCCCAGATCCTGATCCCAGATCCTGATCCCAGATTCTAATCCCACATCCTGATCCCAGATCCTGATCCTAGACTCAAATCTTAAAGTCCTAGATCCTAAAATCTAGAGCTTGGATTCCGATGGGGCACTAGAATACTTATGCAACCGAACGAAAAATTGCAAGACTTCCCGCTATATTTACACGATTCAAGTGTTGTGCCCGGGTGCACTTGCACTGATGAGCGATCTTTGGCTCTCAGTCAAGTGTGCCCTGCACTGCACTCTCTCTCTCTCTCTCTCTCTCTCTCTCTCTCTCTCTCTCTCGCCTCTGCGCCCCACCCCCCTGTAAGCCGTTTACGCGTTTGCCCCAACACCCCATTTTGCGCGCTCCCTGCCCAGCTCCGGCTGTGTAGTGTGTACCCCCTCATCTAAGCGTCCCCTCTGCATGCGCTGATTGGCTGGGCATGTATTGGCCCTTTGTGGCCAATCATGGCAGTCCCGATGTTTTGTTGACTGTCTGACTGGCTAGAGCCTTGGGGTCGTTGTACCCCGGGGCTTATCGGGTCAGTAAAATATATATTGAAACGCAGTGCAGCGGGAGAGAGCGCCCGCGTTTAGCTGCCAAGTGGTATCATACTGCCGAACTAACTAAAGTCGCTGAAATCGCGAAAAGCAACAACTATTGCATCTGAGAATCTACATACTGAGACCTGCGCTTCTCTCCCGCTGACTGTGAGACTGGTTGTCGCCGTCGGACTAGTAAGTGCAGTGTCACTCATTGTTTATTTCTGAGGTGGCCCCCGTATTGTACTGGGTTATCTTAGGGACGGGCCGATTAGATTGTACGAAGCGATCGCCCGCTCTGCTATCGAAATCGGTCCGGCCAGGGGACCGAAGCCATCCGGTGCTCGTCCTCTGAATTTCCTCAGGGATAATACGATCACATAGGCCTGTCACAACACAAGAGTTTAGTGGAGCGTGTCAGTACAAAGCACTGCGTATGGTTTTCAACTATTCATTAATACCTGAGACACAGAATTAGTTCTAAATAAAAAAGAACCGAGTGCAGTGCCCAGCAAGTTCCGTTTGACGCAATTGAAACTAAAAGTACATGTCAGCCAGCTGTTGGCATAGCTCGGCGTCCTGGCCGATGCAGCTTCCTGTGCCGTCAGGTTCCACTGCGGAAGTTCACTTCAGCTCAATTCGGAATTTTACTGGACTGTTCGTGCGGCTTCTGTCCTGCTGGGCCACAAGAAAGCCATAGGATATATAGAGGCAGAGGGCGAGTTGCTTGACTGCTCGTCTATTTTCTCCGCCGGCTGCGCCATGGGCAAGAAGTGGTTCGGCAAGTCCAAGTCCTCTTCTAAAAAGAAATCTCCGAAATCCTACGCAGCCTTCAGCAGCGTGTTTGAGGAGTCGCTGCCTCGCGCTCCCAGCTTCACTGAGACTGACTCTTCATCATTCCCGCCGCCGCAGCCTCCGCCGCCGCCGCCGCCTCGGCGATGGTCGCGGAGCGAGTCCGGCGCGTCAACTTCTGAGCAGCTTCGTGAGGCGCTTCATGCCAAGCTCACCACCATAACTTCCGTGTCTTCAACATCTTCTTCATCTTCTTCATCTTCCAGTAGTTCTTCATCTTCTTCGTCATCCTCATCATCGTCTTCAACATCATCCTCGAACAGCTCGAGCAGCAGAAGAGACTGCCGCCGCAGCCGCAGCCTGGGCACAATACACGAGGAAACCCGTTGCGCCTACATCCGCGCCAACAACGGGAGCCGCTCAACGTCAATGGGATCAGAGCAGCTGCGGGACAGGTCGCAGGCGTCGAGGTCTTGGGAGTTTACTCATTCGTTCAGCTCCAGCAGCAGCGATTCGAGCTCGGACTCTTCGTCGTCAACCTACTGCGCCCCGGTGCAGACGAGACCGCGCGACAAAAGCTCTCGATCCGTCACGAAGGTCACCGAGAGCGCTCTGATCAACGGCGCCGAGGCAGAGGCTTGTGGCAGGAAGACGCCTCACTGCTCAGCAGAGCCCCCAGGCCAGCGCAATAGCGACAGCAAGGCGTGCCAAGCTGCAGCCAACAGCCGAGGCTACAGCATCGCCAAGAACTACTGCCGAAGAAGCAATGGCAAAGCAAGCGGCACTGCCGACGAGCCTCATGGTATGAAACTCTTCTTGGCCGTTTAACTTCTCTACTTAAATACTTTAAAACGTTGACAACCATTGTGCAGGGCGTCGAGTCGCATCAGCTGAACGATACGAGACACTTCGGTCCAATGCTACATACCGGGATGGCCCAAAGCTCTTCAAGGCATTCGAGCAGTGTGAGCAGAGTGAGCAGTGTGAGCAGTGTGAGCAGTGTGAGCAGTGTGAGCAGTGTGAGCAGAGTGAGCAGTGTGAGCAGTGTGGGCAGTGTGTGCAGTGTGAGCAGTGTGAGCAGTGTGAGCAGTGTGAGCAGAGTGAGCAGTGTGAGCAGTGTGAGCAGTGTGAGCAGAGTGAGCAGTGTGAGCAGTGTGGGCAGTGTGTGCAGTGTGAGCAGTGTGAGCAGTGTGAGCAGTGTGAGCAGTGTGGGCAGTGTGAGCAGTGTGAGCAGTGTGAGCAGAGTGAGCAGTGTGAGCAGTGTGAGCAGTGTGAGCAGTGTGAGCAGTGTGAGCAGTGTGAGCAGTGTGAGCAGAGTGAGCAGTGTGAGCAGTGTGAGCAGTGTGGGCAGTGTGAGCAGTGTGAGCAGTGTGAGCAGAGTGAGCAGTGTGAGCAGTGTGAGCAGTGTGGGCAGTGTGAGCAGTGTGAGCAGTGTGAGCAGAGTGAGCAGTGTGAGCAGTGTGAGCAGTGTGGGCAGTGTGTGCAGTGTGAGCAGTGTGACCAGTGAGTAGTGTGGGTAGTGTGAGCAGTGTGAGCAGTGTGAGCAGTGTGAGCAGTGTGAGCAGTGTGAGCAGTGTGAGCAGTGTGAGCAGTGTGAGCAGTGTGGGCAGTGTGTGCAGTGTGAGCAGTGTGACCAGTGAGTAGTGTGGGTAGTGTGAGCAGTGTGAGCAGTGTGAGCAGTGTGAGTAGTGTGGGTAGTGTGAGCAGTGTGAGCAGTGTGAGCAGTGTGAGCAGTGTGAGCAGTGTGAGCTGTGTGAGCAGTGTGGGCAGTGTGAGCAGTGTGAGCAGTGTGAGCAGAGTGAGCAGTGTGAGCAGTGTGAGCAGTGTGAGCAGTGTGGGCAGTGTGAGCAGTGTGAGCAGTGTGAGTAGTGTGAGCAGTGTGAGCAGTGTGAGCAGTGTGAGCAGTGTGAGTAGTGTGAGCAGTGTGAGCAGTGTGAGCAGTGTGAGCAGTGTGAGCAGTGTGAGCAGTGTGAGCTGTGTGAGCAGTGTGAGCAGAGTGAGCAGTGTGAGCAGTGTGGGCAGTGTGTGCAGTGTGAGCAGTGTGAGCAGTGTGAGCAGTGTGAGCAGTGTGGGCAGTGTGAGCAGTGTGAGCAGTGTGAGCAGTGTGAGCAGAGTGAGCAGTGTGAGCAGTGTGAGCAGTGTGGGCAGTGTGTGCAGTGTGAGCAGTGTGACCAGTGAGTAGTGTGGGTAGTGTGAGCAGAGTGAGCAGTGTGAGCAGTGTGAGCAGTGTGAGCAGTGTGAGCAGTGTGAGCAGAGTGAGCAGTGTGAGCAGTGTGAGCAGTGTGGGCAGTGTGAGCAGAGTGAGCAGTGTGAGCAGTGTGGGCAGTGTGAGCAGTGTGAGCAGTGTGAGCAGTGTGGGCAGTGTGTGCAGTGTGACCAGTGTGACCAGTGTGAGCAGTGTGAGCAGTGTGAGCAGAGTGAGCAGTGTGAGCAGTGTGAGCAGTGTGGGCAGTGTGTGCAGTGTGAGCAGTGTGACCAGTGAGTAGTGTGGGTAGTGTGAGCAGTGTGAGCAGTGTGAGCAGTGTGAGTAGTGTGGGTAGTGTGAGCAGTGTGAGCAGTGTGAGCAGTGTGAGCAGTGTGAGCAGTGTGAGCTGTGTGAGCAGTGTGGGCAGTGTGAGCAGTGTGAGCAGTGTGAGCAGAGTGAGCAGTGTGAGCAGTGTGAGCAGTGTGAGCAGTGTGGGCAGTGTGAGCAGTGTGAGCAGTGTGAGTAGTGTGGGTAGTGTGAGCAGAGTGAGCAGTGTGAGCAGTGTGAGCAGTGTGAGCAGTGTGAGCTGTGTGAGCAGTGTGGGCAGTGTGAGCAGTGTGAGCAGTGTGAGCAGAGTGAGCAGTGTGAGCAGTGTGAGCAGAGTGAGCAGTGTGAGCAGTGTGAGCAGTGTGAGCAGTGTGAGCAGTGTGGGCAGTGTGAGCAGTGTGAGCAGTGTGAGCAGTGTGACCAGTGTGAGCAGTGTGAGCAGTGTGAGCAGAGTGAGCAGTGTGAGCAGTGTGACCAGTGTGAGCAGTGTGAGCAGTGTGAGCAGCATTTAGTACGGCAGCAATCAACAAGCAACTGTCTGCAATTTCCAGGCCCAGAGAGCGACTATGCGAAGCTGCCGCATCAGGCTACTAAGCAGCCATCATCTAGGGACTTTCCTACAGCTAAAGAAAAAATTTCAAGAAAATCGTCTTCAACCAGTTCTTCATTATCATCAACTTCGTCTTCTACATCAACCTCTAGCAGCAGCAGCAGCAGCAGCAGCAGCAGCAGCAGCAGCAGCAGCAGCAGCAGCAGCAGCAGCAGCAGCAGCAGCAGCAGCGTTCAACCAGCCGCAGTGCCGAGCTCTTCGCCCCCCGCAGCCGGCAAGCCGGCCGCACTGAAGCGCCGAGATTCAGGCCGAGCCGGAAATCCGGGCCACGTGCGCAAGAGCAGCCAGCGAGGCGGCGCACTTGTCAGCAGCCGGACTCGCCAGCCGCCGGAGCCGCACACCCTGCGCAGAGGCGTCTGCCACAGGCGCTGCCAGCACCAGCCCAGCCTGACCTGGAAGCTCAGCAGGGACAGGCTGAGCGGCTGCTCCACCTTCGTCAGCTGGCACCGGATGCCAGCCGGCAGCGACCTGAGCCGCTACGATCCCATCGCGATGCACCGGCGCCTCATGCAGAGGGAGTTGGGCAAGCCATGCGGCCAGTGCTGCTGACTGCAGCAATTTTGCTCCAACATTCCGACTCTGTTTAATCAAGAGAGACTTGAATACAATTCGCACTCCATTCTCTAGCTATATCTAACCAAGGCAATCATCATCTAAAAATTAAAAAAAACATTTTAGCAATTTTCCAATTTCATATAGTATTTTTCCCGAAATTAATTTAACATAATTGAAGCTTTTTGTTTTAAATAAAATAACAGAAAATTTAACAACCATTCTTATCCAGAAAATCCAGTGAAATTCTAAAAGCAACGAATGTGATCGGGCAGAAAACACCCAGCAGTGCTCTGCATGCAATAAAACAAATCTGCGGATGTGCTGCTGCAAATGAACTCGAATATCTGGCCCAGCTGTGCACCAAATTAGGCGCATCCTGGATCAGGCTCTGCTCCAGCATTTTTATTTGGTTGCTAATTTTTGTGTATCGCGAAAACTCGCTTGCTTGCTAATTTCAGTTCTTCGAGTTCAAATCGAGTTCGTGACTCAAATTTGCCGCTGATTGAATTATGCAAGTTCGGGTCTGCCTGTCCCTCTGCCTTTCGTACGAGTACAATGTGGCTGCAGCCTGCTCAAGCGGATGCTGAAGGCAATCATGTGTTTGCGTACTGGTTGCTAGGGTACGGCAGTACAATCCTCGAATAGAGTGCTGTTTTATTGCGTGGACGAGGGAGATTGGGAGGGAGTGAGTTTATGATTTCACGAGTGACTTCGTGAGTTTATGAGTTTATTAGTGAGTTTAGTGTGAGCCTATGACAGAACAAGTGCATGAGTTAATAATGTGACAGACCGATAGAATGAACGAAGTTATTTTGATTCGATAAAATTATATGGATTGCAAAACTTTATAGCTATTTATTTTCACATTCGCAGAATCGCTATTTAAAGTGGATTTTTCTAGGAAAACATGGCGCTTTAAAGCTTGGAATATTGTTTACATTTTAAAATTCTCGTATAACAATAGGAAGTGCGCTATTTAAAATGAGCGGCTCCATTAGTGAAATTAAAATGTTAAAGCTTTTAATTAAAAAATTACTCACTCAGAATTCACATCTTTTACTTCTAATCTGCTTGTTTTTAAATCGAAACATTAACAAATTCACTGGCGCACTGACTGGAGAGGCCTTGAGTGCACATTTAGTCAGCTTTTTATTGTTTAAAATTAAAAAACGCATTTTTATGATGACTGCCGCCAAAGAGGCTGCCGGTCTTTCAATGAGGCTTTTTTGAATAGAAAAATGCCGAATTGTAACAGTGACAGTTGTGTGGCAGTGTTGGCGCGAAAGTGGTGAATGCGGGGGGCTAGATAGGGTGAATACGGGGCTACATGGGGTGAATACGGGGCTAGAAAGGGTGAATACGGGGCTAGATAGGGTGAATACGGGGCTAGATAGGGTGAATACGGGGCTAGATAGGGTGAATACGGGGCTAGATAGGGTGAATACGGGGCTAGATAGGGTGAATACGGGGCTAGATAGGGTGAATACGGGGCTAGATAGGGCGAATACGGGGCTAGATAGGGTGAATACGGGGCTAATACGGGCTAGATAGGGTGAAAGCGGCGCTGGAAAGGGTGAAAGCGGTGCCAGAAAGGGTGAAAGCGGCGCTAAAAAGGGTGAAAGCGGCGCTGGAAAGGGTGAAAGCAGCGCTAGAAAGGGTGAAAGCGGCGCTGGAAAGGGTGAAAGCAGCGCTAGAAAGGATGAAAGCGGCGCTGGAAAGGGTGAAAGCGGCGCTGGAAAGGGTGAAAGCGGGGCTAGATACGAGCTCGTAGGGTGAAAACTGTAGATTAATGGAGTTGCACTGGAGAAGATGGGTGAGAGTGGGTAATTGAGATTACATTTCAATTTTAATGCTAGTCAAACTGAATAACCAAAGTATTTGTTCCAGCAGAAACACACTGAAAGGCATTTCGGTCTCGACACAGCAAGGTGGGGGATTTGATGGGGCGGATCGGGCGATCAGCAAGCTCCGGCCTAGGCTTTGAGAACGCACGAAAAATGCCGGAACGTGGATTTCTAGGAAACAGCAGCCCGCCCGCTCAGTTGGCGGCCGGCACCTGGCTGTAGATGCTGGTCATCACGCCGACGCTGACGGCCAGGAAGACCCAGAACAGCAAGCGGTCAACCAGCCTGGCCAGAGTGACCCAGGCCTCCGGGCCGCTGCACGCGCACATCGTCAGCTGCTGCTCCTTGACGTCGGGTTCGTCGCGTAGGCGTCGACAGCCGGGCAACGGCGCCGGCTGCTGCCAGCGGCGCAATTGCTTCGGCGACTCGTCATAGTCCAGCAGGGACAGGTGGCTCGGCAGGCGGCTCAGCGGCGGCTTCGGCCCGTTCGGACCTCCGTTGCGCCGGTCGTCCTCCGTTGTAGCAGCCGCCGCTGCCGCCGCCGCCGCCGCTTCCGTCCGACACGATCGCAGCGCACCGTGCCGGCGTCGTCTTGACTGTCGGCAGGCGGCGCAGTGCCACTGGCGGAGATAGGCGCGGATCAGACGGGGCGGCAGCTGGCTGGGCGTGCAGGTGAACTTCCGCACGTGGATGTTGGTGACGATGACGCCCATTACCAGGGCTAGCGAGACCATCACCATGGTAACGCCGAACAGGACGCCTTAAATAGCGCATGATTGAGTTGAATTAATAAATTAATTAAGTGTCTAAAATCACATTGGGTTTCTGCTTTAGGGGACAAAATTGGCAAGTCCAATATGCTGTTAAGTTCCTTGTGTTTCATTTTTTTACAAAACTTCTAAGCCAACAGAATTAAACTCATGTAAGAAATCTCACGTAAAAGTGCAAGCAGGATTTTATTCGGCCAAAGACTACACTGGCAACTCAGCTTAGAAGAGCAATTTGCGATTAACTAACTGAAGAGCCGCTCTCGGCCTGACAGCTGTCGCCAAGGTTCGGCGGGGCCGGGTTCGTTGGCCGTCTTGAGAGAGACAGGGAGAGGCCGGCTTTTCTTCGCAATCATTCGAGTTGAAGGTTACCGCTGCTCCCTATGGATTTCTCCTCTCCGTCTCCTGCGGCCAAGCAATCATGGGTGTCCTCCTCGTCGCCAAGTAAGGGGCACGAGGCAGCTGGGATGCCAGTGATGCAGCATTTCCTGCCCCCGAACTTGATGAGATTGTCTCAAGTTACCGGGACAGGCTACCGGGCCGCAAACTGCTTCCCGATTGGAAACAAAAATCTTCAGCGGAAGTGCCGTCAGATTTGTAAAAAAAACAACACAGCCACCTAGACAGCAATATTGGCGCGCGAGAATCCCAAACAAGGGCTTTCTTTACCCGGGGCTCCCGCAGACGGCCTCCTAATTAACTGATGCGCGCATCCGGGAGCTGCTCAGCCAGCTGCTCCGGTCAGCCAGAAGGAAGCCCAGAGTTCGCTTTATTTCGCATCAGCGAGCCGCCAAGTGCAAAGGGGGATGTCAGATCCGGGCAGGGGAAGGGGATAAACCGACTTCGATTTCGCCTGCCGCCCGAGACCGGTTTGTTGGGATGAATTCCCGTGCGGCAAACTAATACCTTAAGCCTGCTTCCCTCAGCCCCAATCCAAATCTTCTTAGTCCCACGCGAAAACTAGCCGGAAGCCTGCGACTCAACTTTTTAAAACAAAATAATTTTTCCAATAAAGAGACAGCCTTCTCTTTTTAAGTTTGAGCTTCTAAATCTTTTGACTAGCAACCCACTGCGTTCTCTTATCAATGCACTAGACTAGCAATCCACTGCGTTCTCTTATCAATGCACTAAACTAGCAATCCACTGCGTTCTCTTTCCAATGCACTAGACTAGAAATCCACTGCGTCCTCTTATCAATGCACTAGACTAGCAATCCACTCCGTCCTCTTATCAATGCACTAGACTAGCAATCCACTCCGTCCTCTTATCAATGCACTAGACTAGCAATCCACTGCGTTCTCTTATCAATGCACTAGACTAGCAATCCACTCCGTCCTCTTATCAATGCACTAGACTAGCAATCCACTCCGTCCTCTTATCAATGCACTAGACTAGCAATCCACTGCGTTCTCTTATCAATGCACTAGACTAGCAATCCACTCCGTCCTCTTATCAATGCACTAGACTAGCAATCCACTCCGTCCTCTTATCAATGCACTAGACTAGCAATCCACAGCGTTCTCTTATCAATGCACTAAACTAGCAATCCACTGCGTTCTCTTATGATTGCACTAGACTAGCAATCCACTCCGTCCTCTTATCAATGCACTAGACTAGCAATCCACTCCGTCCTCTTATCAATGCACTAGACTAGCAATCCACTGCGTTCTCTTATCAATGCACTAGACTAGCAATCCACTCCGTCCTCTTATCAATGCACTAGACTAGCAATCCACTCCGTCCTCTTATCAATGCACTAGACTAGCAATCCACAGCGTTCTCTTATCAATGCACTAAACTAGCAATCCACTGCGTTCTCTTATGATTGCACTAGACTAGCAATCTTTTTTTCCCAAGCCAATGATCCTTTATGTGTTACGTCAATTTCCAGGAAATGCACTCACCGACCAGCGGGATGGCGTCGGGAGTCGGCGGCAGGGTGTCGCCCACAATCAGCAGGAACACCACCAGAGCCAGCAGGATGGTCAGCTCCAGGTTGACCTTCTCGCCGCTCTCAATAGGCAGGAAGAAGCCCAGGAAGCTGGCCAGGTACATCAGCAGGCAGGGGAAGATCAGGTTGAACACGTAGAACAGCGACCGCCTGGTCATGTAGATGACGATGGTCACTTCCGGCCAGGGTTCGGGGCAGCAGGCGTAAACTCCCACGGCCCTGCTGAACGAGATCCCGGACACGTTCCATTCCTGGTTGTCCTCGACGTAGTAATTTTTGTTGGCGTCCACCGATTCGTCGTGCCACATGTCCACCTCGTGCAGGTGATAAGTCCAGCTGATGAAGGTCGTTAGGCAGGTCTGCTTGTCGAACGGAAAGTAGCGAACGTTGAGGGTGCACGTGACCTTCACCACGGCCGGGAACATCCACAGCACCGAGCCGTTGCTCCACACGATCACGTTGGTGGTCATGAACTTCTTGCTGCTCTCGTCAGCGCTGCGGGTACGTCAGGATGGAGAGATTGTGGTCACTTACTTGCTCACTTACTGACTCACCCATAAACTGTCATAATTCAGTATATTTCATGAATTCAGTCATAAAAAAATGAACTAACTCAATAACTCAGTCATTAACTAATGAACTCACTCATGAACTCACTTATGAACTAATGAACTCACTCATGAACTCATGAACTCATGAACTCACTTACGAACTCACTCACGAACTCATGAACTCAGTCATGAACTAATGAACTAACTCATGAACTCACTCATGAACACATGAACTCACTCATGAACACATGAACTCACTCATGAACACATGAACTCACTCATGAACACATGAACTCACTCATGAACACATGAACTCACTCATGAACACATGAACTCACTCATGAACACATGAACTCACTCGTGAACGCATGAACTCACTCATGAACACATTGATCCACTAGACAGTTGTGTCTCGGGGAGCCTTCCTTCCAGCGTCACGAAAGGAAAAGGGGGATCATGACACACTCACTGCCCAGTGGACAGAAGGCAGAAAAAAAACAATTTCCCACCTGTGGAATTTTGTTTTTCCTCAACTTCCCCAACTCCCTCTGCGCAGCTCTGACAGCAGGCGGGGAAATTAATGGGAACACGAGGCTGAGCAGCGGAATGCCGACAAAGCCAGGAGCGGCCCCTTTCTCCCCATCCCGCCGCCCGGAAGCTGGCGACACCGCAATTTAATGACTGGCTTGCGGGGATATCTCCCGGCAAGCATCCCCCTGTTCGCTGCGCCTCATCTGGGATAAACTCAGCGCCAACTCCCAGTCTCACTATCCATTCATTTCCCCATCTCCAGTTCCGCAGCCGCATTGCAATTCCCGAAATGGGATCTGTATTGGACTGATAACTAGCCTCCCCGCCGCCAAAATCCTCATCTATAGCGAAGATAATGATTAGTTAAGATTGATGGCTTCATCTTTCATTGATTGTCCATCTCTCTGCACAGCTGCAGCAATAGACAGCAGACAAGCGCGCAGCAGAAAAATTATGGCAATTCAACCAGAAACCAGACGCGGCATTCCACTGAGGCATTGGGAAAATTTTTTTCTTTAATTTTTTATGGATTATGCGCGCAAACAAAAATCACACACAGGTGTTTCTTGCGAGCCTCTGAAATCAATCATACCCATTCTTTGTAATCTCCAAATTGATGACATCATCCTTGATAGCAATCAGATAGCAACCGAAAATCGCACATTCTCTGCAAATTATAGTTGAATAATACCGACGGATGACACCCTATAGAAGTTCTGACGAAACGATAGTTCATAATGCATTCAGATAACATCCTCATCTACACATGCCACCCTGCTCTACAGATAACCCTTTTCTCTAGAGATAACACCCTGCTCTACAGATAACACCCTGCTCTACAGATAACACCCTCCTCTACAGATAACACCCTCCTCTACAGATAACACCCTCCTCTACAGATAACACCCTGCTCTACAGATAACACCCTGCTCTACAGATAACACCCTGCTCTACAGATAACACCCTCCTCTACAGATAACACCCTACTCTACAGATAAAACCCTACTCTACAGATAACACCCTCCTCTACAGAAAATACCTTGCTCTACAGATAATACCCTACTCTACAGATAACACCCTGCTCTACAGATAACACCCTACTCTACAGATAACACCCTCCTCTACAGATAACACCCTACTCTACAGATAACACCCTGCTCTACAGATAACAACCTTCTCTATAAATAGCACCCTGATCTACAGATAAAACCTTCTTTATGGATAACGCCGTCATCTATGGATTAAAAAATCTCCGATTTGTCACACCCCATAAAACTCACCTGTCTGAGCAAAGCACACTCGAAAATATGCGGTAACCAATGAGAAATAAAATTAAAATAACAAACGCACAGAGAAAATGGCGATGCTAAGCATAGAGTCTAATAATCCAACTCATGGAAGCCTTAATGCACAATTTGTAACTAACATGCGGCATGCATCATCAGATATTGCAGTTTTTATTTAATGCGCTTTCTCAGCTTCTTAAGCGTTACCTGGCTGAATGCGAGTGGCTGAAAGAGCCGGGGGGCGATCACACGCGTTGTTTCTGTCTCTGCCCACCCTTTAAGCCAACTTAGTACCGTACCCGGACAAGCAGTACCTGTTCGATATGACGATGTCCGGCGTCCAGATTGCGCTCGAAGGGATGTGCAAATTATTGGTGCCGTTGTAGTCCTCCGGGTCCCAGCTCAAGTACTGGTCTGTCCAGCGCTGGAAGGGAAAGCAGGAGACACGGTTAGTCCCTGATACCTCTGATCCCTCACCTGTTACCTCCTGATCCCTCACCTGTTACCTCCTGATCCCTCAGCTGATACCTCCTGATCCCTCAGCTGATACCTCCTGATCCCTCAGCTGATACCTCATGATCCCTCAGCTGATACCTCCTGATCCCTCAGCTGATACCTCCTGATCCCTCAGCCGATACTTCTGATCCCTCAGCTGATGCCTCTGATCCCTCAACGGATACCTCCTGATCCCTCAGCTGATACCTCTGATCCCTTACCTGATACCTCCTGATCCCTCAGCTGATACCTCTGATCCCTCAGCTGATACCTCCTGATCCCTCAGCTGATACCTCTGATCCCTTACCTGATACCTCCTGATCCCTCAGCTGATACCTCTGATCCCTTACCTGATACCTCCTGATCCCTCAGCTGATACCTCTGATCCCTTACCTGATACCTCCTGATCCCTCAGCTGATACCTCTGATCCCTCAGCTGATACCTCCTGATCCCTCAGCTGATACCTCTGATCCCTTACCTGATACCTCCTGATCCCTCAGCTGATACCTCTGATCCCTTACCTGATACCTCCTGATCCCTCAGCTGATCCTTTTCTGATTCTTCAACTTGCTCCCCCCGATGCCCTCAGCTCTTTAGCCAGCACTACTTTAACAACTACAAAAGCCAACTACGAGCTACAATTAGCTGTGAACTTGCAAGACAGCCAAGAATTTCATAATTTCATGGGCGACTGCTTCTTAAAGCCTTGCCATGGTGCACAGATATTTCAGCCTTTGTTTTTGATCCCTCCTTTAATTACTACTACAATGCTTCGGCCGCCACGGCTCCCCGATAAAATTCTCAGATCAGGTAGCTGAAGCAAATTAATTAGCTTGAAACTCGAATCACCGACCAAAGAAGCCTTTGAGCGAGACAGTGTCTCTCAGGAGGAAAGTAGATTTCGTATTTTTAGATTTGATCTTATGGAGACCTGCATCAATTTTTTTCGATAAATAGTTGATATTGGCTTGCATTTCTCTATCACTTTAGCAACAAATATTTTATGCTTTCCTAAGCGGCAAAAATTGCCGTTTTTGCTTAAAGTGTCAGCGTGCGTTTCCTTTTCGTGCTGATATTTGTAAAACTTCCTTTCTTCGAATCCCGCATTTACTCCGCTATGATCTCACTTTCTCCGCACTCAGTGTGTACTCTTCCTCGTTACTTTGTGTTTTACTATTTCTACCTAGTGTGTACCCTTCATCCAAACCCACTGCCTGCCCAGTATGCACTCTTCCTCTCTACATAGTATGCACTCTTTTTGCCTGCCCAGTGTGTACTCCTCCTCCCTACCCAGTATGTACTCCTCCTCCCTACCCAGTGTGTACTCCTCCTCCCTACCCAGTATGTACTCCTCCTCCCTACCCAGTGTGTACTCCTCCTCCCTACCCAGTATGTACTCCTCCTCCCTACCCAGTGTGTACTCCTCCTCCCTACCCAGTGTGTACTCCTCCTCCCTACCCAGTATGTACTCCTCCTCCCTACCCAGTATGTACTCCTCCTCCCTGACCAGTATGTACTCCTCCTCCCTACCCAGTATGTACTCCTCCTCCCTACCCAGTATGTACTCCTCCTCCCTACCCAGTATGTACTCCTCCTCCCTACCCAGTATGTACTCCTCCTCCCTACCCAGTATGTACTCCTCCTCCCTACCCAGTATGTACTCCTCCTCCCTACCCAGTATGTACTCCTCCTCCCTACCCAGTATGTACTCCTCCTCCCTACCCAGTATGTACTCCTCCTCCCTACCCAGTATGTACTCCTCCTCCCTACCCAGTATGTACTCTTCCTCCCTACCCAGTGTGTACTCTTCCTACCCAGTGTGTACTCCTCCTGCCTACCCAGTATGTACTCCTCCTCCCTACACAGTGTGTACTCTTCCCACCCAGTGGGAGTACACTCTTCCCACCCTATTCCGCCCTAACCTGAGTGCACTAGATAACAAACCAGTGCTTGGTCGTGACTCACCAATCGAATCGACATCAAAGCCGAGAATGTTTGATGCTTTTCGTCCTGAAAGCATAATTTGCAAATTTGACTGTTTCATATCTTTTTAGATATTTTCATTTTAAAATTTTGATTACAGAATGGAACTTAAAATATAAACAAAAATTTACCTTTCAAGCACATTAATACATATTTAAATGGAATTGGTAAACTATTATAGACTTAGAGAACTAAGAGACTATCCATGGTTCCAAATGCATTTTTAAGCTTTCTGCTGCTCTTTAGAAAACGGTTTACTTTGAATGCGGTGTCAAAGAAAATGGCCTCATTAAAATTCAATACTCGCTTGTCTAATTGAAAAAAATTTCTGATAAAACTGAGCAGCTCAGTTTGAAATTCTGATTGTGCCTAAAAAAGGCTCTCCTTTAACAGAGTACTGCGAGCGGAAAGGGAATGAAAGTGGGGAAGTCAAGATTAGGGTTCGACGCTTGCCATTCCTGCTTAATTACAAGGTTCCATCGAAGAAATAAGAGGCTGCAGGAGGCCAAGAGCTTTTACTGAAAGTAAGGTGCAAGTTGCAGCTCACACTGACGTCATGGGGTAGGTGCAGCTCACACTGACGTCATGGGGTAGGTGCAGCTCACACTGACGTCATGGGGTAGGTGCAGCTCACACTGACGTCATGGGGTAGGTGCAGCTCACACTGACGTCATGGGGTAGGTGCAGCTCACACTGACGTCATGGGGTAGGTGCAGCTCACACTGACGTCATGGGGTAGGTGCAGCTCACACTGACGTCATGGGGTAGGTGCCGCCCATACTAATGTCGTGGGGTAGGTGCAGCTCACACTGATGTCGTGGGGTAGGTGCAGCTCACACTGATGTCATGGGGTAGGTGCAGCTCACACTGATATCACGGGGTAGGTGCAGCCCATACTGATATCATGGGGTAGGTGCAGCTCACACTGATATCATAGGGTAGGTGCAGCTCACACTGATATCATGGGGTAGGTGCAGCCCATACTGACGTCATGGGGTAGGTGCAGCCCATACTGATGTCATGGGGTAGGTGCAGCTCACACTGATGTGATGGGGTAGGTGCAGCTCACACTGATATCACGGGGTAGGTGCAGCCCATACTGATATCATGGGGTAGGTGCAGCTCACACTGATATCATAGGGTAGGTGCAGCTCACACTGATATCATGGGGTAGGTGCAGCCCATACTGACGTCATGGGGTAGGTGCAGCCCATACTGATGTCATGGGGTAGGTGCAGCTCACACTGATGTGATGGGGTAGGTGCAGCTCACACTGATGTGATGGGGTAGGTGCAGCTCACACTGATGTGATGGGGTAGGTGCAGCTCACACTGATGTGATGGGGTAGGTGCAGCTCACACTGATGTGATGGGGTAGGTGCAGCTCACACTGATGTGATGGGGTAGGTGCAGCTCACACTGATGTGATGGGGTAGGTGCAGCTCACACTGATGTGATGGGGTAGGTGCAGCCCATACTGACGTCATGGGGTAGGTGCAGCTCACACTGATGTCATGGTGCAAGGTGAAGCTCGGTTTGCTATATTTCCAGTAAATGTAATCCTCAAAAAAGTTACGCAAGCAACACAGCTGACCAACCGTATCCAGGATGTGAAACAAGGCCACAGCGATGTGCACCCGGATCTGATCCCAGTCGTACTGCACAGGCCGGGATGTGCGATCGTAGCCGCACAGCAGGGCCTCCTTGATCCGCTGCTCGTTGGAGCAGTTGCGGCGCTGGCAGTGGTCCAGGCACTGGTTAGCCAGGCCTTTGCCAGGCTCGTTGCGGCCTCCGCCGCTGAAGCCGCCGTCGGAGCCCCGGCCCGACGCCGCCGTGCCCAAGTTGTTGACCTTGGATGCCCTGTTGCTGCGCGCGTTGCCTAGCAACACAATTAGCACGGTGAGCAGCTGCAAATACCTGCCTGTCATTGATGCCTGCAGTTGTCTATGGCCAGGACCTGGCAGGAACTGAGGCGGCAAATGTCGATCAGCTCGCAATTACTAAACCCGATCTCCCAGCTGGACCAGTAGTGAAATAGCCGGAGCTGGTCTCGGCCTGCCAGCCAATGAAATGTGGCCTTGGCCAATGCTATTGCAGGAGCCATCTTTTATTATCAGATTCTGCATGATGTACACTGGCATGCGTACACTTAGGGTGCGCCGTTTTATTCCCCCCCGGTCTGTCCAATTAATATTGGACTTCAATTAGTCTGCTGGACTTGCATGCCTTCCGATTTTGCTAGAGGGCTTGTTTGATGGCTTGTAAACTTTATGGCTTATCCGGCTAATGCAATGGCTCTCGCTTAGTTAACCACGGGGTAAATTGGGACCGCCTTGCTGGCAGCTGCAATGTGAAGTTCATCTCAAAATTATGTTTGAAGTGGCATACAGTGTAGCCCACATGTCCAATTTATGTGCATAATATGTCAATACGGATTTTTTAATGAAAAGTTTTAATAATACGTCTCATTCGTCTACTACAAGTAGACTGTATTGTTTAAGCAAACGCTGTGCATCTGATCGATGGTGTGTCAGCTGATTGATAAGGTTCTTATCTGATTGACGAAAAGTGTGTGACATATCGCTATGAGTAATTGATTTATGGATTTTTAACCGCTGCCACCTGACTGATTGACACGGGCATCACCTGACTGATTGACACGGCTATCACCTGACTGATTGACACGGGCATCACCTGACTGATTGACACGGGCATCACCTGACTGATTGACACGGCTATCGCCTGACTGATTGACACGGCTATCACCTGACTGATTGACACGGCTATCACTTGACTGATTGACACGGCTATCACTTGACTGATTGACACGGCTATCGCCTGACTGATTGACACGGGCATCACCTGACTGATTGACACGGCTATCACCTGACTGATTGACACGGCTATCACTTGACTGATTGACACGGCTATCGCCTGACTGATTGATACGGGCATCACCTGACTGATTGATACGGGCATCACCTGACTGATTGACACGGGCATCACCTGACTGATTGACACGGCTATCACCTGACTGATTGACACGGCTATCACCTGACTGATTGACACGGGCATCACCTGACTGATTGACACGGGCATCACCTGACTGATTGACACGGCTATCACTTGACTGATTGACACGGCTATCGCCTGACTGATTGACACGGCTATCACCTGCTGATTGACACGGCTATCACCTGATTGATTGACTCGGGTATCACCTAACTCATTGACAAGTGATTTCTATGAGTTCGCTGAGTTCTATGAAAATGATTCATGTGCCAAAGGATGTACTCAAAATGCAATGACTTTAAAAACATTAAGACCAGTTTCTATGCGACTTTGTCGCCAGACTCTCCAGGTTACAGTCGTCAAGCAATGCTTTTACTTTATTAATTCGATACTGCAGGAGACTTTAATCGCAGAACATTTGCTATTCTGCGTATGTATATTGCCAGAGCTGATCGGAATAAACTTTTTGAAAAATTATGCAGCAGTACAACTATACTTTCGGTTGGGACAGGGCCGGGGCAGTAACAGCCTCTCAATAATTAATAAACTGATTGATTGACATCTGAGTGCAAGCTGAGTGCACCGAACCGAATAAAACGCAGCTCACTAAATTGTGCAGGAAATAATAATAATAATAATAATCCGCGGGACAAGGTGGCTCAACATAAGTAGGTCACATTGTGAAAGCAAATAAAATACGCTCCAACGATAAAAATTTTTTGTGTCAAATAAAAGCTGTCAATCAGTATGAATATGGGAGGACAAACGCTGATTTTACAGGAAAGTGCTTGCCGCAGATGTTACCGCAAAGTGCTAACACTAAAAACAATTACGAGTATCTACGACAGAAGCAGAATATCGATAGTCTTCTTCAATAGAAGTTTCTGTGACTTTCAGTCCAGCTCTGCCGGCTTGGTTCTGAATGGTCGAGCAGGTTGAGTATCGCAGACTCTCCTAGTGCTTGCCTATTGAAGTATCGCAGCCAGTCTCACTACACCACAATGTAGTTCGAATCGTAGGTACCCCGCGCCGGCTTCGGCGCCTTCACCGCCTGCAGCTCCAGCGATTCTGACGGTGCCGATTCGGCTGGGACGGCCGCGGCGGCTGGCTGGGCGCGGCTGGGCGGCGGCAGCACCAGCTGAGCGTACACCAGCCTGCCGCCGCCCTCGGCCTCCGCTGACAAGGCCTCCTTGTACGACGGTGGAGGCGCCTGCGACGATGGTTTGAGGAGCTCCTTGATGGTGTCTGGCGACGGCTGGCTCAGCAGCCGAGTGTAGCTGTCCCTCTGGGGCGAGCCGCTAGGCTCTGCCTGCGTGTACTCGCCGCTGACTGTGCGATCGGCTTCAGCGGACGAGGGCATGGTCGGATGCTGGCGGAGGTACTCCACGTTGACAAACTCCTCCTCCTCTTCTTCTTCCTCATCAACGCGGGCCGCAGCCTTGCCGCCGGTTTCGGCTCCGTCCTCGTCGTCATCCTCCAGGGAGACCTCGGTGAGCCGGTGCAGCACCCGGTTGTTCGAGTTCGTCACGACTTCTGACGTTTTTTTCGGCTGGCTCTGCGACAACCTTGGCGGTGGCGGTGGCGGCGAGGACTCCTCCGGGCTGCTGCTGCCGGCCTCCGCCTCGTGGGCGTCTGCGGCTTCGGACTTCTCAGCCGGCGGGTCCGTGGCAACGGCAGACGGATACGAGTAATAGGTGCCGTCGCGATCTCGAGCTCGGTTGCCGGCCTCGCTGTCGCTAGAAGCCGACGATTCGTCGTCGCCATCTCCCTCGCCGAAGCCGTCTTCGTTATCGCCGGCTCTCTCCTCGCGGCTGGGGCATCCGTGCAGCGCGTTGCCGTTGCGGCAGGCGCCGCTGTCATGGTAGTCCGAGCAGCTCAGCTTGTACTCGTAGTCGTCGTCAATGTCGAGATCCCGCTTCTGCGAGCAGATCTTGGCCAAGGCCACCACCAGAACCAGGGGCACCGTGCCCAGCGCGAACCACGGCAGGTTGCGCAGAATCCAGCTGGTAGCTCGCAGCGAGCTGCCCGTGATGGTCAGATTGCCGTTGATCCAGAGAAAGTCCGAGCAGCGGCTCGGCTCGCTGAACAAGTCGAAACAGTCGTCCTGCATCGAACAGCTGTTGGGCCCGATGCAGGCGCTGACTGACGGCCTCGAGCACCAGGTGTTGGCGTACAAATTGCACAGCTCCTGCTGCATGGTGGCGTTGACGGTGTCGTTGAACTTGGCGTAGGTGGACACCGTGATGTTGATGTGGTTCTCCTGCCCGCTGGGCCGGGAATCGGACCAATAAAACCTGACGTAGCGGTACTTCATGTACAGGATCACCGGATAGGTGTGGGACTTCTCCGTCAGGTCGAACTTTTGATCGCTTTCGACCTGAGACCCGACGCTGCTGCTGTCTGTGTTCACAATGCTCAGCTTCTGGCCCGAAAGCAGCTGGGTGATCTTCAGCCGCAGGTACCAAAAATGAATGCCGCGCCGGTCCTGCGTGAGCTTGCCAAATGGCACCAGCGGCGTCTTACAGATTGTCTGACGGCGGGCCGTGCCGGGCTCCGGAGCTGTGGTCATCTTGACGTTGCCCTCGATAGTGACGAAGTCCTGCATGATCAACGAACGGTCGCACTCGTGCTGCAGTCGGTTGCCCAGGTGAATCAAGGACCTGCGCTGGTGCTCGGCCGTGTAGTACTGGCAGCTGGTGACCTGAACCAGCACAGCGGCGAATGCAAGCACCGTCCAAGCGCGAAGCCCGTGGCACTTAAATCGAACTCGCATTTCTAATTGCCTGGCGCAGAAATTTTGCCTGGCGCAGAAATTTTGCCTGGCTGTAAGGAATAGAATAATGGAGAATGGTTTCAAAGATGAATTTAGAATTTAGCCAACTAGGTACTACAGTTAAACTAAAAGAAACTAGCAGGTACGTCAGACCAGACACAGTTTGCAGACTCAGAGTTTGTGTACCCCCGACTTTGCGCACTGAGAAATAATTTTACAATATATATACGCGGTGGCTGCCAAACTGAGGATACCTTGCCACCAACACCGTTTAAACTGCCCACAGCCCACGACGGGGGCGAGTGGCTCGGCGGTCTAGCGCGTCTGCCTTGTGCGCCACTGCTCCAGGTTCGACCCCGCGTTGTAGGTCGTTTATTTTCCCTAGCACGGTTTCATACTGGGCATCTAAACTTTTCAAAGCTTAAATTTTAAAGCACGACCTACTTACTCGTACAATGAAGCACAACCAGGCTTTACAATGAATGTGAAATTCCGAAGGCGCTCGCGTGGCGGCCGGCCACTTTGCCGTCGTCAGGGAGGGCAACTGGCTACTCCTCCTTGCCGAGAGGCTGGAATTCTTTAACCAAACTGAAAGTAGAGAGCGATGGCGGAGACCGGCCGGGCTGGAAGGATCGGGGAGAAATGGAGAGGGATCGACGGGGGGGGGCGCAGAGTGCGCGCCGGGACTTGTCTAAGGACGAACTGGCAGCTCAGTGTACGCGGCGCTGCGACCGCACAGGCCCGGCAGTGCGTACCCTTGCCTTCCCCTGCCTTCCCCAGTCCGGCTGTCCCCGTGTTCCTTCTGCCTTTTCCTCTTCCCAACAGGCCAGGGATCCGGTCTGGGGCGCGGGCCAGCAGTGAATAGGCGGGCGGACTGCCGCCTCAAGGCAGAAGGGAAGTGCATGGCGAAGCGCGCAGGAGGGCAGAGCGGGGAGTAGAGAATGCAATGGCTGGCAGCCAGTTCAGCTAAGTGTTTACCTATTAGCGGACAGAGAGCCCGAGCCGTATTGTGCGCATGCCTGAAACTGAGCCCAGGCCAGCTCAGGCCCGGCAGCTCTGCGGGCAGGGCGGGTGCCAGGGCGATGGAGGCTGGCTTGGCGATCGAAGCAGCCATCCGCTCCCTCACCGGATCCCCGGCTCCTTCCCTCCGTCTGGCTTGCCCTGAGCAGAGTTCTATGCGCGCCTCACAGAATCCGAGTTCCGCATCATGCGGCCCATCGTACGGAGTGCAGGAGAAGAGGGGGCAGCAGAGTTGAGGCAGCTAGCTGCGTCTGTAACGCAGTCTCTTTATTATTCTTTAATTGTAGATGCAGTATTGATTGATCCTATGGTGTGGATTGCGTTTGTGGAAGTTATGGACTGATTGATTCGTTGACGGAAGAAGACGAAGTAGATGGACAGAGGGAGACAGGCCGAGTGAGATAGATATATTGATTGATAGATAGATAGATAGATAGATAGATAGATAGATAGATAGATAGATAGATAGATAGATAGATAGATAGATAGATAGATAGATAGATAGATAGATAGATAGATAGATAGATAGATAGATAGATAGATAGATAGATAGATAGATAGATAGATAGATAGATAGATAGATAGATAGATAGATAGATAGATAGATAGATAGATAGATAGATAGATAGATAGATAGATAGATAGATAGATAGATAGATAGATAGATAGATAGATAGATAGATAGATAGATAGATAGATAGATAGATAGATAGATAGATAGATAGATAGATAGATAGATAGATAGATAGATAGATAGATAGATAGATAGATAGATAGATAGATAGATAGATAGATAGATAGATAGATAGATAGATAGATAGATAGATAGATAGATAGATAGATAGATAGATAGATAGATAGATAGATAGATAGATAGATAGATAGATAGATAGATAGATAGATAGATAGATAGATAGATAGATAGATAGATAGATAGATAGATAGATAGATAGATAGATAGATAGATAGATAGATAGATAGATAGATAGATAGATAGATAGATAGATAGATAGATAGATAGATAGATAGATAGATAGATAGATAAAGAGATATACTCGTAGTAAAGAATTCAAAAAATTTTGAGTTTAACCCAGACTCCTGGAGCTTCAGCTGCAGTTAGGGTGTAGCACTGAGCCGAGCAGCGTAGCAGCAAATCTATCTCTCCCTTGCAGTCCCATCAGTGACGAAATCAAACTAAGGCGGGCACGAAAATTGAGACGCCAAACTCAATCAGGAACTTTGTGCAGTGTCAGTCGCTCATTATGATTTATAGGCTTGGCAAACTTCATTTTAGACAGGCATTTTCCACTAAGTCTTTGAGTACTCTGAGCAACGTCTTGCTTAATCGATAGCAAGTTGACTAAGCATTTTGCTGTTATTCTGGAAGTTGTCAGTCACTCGGCCCTCTTTCTCAAGGCAGAGGACATCTAATGAAATATTATCTGTACTCAATTTCGCACAGTTTGCCCGGAAAATCTGCAGTTTTTTTACCTACGTTCATGCGAAAAATTAAAACAGCTTGAAATTTTTGACAAAAATATTTTATTAGTTCATTCACTTTTCAGTCTTATCAGCGGCGTTCCATCAATGGGATTCTGTGAGGCCGCAGCAGTCGCAGCTGATCCACAGGGACAGCTGAGGGCTTTCCTCACTCGCCTCAACTTTCTCGGTCGCTCACGCGGGCCGAGGCTCTGTTGAAGGGCTCGAAGCTCGGGCTGAAGCTCCATGACCGAAGCCGCCGGAACAGTTTCCTCTAGATGATCTTGATGTTCGCTGGCTGTTGCGGGCTGCTGATGCGGCTGCATCGTGGTTGTTATAGCAACTTCAGCGCCGCTGTGGGCAGCTGAGGTAGCATCCATGGCGGCTAGGTTAGCGCCATCATCTGGCGCCTCTTGACAGATGCGGGAGCAGCAATAGTGCGCGTAGCCCTCCAGCACAATGACCAGCACAACTATGACCATAGCGGTGAGTATGCCCATCTCAACGAGAGTCAGTGCCTCCTGAGCATCGTATGGAACCGTTGTTGCCTGTTGAGTGACGGCGCTAGTGCGAGCATCTGGCTGAACGCTCTTTGAAGTTGGATGCAGCATTTCCGGTGGCGGCATTGAGGTTGCTGTTCGACTGTTGAGACAGCAGGTCGCCGTTATGAATGCGTTCAATCTCCAGGTATTGAAGATAAGCATCGCAGTGGCGCTGGTGTAAGGGGATTACCTCGTATCTTAGAATCTCAGGCTATTCGTTTAGATGACAGGTAGGTGTATATTTATACTCATTATCTTGTGGCTTAATTGAGCTGAATGTGTGACCCTTGGATAAAAATAGAACCAGCAAAGCTTTCTCTCTCTATCTCTGCAGCGGATATTTTTACTTCATAAGGCTCACTTACAAATAAAGGGTCAATAATAAAAGAGAATCGTGCATGAATAAGAAGAAATATCCAATGCCACAGTTTTCCCAATTGCTACAGGTTTCAAGTAGGGCACTAATGACGTGTCATTGCAGTGAAATTAGTGACAAATTCGCCTAGCAATTAATCAGTGCATTGTAGAGATCAAGATAATTGCTATCTCAGTCGCCCGCTTATTTGGAATCGGCCCATGCCTAAATACGCAAGGATCAAGAAAAATATATAGTATTTAATCATAGAAACAGCTAGCGCAGGGAACCACTATTTATAGCTGCCATCCTTATTTCCTTAGCTGCCATAATATACTCTGCTGTAAGAACAGGAAATATGACACATGACAGATTTCCAAAAACCGCTCTTCACGCCCTAAGTTATGAAACTCTTCTGTTCCAATTTCTATGATGTTGAATCTGAAATACTGATGTACTAGCTAATTGCAATTTGAGTCAATTAATGCATGATTGCAAAAAATCTGGCTCGGCTGTATAGCTACGTCGGTCAAGGCTAGTCTTCTGGTACTAAATAATTAGGCATTAATTTTTAGACCACTTGTGCGCTGGTTTTTTATGCCATAGGGATGCTATAGTATCCTGAAATTGGAAATCGCCTGAATCATGAAATTTGACCCCTGATGCCATTGTGGCATCCAGATATTTTAGCCCGGATTTGAGGCATTTGCCAATTGTCGAGCCTTAGTTAGACAAAGAAGTAAAAGAAGCGCAAAAATTGGCAAGCATTTAAAAAAGGTCATTTATAGTCGCTGCTGCAAAATCCTGGTGTAACATGGAAGCGTAAGTTTTTGGCACCTGGCTCTATGCAGTCTGCAGTCTGCAGGTCTGCTGGCATCTGAGCTCCCGACATGGCATCCACTTTTTAAACAGGGATGCCAAATTGGCATCCGGATTTTGACGGAAAAACCCATCTTGTGCGAGCCACAATTATTACAGTAACGCGGATGCGTCGGTTCAAACTGCTTTGTTGTAAATTTTAACAAATAAAGCATGCATGCCTCTATTATTCTCGATCCTGTATAAATTTGTAGCCATTAGTTTTTGTGCCTTTTTGTTTTAAAATGTATTAATGATGCCATAAGTTATAAGTTTGGCAAATTTATTAGAGACGAATTTTCGGAATGAGTTAAGGCATTGCGTTCTTCAGCGTACCTGCCCTAAGCCGAGCCATCGGCTCACAGCTGATTATTAATAGCTTTGGGCTGCAAAAATTATTACAAAATATGTAGAAAGACCTAGTTGATTATCGATTAATATTAAAAGGGATCTGTTGAATTAAAAATACAAAAGTACAGGAACCTTTTAAGGGTGCTGGTCAGATCGTCAGATTCTATTTCGTCATCCGGGATGACGAAGTGACCAGGAAACCATTCCGTTAATGACGAAGTGACCAAATAAAATCCTGACGTTTCGTCATCTACCAATCGGCATCTTTCATTTGTAATTCTCAGTCAAATAGACGAACTTTGATTTGTGAGCCATTAGGACTCATTTAAGAGACTGAGATTTAGTGCGAGGCATACTGTAAAAATTTTCAATGTGAATTATTCGTGCATCGAGAATATTGAATAAGTATTAAATAATTTTTAGGTGTTGCTGTATCATGCAAGTTAAGCATCGAATAAAATGCAATAATTATCCACAAAAGTGCGTTGAATGTTCAAAAGTTGTGCTAAACGGCGACCAAGCTATTTAGTGTGATTCCTATAGACAATGGCAACACCGCAAGTGTGGTACAGGAATATCAAAAAGAGCATATAAAAATCTTGTAAAGCAGGCTACATTTTCTTGGGTTTGTACCAAGTGCAGAGCGGGCGAAACAATCGATGCTGCACATTGGTTACCGCCAGCTCAGACGCCGCCTGGAGCGCCTGTGTTGGCTTTGGCCTTTTCAATTAATGCTTTCCCATTTCTTCTTGTCTAAAATTTTTATGATGTATTTTCAGTTGTTCAATGTAACTTGCAGACTTGAGCGCGTTCAAGTGCACACTTTCCTGATTGTGTAATCATGCACGTAAAATTTTAATATACGTGAATTTTGGGCTCAAAAGTTTCTTTAAACTGGTAAAGTAGCTCGCTTAATAAAGATCAGGTAAATAAAAGTAAGAATCAACATAAATGATTAAATCGAATAAATTTGTTTTTAGTGCCGATGCATTTCGTCCAACATTAGGACATCGTCAGGGTCTACTTTTTTTGGAAACAAAAAGAACAAATTAACAGTATATATAGTCAAACAAGAGAGAGTAAAACATGTAGTTTAACTGAGTTATTGATTGATGGTATAAAACTTGTACATAGTGGTCATGATTAGAAATAGTATTGGTTGGGTAAAGTGCAAATCAGTTTCAATCCAGTCCGGTTATTGACAAAACAGCTAAAAAATTCTGAGTTGACGGCCAGCCCCACCCATCACAAGTTGGTTATTTAACGTGGGCTGATTGGTCTTGATGTACAAGGCTTCTAAGAGACAGAGCAAGTGGTCTCTATTTCAAAAGTCAATAGCCTTAATCAATTCGTGTGGGTCAGCCTCACAACAAGTATTGCAAGCGAGCAGGTGTTCGTTAATAGCAGAGCTTTTTATCCAGTGCTCTCTGACCCTCGTGTATAAGTGTCGCTTAGTTTTTTCTATGTAGGTGATGCTCTGGTGATGCTCTGGTGATGCTCTGGTGATGCTCTGGTGATGCTCTGGTGATGCTCTGGTGATGCTCTGGTGATGCTCTGGTGATGCTCTGGTGATGCTCTGGTGATGCTCTGGTGATGCTCTGGTGATCTCTGAATTTCAGCCCCTGCACCGTTTACACTGCTTTACATATATCAGAATCTTTTCCTACATGTATGGCACCCCATTTAATCTCCGTAATGTTGGGTTTCGGCTTTGTCGTTTTACCGACGCAGCCTCAGAGCGCCGATCTTATTGCCTATATCGACAACTCTGGCCTCCCATTCCCGATCTCGAGGTCAGCCCCAAGGGTAGCAGGATAGATGTGGCGAGCGGCTAGGTCCTATGATAGGAGAAGACAGCGAGAGACATACACGGAGATAAAGAAAGGTAGAGAGCCGCCAGCCCCAGAGGGAAGCTGACAGCCCCGCCGCCACCAACTTGTGTGGACTGCATCACCAGACAGCCCTGTCGAAACCAAGTTCCCGACTAATTGAGGCCTGATTTCCACCTACAACTAGTGTCTTTTAGCTGTCAATCTCGAAGTCATAGCCGACTAAGGGACACTGCAGGGACTAGATCGCATGACCAAGGCAGGCTCAGAGAGGACTTTTGCAGGGGGTTCTTGCATGGATCGGATTATGTGGACTCGGAAATGCACTATTATATTACTAAGAGGAGTGGATAGGGAATATCACAGCTTTTAGCCTCGATGCTTCAACTAGCTGCCGCAAAGCGATGAAATGACCTAATTAGCCTCTTCCGAAAGCGCGCCCTAACTACTCTAAAGATTACATTAAGTTACATTAATAATTTGGCTGCCGCGCCGCCTCGAACTGCACTAAAGTACAGCCGAAGCTGAGTCCTTAATCTGGACTCTGATTGCATGAATCACTGACTGACTGACTGCATGACTGGTCCGTCTTTGGTCCACCATGACCGGCGCCAACTAATTTAGCTGCTCATCTGAGCCAGCATGGCGAGTAAATAAAGAGATTAAAAAGCAATTAACTGAATGATTTAGCTTTCACACCTAATCACTTTCAATGCCTATGATGAGCAGAGCAATGAATTACTTTAGCGATATATTATGACTACTTAATATTTACTGTCCTAAATCAGCACAAAATAAGCAATGAGAAAAATGCGCCAATTCCTATTAAGCTGCTAAGAAAGGGGACCGATCTAGAATACACCCGATTAGGCAAGATCAAGTGACCTCTCACCAGACCAATCAGATTACTACACTTTAGACCGTCTCGTACTCCACAGTGACCGAGGTAGATCTCGAACTCGACCGTTAGTACGTGTCGCTCTCGCCTAATCTCGACAATTGGACAGATGCAGCTGTTCTCTAGCTGTGCTGATAACACGGCTGATGATAACCGTGACGAAGCTGATCGATGTTGTTGATCGCTGATAACTTTAGGGGGACTCGTTGACTGAAGGGAAGCTGTTAAGCTTGATAAACTAAGGGGCCGTCTGCCCAGTCTCTCAACCGAAGATGACAAAAACGGAAGAACTGTAGAGCGTGAGAGCAGCAGAGCGTCTGGAGATGGAGCGCGCTCGACGGCGCCTTTAAATAGGTGCGCTCGGCGCCGATTTGTTAAACTGATCGCCGATTTTTCCAATTGGTCGGGCACCGTTTGTTATAACGGTCGTGTAATTTTCTGATAGGCTGATGGTCTGATCACGTGACCCTACCCGATCAGGGGATCCTAACCCAGTCTCCGGGGATCATAAATCACACGACAGATGGCGCCAAAAAATGACAATTTACGAGCAAAATGATTTATGGGTTTTCGCAGCAGATCATCCTACAGAGACGCAAAAATATACAGATTAATCCTTTTAACGCGTAGAAGTTGAAGAGATTGAAGAGAAAGTCCTAATCCTAAATCCCAAAGTACTTTTAGGGGTCAGAAATCTAGCTGTCAAAAAGTATCGAAAAAACCAAAAAGAGAACAACAGAATTAGGGGGGAAGGATGTCTAGCTGTCAAAAGAGAACAAAAGAATTCGCCACAGTCACGTGTCCCGCAGACACCACCTGGCGCCTAAAAGCTGTCAGAGTAGGGGTCAGACTGTCTGGGAACAGTGATTTATGGGTCTAGACATAAAGGACCTAGAGACCTTTACTGGTCTGTATGAAAATGAAAAAAGACCGGGGCTAAGCGTCACACTACTGCCCATCAGTAGAGGAAAAGAGTGTGGCCGAAAAAAGTGAATGCGACGCGAGCGAAAAAGTGCGTCCCCAACAGTAACAAAAAATTGAAACCTCGAATGCAATTGTCACGATTTGCTGAGACTACTAATCTCAGAGAAAGGTTTGAAATAAAGTCAGACCTTTTATTCTGACCGACTTCTTTCATAAACCAGTGGTGATACAAACGTACGAGCGTATAGCTAACCCAGCCACTAATAGTAGACAATTCATATAGAAATTAAACGTAAAAAGTTAAATGATAATACCCGCCTATTTGAAGTACATGTAGCTCCAAGAAGTGAGCTGTCAGCCAGTGGTCCCACTCAAACCCGGAAATTCGCGCCAAGACAATAGTTGCCAAGCAACCCCCCATTGTTTGGCGCGAATTTCCGGGTTTGAGTGGTCAGCCATTCTTTTCTTATCTCAGTGTCTTGACCGCTCAGCTAAAATACCCTACAGGGAAAATACGAAGGATATACTATACAGCAGACATTGAATCTCTATCCTGACAGCCAGCAAGAATTGTTTAAATGAGTTGATGAGTTTTCTGGTATTTATTTGGCGCGTGATCAAGTCGTCCGGACCTATCGAGAAATTCTCGTTGAGAATCGTATAGACATGCAACCGCAGGGCATGGCTAACAAAATTCATTGGTGGATGACGAAGTGACCAAACTTTTCGAACACCTCACTAAGAAGATGACGAAGTGACCATAAATTAGAACAGGGTTAATTTACACTAGATGACGAAATGGTAGATGACGAAGTGACTAGGAACCCCTTTTAAGCATTCATTGCCGAAAGTCGAAACAAAATTCACAAGGCTTTATAGGCAGCTATAGACTATTGTCATAGGCAACAAAATTGTTGTTAGACTTAAACTATCATGTTTTGAATTCCTGTATCTTAAGAGTGCAAATTTAAGTATAATAGATTATAAAGTAGTTTTTAAAATATAAATTCAATCATGCTAAAACTTAAAAGAGATGGGTTTATTTTGTGTGCTATAGGGATGATATAGCATCTTGACTTTGATAATCGCATCCTGAAATTTCATATAGGATGCAATTTCGCATCCTGATGTTTTTATTCTTCATAATAAAAAATCTCCTAAATAAATCTTTCAAAAATTGCATCCCAAACCCAGAAATAGCATCCTAAAATTAAGAACATAATGAGATTTTGCATCCTGTGCCTAGCAAAAAAATTAACCCAGCAAAAGAGCAAATTACATTACTATTAGATTAGCTATAGCTATAGATAGACCCCAGCAAGGCCTAGTAGTATTTTAACAGTATAGTTAGCTTTAGTATCAAGAAGATTAAATCATTTATGCATTTTGGCTTTTTTTAATTACCAATTTTAAATATTTTTTGACTAGGTTGGGCTGCTATTGCAAAAAAGGATTAGCCTATATTTTTTATAATAAATAAGTTGGGTAAATCATTATTGATTACTTTATCTCTAATGTCTAATAGGACTAGGCCTCTAATGTTCTATTTAATAATTTATCCATAATTTGGTAATAGTCTAATATGTGTAATTCACTTAAGTTTTACAAATCAATAGTAGTGGCATTAAGACCAAAATTTTATTCTTTGCATTTTTCTACATTGCCTTTAAAAAGGCTACCATGGCATAATAACTTAGCTAATTATCAAGTATTGAAAAATATATTAATCTCTTACAAAATCTAAGTATGCAAAATGCACTTGTATATTAAATTTTGCATAGAGTATCAAGGAATATCTAGTTTACTTAATTGTAGGATACACTGGGTTTATTTTTTGCTGGGCAAAGGATGCAAAATCACATCATGTTCTTAATTTTAGGATGCGATTTCAGGGTTTGGGATGCAATTTTTCTTAAGTCTTATTAAAGAATCATTTTATTTTGAAGAAATAAAAAATCTGGATGCAAAATCACATCCTATATCCAATTTCAGGATGCAATTCTCAAAGTCAAGATGCTATAGCATCCCTATAGCACAAAAAATAAACCCAGAGAATACATCTGCAAACAACAACAAAAACAAAATATATCAATAAAAAGTAGTTGTCTAGCATTAGCAAGAAACTCCCATGAATATCAATGCTAGCTATAAACCTTATTTTATTTTAAAGATTTTCACAATTTACTTTGTATAGTTCTAGTGATGCAATATTAAAATTTGCTACCATGATAACATGATATAATCACTAAGTCAGTAACAAAAAACAGTCTTTGCAAATATAACAAATGTAGATAAGTATTTCATTTTTGCACACTAATATTAGTCTATCAAGGAATAATTTGCTTCATTGTAGGATATATATGCCAAGAAAATACATTATATATCAGTACTAGTTACTAACCTTGCTATATTTTTAGATATATTTGCAATTAATTGTAATTTTTCTGTTATTGTAAGATTTAAAATTGACTATATTATTGTTTTTTATACTTCTATGTCTTTACTTAATCTTATAGTTATAGCTATAGAATCAAAATTATGATTTCTGCCATACTTTTTTCTTAATGCAGTTTTAACATTTTTATATTTCAATATTCTTCAGATATTGTAGACCTATTATTATTATTTTTCACCAATGTAATTTGTAACTATTTTCAAACAAAAGTTTTTTGAAGAAATAAAATATCAAAATTACCAACAAACTATAAGACAATATATTGTGATAAACTAAACTGTATTTTGTGTCACTGATTGGAATAGGTTTTTATTGTTTACTATTCTATTATAAATTGATATTTCAATTTAGATAGATTAATTTTAATAATAACAAAATCAGTGGATCAAGTGCAACGAATTATCTCTTTCGAAATGTGAATATGCTGAGCTAACTCAGTTGTTGATGATTTACAGGAATTTGCCTAATCCAAGCCATTCAGTAGTCAGAGCACTGAGCTTGGCGGCTGGTCTAAACGCAGCAAAGCACTCCACTACTATTAGTAGTCAGTAAAGCTAGCTAGAACGTGCAAGCAACATGACGGCTATCCGGCGCAACATCAAGAATGTGGTGCACAATTACTCTGACGCCAAGGTGAAAGTTCGCGAGGCCACGTCCAACGATCCCTGGGGCCCGTCTAGCACCCTGATGGCCGAGATCGCCGAGATGACTTACAACGTGATGGCCTACACGGAGATCATGTCCTTGATCTGGAAGCGCCTCAACGATAAGAACAAGAACTGGCGCCACGTGTACAAGGCCCTGGTGCTGCTGGACTACATTGTGAAGACTGGCAGCGAGAAGGTGGCCCAGCAGTGCAAGGAGAACCTCTTTGTTATCCAGTCGCTGCGGGACTTCCAGTATACCGAGGAGGCCAAGGACTACGGGCAGAATGTGCGCGAGAAGGCCAAGCAGCTGGTGGCGCTGCTCAAGGACGACGAGAAGCTGCGGACTGAACGGGCCAGCGCGTTGCGCACCAGGGAGCGCCTCCACGCCAGCGGCATGATCGGCGGCGGCAGGCCGGCCGGCTCCGCTGCCTATCGGCGGGCCAGCGCCGAGCTTGCCGCGTCCGACAGGCTCGCCGGCGGCCGCGGAGCTTCCGGTATGCGGGCTTGGATGTGTCGGCTCTTTGGGGATCTTGGAGTGAGCTCTTGGGGATTCTGGTGTAAGCTCTTTGGGGATCCTGGTGTGAGCTCTTTGGGGATTCTGATGTCGGCTCTTTGGGGATTCTGGTGTCGGCTCTTTGGGGATTCTGGTGTCGGCTCTTTGGGGATCCTGGTGTCGGCTCTTTGGGGATTCTGGTGTCGGCTCTTTGGGGATTCTGGTGTCGGCTCTTTGGGGATTCTGGTGTCGGCTCTTTGGGGATCCTGGTGTCGGCTCTTTGGGGATCCTGGTGTCGGCTCTTTGGGGATTCTGATGTCGGCTCTTTGGGGATTCTGGTGTCGGCTCTTTGGGGATCCTGGTGTCGGCTCTTTGGGGATTCTGGTGTCGGCTCTTTGGGGATTCTGGTGTCGGCTCTTTGGGGATTCTGGTGTCGGCTCTTTGGGGATTCTGGTGTCGGCTCTTTGGGGATCCTGGTGTCGGCTCTTTGGGGATTCTGGTGTCGGCTCTTTGGGGATTCTGGTATCGGCTCTTTGGGGATCCTGCTGTGGGCTCTTTGGGGATTCTGGTATCGGCTCTTTGGGGATTCTGGTATCGGCTCTTTGGGGATCCTGCTGTGGGCTCTTTGGGGATTCTGGTATCGGCTCTTTGGGGATCCTGCTGTGGGCTCTTTGGGGATTCTGGTATTGGCTCTTTGGGGATCCTTGTGTCGGCTCTTTGGGGATTCCGATGTCTGTTTTGATGTCGGAACCTTGGGTGATTCTGTTATCGCATCTTTATTAATTCTATAGTGTTGAACTTCTTGGAATTTTCGTTTAGTGACATTGATTTGAAAGGCTACTAAAAATAAAATTTATTCCAAACAATGCCTCCGGTCCAGGCGGCGGCAGCGGCGCAGGCGAGGCGGAGGACGTGGAGCTGGAGCTGGCGCTGGCCATCTCCAAGGAGGAGCACGCGCAGGAGATAAAGCGACGCGAAGCCGAAGGACTTAAAGACGATCTGAAGCTGAAGATGGCGCTTGAGGCGAGCAAGAAAGAGGAAGAGGTTTGTCCGAATATTTTCATAGGATAAAAACTCCGCTGCAATTTCAAAAGCTTCTGACAACTCAACTGATTTCAGGAGCGCCAGAAAACCGCTTCCGTAACTCGCCAGCGGGTAAGAGTGCTTTCTGTTTGTGGATTATCGTGCTTACTTGTTAATCCTCCTGTCTCACCTGTCACTGGATTATCTTGATCGATATCGTTAATCCAGAAGATCTTATCCTAATCTTGCAACCTCCAGTCCGGCGGTCTTGTCGACCTCATCGACACCTCGCTGTCTGCTGCACCGTCCAACGGCCCGGATCCGTGGGGCGCCCCGGCAGCCTCCGCCGCTTCAGCCTGGTCGGACCCATGGACTGCTCCTGCCGTATCGGCAAGCAATGCGGCCGCGTGTAAGTCGGCTTCGATTCCTGCCCTACATTAGCTGCCCTACCGTTCCAAGTTAAAATCATACAATCCCTACACAGCTTAAGTTTAATCCCAGATCCCATAATAGACAGCCTCAATCCCAGATCCCATACTGGCCAGCCTCAATCCCAGATCCCATAATGGACAGCCTCAATCCCAGATCCCATAATGGACAGCCTCAATCCCAGATCCCATAATGGACAGCCTCCATCCCAGATCCCATAATGGACAGCCTCAATCCCAGATCCCATAATGGACAGCCTCCATCCCAGATCCCATAATGGACAGCCTCAATCCCAGATCCCATAATGGACAGTCTCCATCCCAGATCCCATACTGGACAGCCTCAATCCCAGATCCCATACTGGACAGCCCCAATCCCAGATCCCATACTGGACAGCCTCATTCCCAGATCCTAGAAGAGTTCTGCACGCCAGAACACTAAAGCTAGTGTCAGTCGCCGCATCCCCAACCTCTGAACACCGCGCAGTCTCGGGCTCCACCGCCCCGGACCCGTGGGCTACCGGCGGTACGCCGTCGCAGTCCCAGGCTGGCATCAGCTTTGACGACGCATTCGGATCGCCAGGTGTGACAGACAAATGTTTTAATATCATTCTCGCTTTCTTTGATGCATATCGGCAGGGGACTTCCTTTGAACGCTGTTTATTTTTCAAGGCGAATTCTCAAAGTCCGCCGCCAGCGATCCCTGGTCGGCGTCTTCTGCTGCCGCCTCCTCCGCCGGCTTTGGCGCGGCCGCCGCCGCTTCCGACGCTCAGCAGCAGCAGCCGCCTCGGGCGAAATCGGCTCACAGCTTCCTTGGGGATCACGGCAATCTGGTTAATCTGGACAGCTTGGTTACTCAGCCAAAGGGTGAGTTTGTTCTTGATGCGCTCCAGATGCTGAGAACGGAAGACTCGCGTGGGGTATGGCCCCTTGATCACTCGATCGTTGGACGGGGTCACTGAGGGCATGACCCCCTTTACAACTCGATTCTTGGAGGGGTCACTGGGGGCATGACCCCCTTTACGACTAGAGGGGTTGTAGCCTAGTGGTTAGAGCGTCGGACTCACGACTTGAAGGTCGGGGGTTCGATTCCCGACTCCACTGGTACAATTTGTGTCCTTTAGCAAGACACTTAACTCTGCATTGCTTCAGTTCACCCAGCTGTTAAATGGGTACCAGCATCAGCTGGGGTAATTGAAGGTGGGTGTGGCGTCCCCCCAGTCCATGGACTGAACAGCTGTACGCAGTCTTCAGAAGCGGCGCGCAATAGCTGCGGCTGTGCTGTTGGCTGCACATCTGGCCCGATTGGGACAGGTGTAATCAATTATTAATTATTATTAATATACGACTCAATTCTTGGAGGGGGTCACTGGGGGCATGACCCCTTGATCACTCGATTCTTAGAGGGGGTCACTGGGGGCATGGCCCCTTTACAACTCGATTCTTAGAGGGGGTCACTGGGGGCATGACCCCTTTACAACTCGATTCTTAGAGGGGGTCACTGGGGGCATGACCCCTTTACAACTCGATTCTTAGAGGGGGTCACTGGGGGCATGACCCCTTTACAACTCGATTCTTAGAGGGGGTCACTGGGGGCATGGCCCCTTTACAACTCGATTCTTAGAGGGGGTCACTGGGGGCATGGCCCCTTTACAACTCGATTGTTAGAGGGGGTCACTGGGGGCATGGCCCCTTTACAACTCGATTCTTAGAGGGGGTCACTGGGGGCATGGCCCCTTTACAACTCGATTGTTAGAGGGGGTCACTGGGGGCATGACCCCTTTACAACTCGATTGTTAGAGGGGGTCACTGGGGGCATGACCCCCTTTACAACTCGATTGTTAGAGGGGGTCACTGGGGGCATGACCCCCTTTACAACTCGATTGTTAGAGGGGGTCACTGGGGGCATGACCCCCTTTACAACTGGATTCACTGGGGGCATGACCACTTGATCACTCGATTCTTGGAGGGGGTCACTGCGGGCATGACCCCTTGATCACTCGATTCTTGGAGGGGGTCACTGGCATAATTAACTTTTATTCGACTCTTAAGCTCATTGAACGATTGGTACAATTGGGCTCCCATAATTGGTGACCCTAGATTAAAATATAGTCAAACGCAGTTATTTCATCAGCATGTAGCGATAATATTCAACGCATCATTAACTTCCTATATTTAGCTACTCCCAAGCAACCATTTTCCGTGTTCGGTACGTGCATCTGCGTGCTCTGTTCTATAATATTACGCTTATTTGCGTTTCTGCTGCTTTACTCGGTTTCTCTAGGCACCAGCTAACATCGATGGTTTAATTAAAACAAGATTTTCTAGTACATCTAACTCATGATCGCCTAAAAATATTTCATTCGGATTTGTGTATTTATTTAGAATTTAGAAGCTGGCTGGCTGTCCTGCTGGCAGCAAAGGAAATATTAGAATAGTTGTGTGTCCTCATGCTCTAAATGCTTTTTGCGCACACTGTAAATTTGTTTGTGCACTGACATATTGCTTGTTTACTGCGCCGATTTTTAACAATGTAACAAATATGTAACAAAGCAACTCTAAAAAAAGCAATTCGATGAAATCAAAGTGTCATCCGAGCTTTAACTAAAGCGCTTTAAAATTAGATTGTGGGCTAATCCAAGCATTTTATCAATAGTTCTCACAGCCTACAGACATGGATATTTAGGACAGGTAGATAAAGACATTCAATCTAATAATAAAACAGCAGAAAAATTTATTTGCGGAAAGAAAGGAACAAGCAAAACGTAGCAAACAGACAGCCAGATGGATAAACGAACAGACAGGCAACCAGTCAGACAGACAGACAGACAGACACACAGACACACAGACACAGACAGACAGAAATGCAGACAGACAGACACACAGACACACAGACAGACAGACACACAGACACACAGACAGACAGAAATGCAGACAGACAGACAGACAGACACACAGACACACAGACAGACAGACACACAGACACACAGACACAGACAGACAGAAATGCAGACAGACAGACACACAGACAGACAGACACACAGACACACAGACAGACAGAAATGCAGACAGACAGACAGACAGACACACAGACACACAGACACACAGACAGTCAGACAGAAATGCAGACAGACAGACAGACAGAAATGCAGACAGACAGACAGACAGACAGACAGACAGACATACATACAGACAGACACACAGACAGACAGACTGACAGACTGACAGACAGACATACAGAAATGCAGACAGACAGACAGACAGACAGACAGACACACAGACAGACAGACTGACAGACAGACAGACACACAGACAGACAGACTGACAGGGAGACAGAAATGCAGACATACAGACAGACAGACAGACAGACAGACACACAGACAGACACACAGACAGACAGACTGACAGGCAGACAGACAGACTGACAGACAGAAATGCAGACAGACAGACAGACATACAGACAGACAGACGGACAGACAGACACACAGACAGACAGACTGACAGGGAGACAGAAATGCAGACATACAGACAGACAGACAGACAGACACACAGACACACAGACAGACAGACAGACACACAGACAGACAGGCAGACAGACTTACACACAGACAGACGGGCAGAAAGACAGGCAGGGGCAGAAAGCCAGGCAGACAGACAGACAGGCAGAGGCATAAAGACAGACAGACAGACAGAAAGGCAGACAGGCAGACAGAAATGCAGACAGGCAGACAGGCAGACAAGCAGACAGGCAGGCAGACAAGCAGACAGGCAGACAGACAGGCGGACACAGCGGACCCAAAGCAACGCCCAGCACCGCCGGCGCCGCACCGCAGGCAGCACGAATCCGTTCGCGCCCGTGAGCCACGGCCCGAGCCACCCAAGCAACCCGTTCTACTCAACGCAGCCGGCCCAGCCGACCCTCTCCGAGCTGCAGCGCCGGGCAGCTCAGGGCGGCGATGCCGGCTTCAGCATCGGCGCCAACAACGCCGGAGCCGGCCTGCCGCCCCCTTTGATCCAGGCGCCGCCGCAGCCGCCGCCGGCCTACCCGGCCGCCTACAATCCGTGGGGCCCGCCTGTGGCGCCTCCGCCGCCGCCGCCGCCAGCCGCCGCCTTCTCCAGCAGCCACAACCCGTTCATGTAGGCAGCCGGCCTGAATTGAAGAGGCATCTCTGCGCGCGTTTATCAGTTTTTTATTCCCCCATTGGAATGGACAAACGGCGGCGGAGACAACAGTCTCTGCGGCTCTCATTATATTGTTGATATCCGATTGCTATTTTATAACTCAAATATATCTGGCCCTTTGCTGTCTGTAAGCGTGCGCTCTGCGGGACCAGTTATTCATAAATATTTTTTAATATTGGAGCTGTTTTTTTTAATCCGAAATTTCTCTGTATTGCGACAGTCTCTGCCCGCCACTAATTAGTGCCTCTGGCACTGGCTGCGCTGTTTCCTTATTGTCACTTGTTGCGTGTAGCTGCTTTGTTAATCACGAGATTGTCTTTATCCTATCTATCGTTTTCTGTTATTGGCTTTGTTAATGCGATCGTGTTATTCCAAATTGATAATGAGTGTATCGATTTTCGTGAACTTATATTCTCGTTTTTTTATTTTCGTACAGTTTAAAAACACATTGCCAGTTGTTAGTAGCTCATACTGCACATATTACTTATCTGTTGCTCTGGGTTTATTTTTTTGCTGGGCACAGGATGCGAAATCGCATCCTGTTCTTAATTTTAGGATGCGATTTCAGGGTTTGGGATGCATTTTTTAAAAAGGCTTATTTAAGAAGTATTTTATTGTGAAGAATTAAAAAAATCTGGATGCGAAATCGCATCCTATATGAAATTTCAGGATGCGATTTTTAAAGTCAAGATGCTATAGCATCCCTATAGCACAAAAAATAAACCCAGCTGTTGCTGCTTTTAATGAGGAATAATCTGTTAGTTAGGATTATTTCGTTGATCTTAATGCTAAATCTGTGGCTTCTATTAGGGAATCTGCAACTGCTAGTAAGGATGGGCAATTTCTAATGGAAGACAGCTGTAGTCTCTAAACAGGCAATATGCAGTCTCTAAACAGGCAATCTGCAGTCTCTAAACAGGCAATCTGCAGTCTCTAAACAGGCAATTTTACAGCTTCTAATAGGTATCAACCATTTCTAATGACAAATCTGCAGTTTTGAAATAGGAACTGGCCATTTTACTTGAGAAATCAGATGGTCTAATGCAGAAGCAAGACCACACTATTCGGGTAGTTTTTTTTCCTTTTGTCAACTAGGCAAAAAGTAATGCGATAAAGTTTCATTGTGTTGTATTGTTAAAGAGTGCTCAGTACTAACCATATTGAGCTAAGTTATCAAGCGAAGCTCGTTAGCAGTGCTATAAATTGTGCCGCTTATATAGACTGACCAATTTAACCACCACCTTCGTGTCGCTGATGGCGGCTTTCGGTGGCGATTAATAAATATATTGTAGCCAGCGCCCCGCCTACTGTTAGTAGTTTGTTCTGGCCGTGTTTTTTCTAATTGGCTATTTAGATTGTTTTATATGATATGATTATTATTTCTACACCTGTCCTCTATCTTCTGCCCCTATGCCCCGGCCTATCTAATCTAACCTCTGATCTCGATGCCCCTGTCTATCTACTCTAATCTCTGATCTCAGTGCCCCTGCCTATTTACTCTAATCTCTGATCTCAATGCCCTGCCTATGTAATCTAATCTCTGATCTCAATGCCCTCTCTATCTACTCTAATCTCTGATCTCAATGCCCTGCCCATCTAATCTAATCTCTGATCTGAATGCCCCTGCCTATCTAATCTAATCTCTGATCTGAATGCCCCTGCCTATCTACTCTCATCTCTGATCTGAATGCCCTGCCCATCTAATCTAATCTCTGATCTGAATGCCCCTGCCTATCTAATCTAATCTCTGATCTGAATGCCCCGCCCATCTAATCTAATCTCTGATCTCAATGCCCCTGCCTATCTAATCTAATCTAATCTCTGATCTGAATGCCCCTGCCTATCTAATCTAATCTCTGATCTGAATGCCCGCCCATCTAATCTAATCTCTGATCTCAATGCCCCTGCCTATCTAATCTAATCTAATCTCTGATCTCAATGCCCCTGCCTGTCTAATCTAATCTAATCTCTGATCTCAATGCCCCTGCCTATCTAATCTAATCTCTGATCTCAATGCCCCTGCCTATCTAATCTAATCTCTGATCTCAGTGCCCCTGCCTATCTAATCTAATCTCTGATCATTTTAAGTAATTCAATTTGCGACGCCTAGGGAAATCAGTAAAAAGCGGTAACCGAACAACCAGCCGAGCCAGGGGAATCAGTTATCGAATATATTTGGGCTTTGCATTGCGGTCTGCATGGTTACTGCGAAATATTGCATGTACAGTTCAGGGGATCGGTGCAATGGGATGAAAATCAGAGCGAGCCGAGCTGGCAGTGCCGGCTCAGCCCATCACCGCCTCCGCTACCGGCCCGCCGCGGCCACGTCCGCCGCGCTATCGCCGGCATGCAGCAGCCGGTCGGCGACGCCCTCGGACTCGGAGTCAACGCAGTCGACAGCGATTGGCAGCACGTTGTCCTCGAAGCATTTGTCCACGTTGCCTGGCGGGAAGTACAGGGCCACCACCACGTTGGTGACGGTGGCCGGGCGGACGACGCTGTCCTCGGGCTGCTCCCGAGCTCCTGACGTCACCGTGGCGCTGGCGATGCCCAGCAGGCGGCTGGCCCGCCACACCAGCTGGGTGAAATGGCCTGCGCGTGTTGCAAGTTTTTAGAGGATTCTGCCATTTGTGCTACTTGCAGTAGTTGCAGTAGCCCTGTCTGTGTTTAGTACCCAACTGACCTGTGCCATCCTGCGGCTCCGGCAGGTTGAAATTGTATCCGGGATCGGTGCACTCGCTGTACCACATCCGGGTCGCCTCGACTCCTGAAAATTGAAATTCAATGGGACAAGAAATCACGCTGGGCATTGAATTCGAACTGTAGATACAAGAGGGTTTTTCAAAAGTCCTCCATTAGTGCTAAAGATTGAATCTTTGTCATTATAAATCCTAACTTAATTTCTAGTGTAGAATTATTTCTATAGCATTATAAATGTACGGTAACCCGTATTTTCAAATTCCCATTTAAATGTTCCATTTCTGAACTAATGCATGGGTGGATTTTATAATACAGATGTACAAATAATATTGCAGCCTCATTGCAAAGGTTTCTTTCCTTAGTTACGCTTTGAGTCATCATATACCAACCCCATATCAACAGAAATTTACGTTAGCTACGCTTTGAGTCATCATATAGCAACCTCATAGCAACAGCTATTTACGTTCGCTACGCTTTGAGTCATCATATAGCAGCGCCCCATAGCAACAGCAATTTACGTTAGCTACGCTTTGAGTCATCATATACTAGCCCCATAGCAATTACAGCTATTTACCATAGCTACGCTTCAGTCATCATATGGCAGCCCCATAGCAACAGCTATTTACGTTAGCTACGCTTTGAGTCATCATATACTAGCCCCATAGCAACAGCTATTTACCATAGCTACGCTTCAGTCATCATATGGCAGCCCCATAGCAACAGCTATTTACGTTAGCTACGCTTTGAGTCATCAAATACTAGCCCCATAGCAACAGCAATTTACGTTAGCTACGCTTTGATTCATCATATACTAGCCCCATAGCAACAGCAATTTACGTTATCTACGCTTTGATTCATCATACTAGCCCCATAGCAACAGCAATTTACGTTATCTACGCTTTGATTCATCATATACTAGCCCCATAGCAACAGCAATTTGATTCACTTAATAAAGAACGAAGAAAGAAGAAAGAGAAGCTACGCTTTGAGTCATCGTATACTAGCCCCATAGCAACAGAAATTTACGTTATCTACGCTTTGATTCATTATATACTAGCCCCATAGCAACAGCAATTTACGTTATCTACGCTTTGATTCATTATATACTAGCCCCATAGCAACAGCAATTTACGTTAGCTACGCTTTGAGTCATCATATATTGAATCATCATCGTAATTGAATCATCATTTACGTTCGCTACGCTTTGAGTCATGATAAAGCAGCCCCATAGCAACAGCTATTTACCATAGCAACGCCTTCAGTCATCAAATAGTAAAAAAAACAACATACGCTCGTAATACGCTGTAAGATGGTAAAAGCAGGGTACGCTTCAGGGCCTCATAATGGTGATTTCAATCATTTTGGGAATTTCAATCAGTTTAGGATCTGATCGATGGGATTTCAATCAGTTTCGCATCATATTGATAGGGATTTCAATCAGTTTGGGATCGAAGTTTAATTAAATAAGGCTAAATAATGAATGCTAAATACTAAATGATAAGCTAATGAAATCACTAAAGTTCGCAGCCAGAGTGCAGGTGCATTAGTGCAGCTTTGATGCATGGCCTGCCATTTATCTGATTGCAATGAAAACAGAATCGCAAATCCGCCCCCCTCTGTCTGCCGGTCGCGGGTTCGCCATCCACCCCGATCCTCAGTCTGGGCTGCTTCATGGCGTTTCGTTCTTATCGAGGCGTGAGCGAGTGCCCGAAGAATAGCCTGCAAAAGTGATTTTCCCTTTTCTTCCCAATTCTATCGCTCTCTGTTTAGTGCAAACACAGCCGGGTGGGGAGGCTAAAAGTGCAACAAGCCGGGAGGCCGCCTCGAGCCCCCCTTTGGAGAGAAATCGGCTTAGTTTGCGCGCCAGCCGGCCCGCAGGCCTCGGGCTCGCAACACAGCCGTTCTGCAAGGCCCATTGAAGTGCCTGCGGGGCGCGCGGAGATTCTCGTGGCCGAAGCGTAAATTTTCATCTAAAATTGGATTGGCTGCAGTGATTAGTGGGGGAATGGCGCATCCTGAACATGACGTCAATGGCCTGCGTGTGTGGGCTCTGGTTCTGCATTCGCTTTCAATTTCTGTTCCAGATTCTGATGCGCAGCTGATGTTAAATCCGTGAGGATGTTTTCCCACAACGGTTGAAATCCCCATCAATCCGATCCAAAACTGATTGAAATCCCTATCAATCTGATGCGAAACTGATTGAAATTCCCAAACTGATTTAAATCCGATCGATCCGATCCCCAAACTGATTGAAATCCCCTCACTGATTTAAATCCCATCCATCAGATCCCAAACTGATTGAAATTCCAAAACTGATTGAACTCCTTATCAATCTGATCCCAATGTGATTGAAATCCCAAAACTGGATTGAACTCCTCATCAATCTGATCCTAAACTGATTGAAATCCCCAAACTGATTGAAATCCCAAAAATGATTGAAATCCCCATAAATCTGATCCTATAAAACTGATTGAAATCCCTAAACTGATTTAAATCCCATCAATCTGATCCCAAACTGATTGAAATCCCCAAACTGATTGAAATCCCCAAACTGATTTAAATCCCCAAACCGATTAAAATCCCCAAACTGATTGAACTCCCCATCAATCTGATCCCAAACTGATTGAAATCCCCAAACTGATTGAACTCCCCATCAATCTGATCCCAAACTGATTGAAATCCCCAAACTGATTGAATTCCCCATCAATCTGATCCCAAACTGATTGAAATCCCCAAACTGATTGAACTCCCCATCAATCTGATCCCAAACTGATTGAAATCCCCAAACTGATTGAATTCCCCATCAATCTGATCCCAAACTGATTGAAATCCACAAACTGATTGAAATCCCCAAACTGATTGAAATCCCCAAACTGATTGAAATCCCCAAACTGATTGAAATCCCCAAACTGATTGAAATCCCCAAACTGATTGAAATCCCCAAACTGATTGAACTCCCCATCAATCTGATCCCAAACTGATTGAAATCCCCAAACTGATCTTATAAAACTGATTTAACTTCCCAAACTGATTTAAATCCCATCGATCCGATCGCAAATTGATTGAAATCTCCAAACTGATTTAAATTCAATCGATCCGACCCGCAAACTGTTTAAAATAAATCCAATCCCAAACTGATTTACATCAAACTGATTCTAAACTGATTGAAATCCCCAGACTGGTTTAAATCCTCATATCCTTTATCATTTTGCAAACACAATTAATTATCTTTTCTTGAAGCGTATGGATCCTACTGAAGTATAAAGTAGTAAATAACTTAATAAGAAATTACTTGCAATTTTTTATGTGATGACATTAGTTCGCCCCCGACCAAACAGTTTGATAAGTGTTGTTTTTTACCAAATTGTCAACCGAAAAATGTCTATTATGTTCGCGGAAAACCGTTCCACGCAACGAACGGGCGTCAACATGAAGAGTAGCAGCCCCCTGACTTTACTAAAGTGCAGACAATTGCCTGTTTTTCTGTTCGGCAAGTCAAACCGAATCACGGGGCCGCAGATCCAGGCCAAGGCGCCCAGCTGCCAAGCCCGAGGGGCAGAGAGGATGGAGATGCAGAGCGTAAAATTTTGTTTCTTTTAAGTGCACCGCAACAAGGGAATTGGCTATGTCGTTTTGGTCGGCCTGCGCACTGCTCCAGGGTTAATAATGGGAAACCAAAATTAACTTTGGAAACTGGGCACAAAAACTGGGCATTCTGGGTGCGTCCCCGCGACGTCAGCTTTAGTTTGATGTCGCTGAACAAGCTGCCTCATCAGCTTTTTCTTTTTCAACATAAAAATAACTAACGATTTGATCGAAAGTTGGAAAAAGTGCAAACATATTTGCTTAAACGGGGATAAGATCCCAACTGTATGCGCTCGTAGATCTAAAATAGGACAAAGATCCCAGCTCACCGGACAGCGGCTGAGCGACGCCCGCGCCAGCCCAGCAGGTGGCCACCCGGTAGGCGACGGCCTCGCCGGCGTGGACGCCGCGGTGGAACTGCCGCAGCTGGCGGTCGCTGTGCCGAAAGTTGCCATCAGCCGCGGCTGCCTCGGCCAGCGACGCGGCCATCTGGCAGAGCCGGCGGCAGAGGCGCAGCGGCCGGGCGCGGTGCAGCCGGCGCAGCCTGTTGTGCTCGGCTAGGCCGTCAGACTGCAGGCGGCTCCAGCCGGCGTCGCCGACGTCGGGCTCGCCGGGCTGCGGGTCGCTGGCGTCGGCAGCCAGCAGCTCCCTGGGCAGCTCGTAGTTCGGCAGGGTCCAGCCGCTGTCGTGCATGGAGAAGCCGCGGATGATGCTGACAGTGCGGCGGAGCTTCTTCCGGCCGCTCTGAGCCGCCGCGGCTGCCGCGCGACGCGAATTGATTCGCTGCTCGGACATCGGGGCTGACGGTGCCGCTGCCGCTGCTGCTGCCGAGGCGTTTCGATATGGGCTTGAATTTACGAGCGCAGAGGTCAGCGGGGTTCAACTTGACCTGATTGCAGGGGCTCCAAAACCGGCCACCTCAGGGCACCAAAACCGGCCACCTCAGGGCACCAAAACCGGCCACCTCAGGGCACCAAAACCGGCCACCTCAGGGCACCAAAACCGGCCACCTCAGGAAACCAAAATCGGTCACCTCAGGGAATCAAAATCAGCCACCTCAGGGCGCCAAAATTGGCCACCTCAGGGCGCCAAAACCGGCCACCTTAGGGCACCAAAACCGGCCACCTCAGGGCACCAAAACCGGCCACCTCAGGGCACCAAAACCGGCCACCTCAGGGCACCAAAACCGGCCACCTCAGGGCACCAAAACCGGCCACCTCAGGGCACCAAAACCGGCCACCTCAGGGCGCCAAAACCGGCCACCTCAGGGCACCAAAACCGGCCACCTCAGGGCACCAAAACCGGCCACCTCAGGAAACCAAAATCGGTCACCTCAGGGAATCAAAATCAGCCACCTCAGGGCGCCAAAACCGGCCACCTTAGGGAATCAAAACCGGCCACCTCAGGGCGCCAAAACCGGCCACCTTAGGGAATCAAAACCGGCCACCTCAGGGCGCCAAAACCGGCCACCTTAGGGAATCAAAACCGGCCACCTCAGGGCGCCAAAACCGGCCACCTTAGGGAATCAAAACCGGCCACCTCAGGGCGCCAAAACCGGCCACCTTAGGGAATCAAAACCGGCCACCTCAGGGCGCCAAAACCGGCCACCTTAGGGAATCAAAACCGGCCACCTCAGGGCGCCAAAACCGGCCACCTTAGGGAATCAAAACCGGCCACCTCAGGGCGCCAAAACCGGCCACCTTAGGGAATCAAAACCGGCCACCTCAGGGCGCCAAAACCGGCCACCTTAGGGAATCAAAACCGGCCACCTCAGGGCGCCAAAACCGGCCACCTTAGGGAATCAAAACCGGCCACCTCAGGGCGCCAAAACCGGCCACCTTAGGGAATCAAAACCGGCCACCTCAGGGCGCCAAAACCGGCCACCTTAGGGAATCAAAACCGGCCACCTCAGGGCGCCAAAACCGGCCACCTTAGGGAATCAAAACCGGCCACCTCAGGGCGCCAAAACCGGCCACCTTAGGGAATCAAAACCGGCCACCTCAGGGCGCCAAAACCGGCCACCTTAGGGAATCAAAACCGGCCACCTCAGGGCGCCAAAACCGGCCACCTTAGGGAATCAAAACCGGCCACCTCAGGGCGCCAAAACCGGCCACCTTAGGGAATCAAAACCGGCCACCTCAGGGCGCCAAAACCGGCCACCTTAGGGAATCAAAATCGGCCACCTCAGGGCGCCAAAACCGGCCACCTCAGGGCGCCAAAACCGGCCACCTTAGGGAATCAAAATTGGCCACCTCAGGGCGCCAAAACCGGCCACCTCAGGGCGCCAAAACCGGCCACCTTAGGGAATCAAAATCGGCCACCTCAGGGCGCCAAAACCGGCCACCTTAGGGCGCCAAAACCGGCCACCTCAGGGCGCCAAAACCGGCCACCTCAGGGCGCCAAAACCGGCCACCTTAGGGAATCAAAATCGGCCACCTCAGGGCGCCAAAACCGGCCACCTTAGGGAATCAAAACCGGCCACCTCAGGGCGCCAAAACCGGCCACCTTAGGGAATCAAAACCGGCCACCTCAGGGCGCCAAAACCGGCCACCTTAGGGAATCAAAACCGGCCACCTCAGGGCGCCAAAACCGGCCACCTTAGGGAATCAAAACCGGCCACCTCAGGGCGCCAAAACCGGCCACCTTAGGGAATCAAAACCGGCCACCTCAGGGCGCCAAAACCGGCCACCTTAGGGAATCAAAATCGGCCACCTCAGGGCGCCAAAACCGGCCACCTCAGGGCGCCAAAACCGGCCACCTTAGGGAATCAAAATTGGCCACCTCAGGGCGCCAAAACCGGCCACCTCAGGGCGCCAAAACCGGCCACCTTAGGGAATCAAAATCGGCCACCTCAGGGCGCCAAAACCGGCCACCTTAGGGCGCCAAAACCGGCCACCTCAGGGCGCCAAAACCGGCCACCTCAGGGCGCCAAAACCGGCCACCTTAGGGAATCAAAATCGGCCACCTCAGGGCGCCAAAACCGGCCACCTTAGGGCGCCAAAACCGGCCACCTTAGGGCGCCAAAACCGGCCACCTCAGGGCGCCAAAACCGGCCACCTCAGGGCGCCAAAACCGGCCACCTTAGGGAATCAAAATCGGCCACCTCAGGGTGCCAAAACCGGCCACCTTAGGGAATCAAAATCGGCCACCTCAGGGTGCCAAAACCGGCCACCTTAGGGCGCCAAAACCGGCCACCTTAGGGCGCCAAAACCGGCCACCTCAGGGCGCCAAAACCGGCCACCTTAGGGAATCAAAATCGGCCACCTCAGGGCGCCAAAACCGGCCACCTCAGGGCGCCAAAACCGGCCACCTCAGGGCGCCAAAACCGGCCACCTCAGGGCGCCAAAACCGGCCACCTCAGGGCGCCAAAACCGGCCACCTCAGGGCGCCAAAACCGGCCACCTCAGGGCGCCAAAACCGGCCACCTCAGGGCGCCAAAACCGGCCACCTCAGGGCGCCAAAACCGGCCACCTTAGGGAATCAAAATCAGCCACCTCAGGGTGCCAAAACCGGCCACCTTAGGGCGCCAAAACCGGCCACCTTAGGGCGCCAAAACCGGCCACCTCAGGGCGCCAAAACCGGCCACCTCAGGGCGCCAAAACCGGCCACCTTAGGGAATCAAAATCGGCCACCTCAGGGTGCCAAAACCGGCCACCTTAGGGAATCAAAATCGGCCACCTCAGGGTGCCAAAACCGGCCACCTTAGGGCGCCAAAACCGGCCACCTCAGGGCGCCAAAACCGGCCACCTCAGGGCGCCAAAACCGGCCACCTCAGGGCGCCAAAACCGGCCACCTCAGGGCGCCAAAATCGGCCACCTCAGGGCGCCAAAATCGGCCACCTCAGGGCGCCAAAACCGGCCACCTCAGGGCGCCAAAACCGGCCACCTCAGGGCGCCAAAATCGGCCACCTCAGGGCGCCAAAATCGGCCACCTCAGGGCGCCAAAACCGGCCACCTCAGGGCGCCAAAACCGGCCACCTCAGGGCGCCAAAATCTTCTCTCCCACAAAGGGCGCCAAAATTGACCGCCTCAGCGAACCAATTCGGCCACCTCAGGCCTTACCGCAGTGAACCGCAGGAGTACCATACCTGTAGTTGACTGCGAAGATACCATGAGAAACTACCCCCGCAGGACCACAGCATGTGACTAATGCGTCTATAAGCTTCAGCAGCGGACACTTACGTTCGAAACTGCTAGCCGTTCGATGATGCCCTCGGAGCAGTTCGACCTGCAGTATTCCTGTTGAGGAATTTAGCTCGGGAGATTCGGCTTATTTTAGCTCATATTTATACCCCACCCATGCCTGAGGATAATTCAGCCTCCAATGCAGTTGAAGCAATTCTGAATCACCCTCGCTCCCCCACAGAGACCGCTAGTTGGCGCTATTGGCCCCGGTCCGAATGCAGGGGCTGCAGCTGCCTCTCAGCTGGCCCACAGGTAGTTCTAAACTGCTGCTGACCGCGCGACATCTCCACCCCGCCCCGCCCCCCAAAGCGGTTCGAAAACGACGACGTTGTAGGTCAAAAAGATGGGGATAAAACAGGGCGATATTGAAGCTGTTGCGCGCTTTACAGGGCAACATACAGGATTTGCCCATTTATTTCGGACAAGATCTGATAAACAGAATCAGATGGGCAATTTCCGACTGGGGTGGCCTCGTTAAAGCCCGATGAACTGCGGATTTCGTCACATACTCGTTGTTTATTGAAGAGCCTTCGAGTCCGAAATTGAGTTCTCCGTATGACATACATGTACGAGCAAGATAAAGTTAGATACATTTATTCGGTCATAATGTACGCTCGTATTGTCCCGTGTAGTTCGGGATTAGTCAGCGATCCCGCATACAAAGATGTAGGGATAAAATTAAAAATGAATAGTGATGTTTTGCGAAACACCAACACGGGAGCTAGCATTAGGAAAAATTTCAAAGCGCACAAAGAAAACTTCGAGACTCAATTTATGACGCACTGGAAACAAAAAACTCAAAACTCTGCCAAGTTAGGGCACTTCCATTATACTTTTAAAAGCTTTAACACTCCTGGAGATATTTGGAACTCTTAGACCCGGAGTCAAGGAAGCTTTTTTCAAATTTTAGACTAGGAAACCATAGGTTAGCCTGTGAAACCATGAGATCAGTGAGACCAAAAGTTCCATACGAAAACAGAATTTGCCCAAAGTGTCACTGCGAAGTAGAGAATGAGATACACTTTATGCTTAAATGCACCTGGGAGGAATACGAATGAACGCGAAAAGCGTTCATTGAAAATGTTGCTAAAAATATGCAGAACTTTAGCTTTCTGACAGATGAAGATAAAGTATTCTATCTGATGACACAGGAAGACAAAATTCTAACGAAGGAGCTAGTAGAATTCATTACAGAGATGAGTAAAATTAGAAATATATAGCTAATACCACTGCTCTGAATACCTACTGAAGTTTTGCGTTGTAGATTTTACAATCCCAAATATTAATCGTTGTTATCAGTCCGCCATAAATAATCGCTCTGTATTATCGTATTATTTATTCCTTTTTTCTCTTTTGCTTTATTCATACAAATAAAAATTAAAAAAATCAGCACCTTTTTGCGTGCACTAATAATAATACGAGTGCATCAATGATACTAGACTAAACCATTCGCAGCCAATTTTGAGCCCCTAAATACAAATTTGTACAGATTCTTCACCAATGAGACCCCACTCGGCACTAATGAGACCCCAGTCTGCATCAATGAGACCCAACTCGGCACCAATGAGACCCCATTCTGCACCAATGAGACCCCACTCTGCACCAATGAGACTCCACTCTGCACCAATGAGACCCCACTCTGCACCAATATGAGACCCCAGTCTGCACCAATATGAGACCCCATTCTGCACCAATGAGACCCCAGTCTGCATCAATGAGACCCAACTCGGCACCAATGAGACCCCATTCTGCACCAATGAGACCCCAGTCTGCACCAATGAGACCCCACTCTGCACCAATATGAGACCCCACTCTGCACCAATATGAGACCCCAGTCTGCACCAATATGAGACCCCATTCTGCACCAATGAGACCCCAGTCTGCATCAATGAGACCCAACTCGGCACCAATGAGACCCCATTCTGCACCAATGAGACCCCAGTCTGCACCAATGAGACCCCACTCTGCACCAATATGAGACCCCACTCTGCACCAATATGAGACCCCAGTCTGCACCAATGAGACCCCAGTCTGCATCAATGAGACCCAACTCGGCACCAATGAGACCCCATTCTGCACCAATATGAGACCCCACTCTGCACCAATATGAGACCCCACTCTGCACCAATATGAGACCCCAGTCTGCACCAATATGAGACCCCAGTCTGCACCAATATGAGACCCCAGTCTGCACCAATATGAGACCCCATTCTGCACCAATGAGACCCCAGTCTGCATCAATGAGACCCAACTCGGCACCAATGAGACCCCATTCTGCACCAATATGAGACCCCACTCTGCACCAATATGAGACCCCAGTCTGCACCAATATGAGACCCCACTCTGCACCAATATGAGACCCCAGTCTGCACCAATATGAGACCCCACTCTGCACCAATATGAGACCCCAGTCTGCACCAATATGAGACCCCAGTCTGCACCAATATGAGACCTCATACTCTACAGTGGACAAATATATGAGAATTGAGATCGGTAATGAGCGCAAACGGGTCATGCTTAGTTGCGAACTTGCAGCTTTTAATCAATGCAACAGTTCTTTTAATCCGCGCAAGCGAAACGCTGAATTAGCAGGGGGCGGGGCGGTCAGATAGCAACTAAGTGCATTTCTATGTTGCATCAAGTGCGCGCCAGACTTTGGGGAGGGGAGAATCTCACTGGCTTTCTATAAATGCGGCCGCATCAAATGGCGCGCGTCAATCGTCAGTAGTGGCGGGGGGAGGGGGCCTCCAGTTTACGATTTTCCAATTCGAACGAAATCGGGGCACAAGCAGGCCAATAAGGCACTAAGGCGCGGTTGGTAGATAAGAAAAGTCTGATAGAGGAAATTCTTCCCTTTAAATGCTATTCAGAACTTCCCAAAGTTGATGAAGGACATTGGTGGTACAATAAGATACACAGGCCGAATACAGATTAAAAGGTAGATGGATGAACAGATCAAAAGGATCGATAGACAAATAGATTTTTTGGACTCAAGCCATACTGCTGGAGTGATAAGAATACAGTAATATTTTTATTAATAAATAAAAAAGCAGCTAAGCAGCCTTGCTGGTATAAACAGTGCAATATTTTATTAGAAATCAAAATGGTGGCAAAAACTGCCAGAAAAAAAAATAAAATTTTTGCTGCGTAAAATGTATTTTAAGCTTTAAAATGCGCGGCGGATAGCACCAAAAAGATGTTATTATAAACTCCGTTTGATTAATTATTTTTAGTTAGTAAAAATAGCATTAAAACCCCGTTTATACTACTCACGCGTATTTACTAAATGAGTAGCGAGTAACATACATAAACATACAAGTTAAAACTTAATTCATATTTAGCGCACGGTCACATCGGCAAAGCGAATATGATGACGCAACCGCCAATTATGACGGCGGCGTCGTAGCCGAAGTTGATGCAGTACAGCGGCAGCGGGCTGCGCTGGAACAGGTAGTGCGGCAGCTGCAAGACGGGCGGGACGGAGATTATAGCTTGGTGACAGACGGAATTCAGTTTAACATATAAAAAATTTCAGTCAGAAGTCCGGTTTTTTATTTTATTTTCAGTTTTATATAATTATTATTGCCTTATTACGTGATTGGCGTAATGCACTGCACTAATGAATTAATAATCCAAGGACTACTAAAGAACACAGGATGCTCAATTCGAGTTTAGTGTAAAATTTTAAAAGGCTGGCTTTAAGAAACTTTAACATAAAGAAGCCATGCAGCATGGATGCTTCTTTAAGCCAACCTTTGGAAAATTTTACCCTAAACTCGAGTAGAGCGTCCTGTGTTCTTTAGCAGTCCTTGCAATAATCATGAGTCATTAGTGCAATGGAAACCCGAACACCCCTAGTTGCAACTTAACAGGCCAGTTCTTGCGTCTATCTCGATCTATTGTTGATCAAATATTAAAATGATAAAAAAATTCTCATAAATTTGCTCGCAGACCAGATATCTAAAGTCTAAACAGCTCATCTTAATTCTAAAATCATCTTAATTCATCTTAATACAGCCCAATTTCACAAGTTAGTAAACAAACATAAACAAGCAATCAAATAAAAAAATAGTATTGTTTTGCGGGAACAGTAGCAAATTAGCAACTGTTTAATAATAATAACTGAAAACTTCTTTATCTTCCATTCCAGTTTTACCCAAACACCTCCAACTCAAACCATTCAGCGCCAAACTCACCTGACTGCCAGCGATCAGACCAAACGCGGCGCCAGCCAGGCAAAGCAGCTGCGGCCACGTGGCAACAAAAAGGCCAATAGCCAATCGCAGCAGGGCCAGGGTGGCCAGGTTGCTAGCCATGGTCAGGCTGTAGATGGCAAAGGCAGATCCCCTGCTGAGTCTGAGTTGGTCTGGCTTGCAGTGGTGCACCAGCAGGCACCAGGTTGAGCCAAATAGAACTGGTGAATACCACAGACTGCCAAGCAAGCTGCTGGCAAGGCAGGACAGAATCAATCCTAAGATGGCCATTGAGTGCAACTGACGACTTTCTATATTATAAGCTAAAGTTCACCTGCAAAGGAATAAATAAGCATAGAATAAAAATATAAAATTAATATCATAAATGAAAATCATAAAACAATGCAAGAAAAGTCTCTTTTTACACAAATGGCACTAAATTTGAACTAACTCATAGTTGGTACTATTGTTGAACTAACAAATAATTTTGTGAGGCTCTCCTTCTCTTTATAATTTTTAATTTAAAAATCTATAGCAATCATTATTGTAAGGTGTGAAACAACTAATTTAGCTAGGCCTAGTAGTATTGATTAATTTTTATGCAAGAAGATCCATACAGATAATGCTAGAATAAGCATTAGTATTGATATGCCTGTGCTTAAACTACTCGTATGCAATAAACAAGAATTACTTGGATTGCATTGGATAAACAATTGTTAGATAAGTATCCCTAAAAATAGTCTATAAGTATAACTTTTTAGCATACATAATTCATGCATAGCTTATTACTGCTAAGTTCAAACAAGTTGAACTTCAATTTTAGATTAGTTTATTTTTACATGGTCTTATAAATAATTTAAATAAATATTAAAAGGTAATTGAAAATAAATGTAAAATTGAAAATAAAAATAAATTTCAAGCTAAACCATAAGCCTTAAAGTTTCATTTGAGTGTCATAAAATTTCTGCTGTAATTAAGTGCTGAAGGGGCTGTTAATAATTATAATTTATAAGATTATATAGTCAACGAAACAATATACGACAGTAAAACTCGCTTAAAGTGACAGATGTTGATTTCTCGGGTTTATCATGTTACCGATTAATTCCAGGAACAATAATAGTTCGAATCTTTTCATTGTAGCGATTTCGTCTTGAGTTCAGTTCAGTTTACATAGATCCGGGGATCATAACCAAATCTACACTGGAACTTAGTTACTTAGATTGAGAATTTTTTCTGATTTGGGATAATTTGTTGTGAGGACCAATTTTAGCTGTTTTAATTATTAAAGAATCAATTTTACGGATCAAATACAAATAAATGCAAGGATGATTTAGTTGTCACCGAATTATTGCCTTTTAGATTACTGTAAAGGTTTAAAGCCAAGGACAACTTAAGAAAGAGTAAATTGTCCCTCGTATAAATATACTTCATTCGATGCTGTATATAATTTTGCTAATTCTAGCTCTGGAATCAGAATTACTCAGGTTCTAGAACCTAATGATCGTGAAACATTATTTGTGACTTGTCAAGAATACTTTAAGAAATTCGTTATTAAAATTATGATACAATTTTTTTCCTTTTTCTTTCTACGCAAATTGTCTCCATAAATTTTTCACGACGGTTATTGCAATAGTAAATTTTAATGCTTTGCAATTCATAATTTATGCGCATGATTGTTAGCCATGGTTATGATTAATGATATGATTATTATTATGCGTAAGCTAATTTTAAACCTCGATACATATCGCCACCTGGCTGGTTTTTCTGTGTAAAATGTGTGCAACAATTTTTACGAAATTCCTGCCTGAAATTTTGTGCCGCTTTTAGCCACTTAAGATTTTCAATTGATCACTGAAACGAATCAGCAAATAAGCATAAAACAGAATTGATTACAATTAATATTTGTCATTTTGATTCGTAATTATCAGATTCAGGTTGGGATCGTTTGGATCATTAACATACAGTATATGCGTGTTCATGTAAATGCATGCGCAAATCGATGCTTGCATGAACATGTTTTGGCGAATTTTTTTTTCTGTACTGTGCGCATGTTAGTAAAAATCAATTGTAACACGTAAACTTTGTTGCAATTGCAACCATTTATATGCAACTTGATCTAACTTCATAGAATTCAACAGTGTACTTTTTAGTCTCTATGCAGCGTATCATGCAAATTCTATTGTAATAAATAAGATTCTGGCGCTTCAGTAGCAGAACTACATGTACATTTTGCCAGACTTCCTGCGTCTGAACACCATGGAGTTACCTGCGCATGCAGTAGAAATTCAATCCTGCATTTTTCATCCTGCATAGGCAAATGCCGCTAAGAAAATAAAAAAATCAAAAAGGCTCAAAACTGGCCGAATTTTTCTGGCTCAACGATGCACTACCCAGGCTGTGCCTGGCCAACAAAGGCGGCTCGGCAGGGCGCCGCGGCTGGTCCAAGCGGATGCGTCACACCGTTATAGAGTTCGAATGGACTGGAGGCGCCCCTATTCAAGTCCAAGTTTTTAGCGTCCATTTTGCGCTGCAACAGCCGGTCTAGGAGAATCTCGGACCGCTGGATCCGATTCAGGCGGGCCGCAGCCGGGCAGTTCGGGTTGCGCAAATTCAAAAACTGCCAGTTGTCGCGGGCCACCGCTTGGGAATTGTCGTACGGGTAGCGATAGGCGTCTTCTATTGGCCAACAGAACTCCTGCCGTCGTTCAAACAGCGAGCGACCGCGCCATCGAGCCTGAGGTTTTGTTGGTGGAGAGGTTCCAATGGGTTAATGGTGGATGTTATGAATGGTTTTTGCCGATGGTTCAGAAAGATGCTCCTGGAAGTGCACTAACCTCCATGTTCGAGTTAGACACGATGATTTCAGAGTGACGCGAGTTGTTCGACAATGGCCGAGCGCAGGACTGGCTGTCGCTGGACGCTTCCCACAGACGGGCTGCCACGGCTTCCGCCGTGAGACCGCGCCGCATGGCTTCGTGCCGCCGACGCTCCGGTGCATTCAGCCGCTTGCTGCTGGCTTCCGTCCGACTGGCGCTGGCATTGCTGAGGGCGCCGCTAAGCGCGTCAGAGCCTTCCTTGGCTGATTGACGATTGTCATCTCTTGAATGCGGACTCGGAAAGCAGGGAAAGCCGCTGAAACTGCTGCCGCTGTAGCTGGTGCCGCTGCTGGCGCTGGCGCTCGTGCTGGACCTCGAGGATTCCGATGAATTCGCTGCGGTTCGCGCTTTCCTGTGCTTCTTCTGTGGACAAAAATGCCGATAGTTTGAAAGTTGCATGTCCATGATAGAGGCTTTCAAGCTAGACTTCTTGTCGATCTTTAAATTACTCACTTTGGCTTTCTTCAAGCCAGAGTCAGACGTGCAAGAGTCCCGTTCGATGCTCTCTGAGCTGTTCAGATGTGACTCAGTTTCGTTTACCGCTTCCGATGCAGCCCGAACTATTGAAGTGACGACCTCATTGAGCAGAGTGTCGCTCCTGATCTCCGTGATCGCAGAGCTCAGCGATTTGTCAACTAGGGCTGAAGACTGCCTGCTGCCTAGGGTGCCGCTATCTGCACGGCGCGAGGACCGAGTTGGAGATGCTGCGGACGAGTCGAGAACCACATCGGCAAGCGCGCGGCGCACTTGCGACGAAATCATTGATCTCATAATTGACTTCACGGCGGCATCAACGTCTAGGGATGACGTTGGAGCCTTGCCAGCTCTGTCGTTGATCGTCTGATTGAGATGAATCACCGGACAGGAGTCCGTCTTGATCTCCTCGACGTCGCAGTAAGTATCCTGCTCCTCGAGCGCGTTAAGTCTGGCCTGAATCTGCGGCAGAAGTTGCAGCACTCCGCTGTCGGATTCGAGCAGGTCGCTATCGACACTGAAGCCCAGACGCTGGCACAGGTCATTGATGAGGCGGATTTGTTCGGCTTTGAAATGGCGTGACATCATACTTTTTTAGCAGCCAACGTGATATTAAAAAAACTGAGCTATGAAACATAAATTAGCGAAATTTCAGTCTGAAAAACCTAATAAGGTCAAGATGACAATTGGGAACAAATTGCGGCCATAGATTTTCCTCCCAGTCAGCGCTAAGCAAACCATACGCTCGTAGCAACTCAGCTCAGCCTTGTTTACGCGTCAAAATTTGTCAGTCGAAAACAACTCCGGAGTGCCTGTCTAGCAGTCCCTGGACAACACAGAGACCAAAAATCCCTGCTCACCCGGGCGAAAGTTCATGGCACAGGCTGACAGAAGTCAGAAATAAAAAAGCCAAAAAGCCATTGAAGTCAATGGATTTCAATCTATACTCAGAAATCAATTTCAGTTGTCAGTCCACGGCCAGAGCTTGTCTTTGGATTTTCGGGCATGCGACAGCCGGCCTGCGTGACTCCCGGTGCGATGTCAAATGCATCAAGGAACAGCCCCTTGTCGGCGCAGGACAAGCGGAATTAGAACTGACACGACGCGTCTCAGAGATCAAGCCGTTCGCATTGTCGAGTTGCTTCGTGCCTTCAACGGCCTGGAATTGGCGAGCGCAGACAGTCCGGGGCCGCGGCAGCAGGTGATTTCATAATGAAAGTTGACGCCGTCAGGAAGTCGGCATCCGCCCACATCAAACAGACCCCGCCAGTTGGTGCCCGCGGTTGCCGTGGGTCAAGCAGAACTTGCCAGCCCGCCGCCAGCCCCGTGTTTTCAAGCCCCAGCCTGCAATCGCACTGAATTGAATTTCCCTTCAAATTGAAGCTGGAATTTGAGCTGTAAAAGTTTTTAATCCCTTGAAAAATCCGACTGCTCGGATTGAGTGCGCGGCGCGGGAGTGGCCGTCTGTTTTTATCACCGGCGAGCTATAAAACAAACGCGGCTCTGAAAGCAGCGGGTCATAAAAGCAGATATTGATGAGAACATCCATCCGAGCACTGACCTGCTCAGCTAATTATTGACGGACTTCAAAGTCGCTCTGCAGCCACTGTTCCAGGTGCCGTAAAAATTGTGAAAACATTGTTTTTTGTCGCCAAAAATAACCCCCCCGCCGACCGCGGCAATTTCGCAATAACAAAAGGCACGAAGCTTCGCTGCTCCACAGCGGTTCAGTCCTCCAGCCAATAGAATCGGCTCCATGCTTTTTCTCTGCTTTAGTATAAAAAGGTGGTCAAACTGGATTTTGCTTGGCCGCCGAATCCAATCTTAGTTTGGGAAATTTTCTGGAAAGTCAACCTAAAAAAGGCTTCAGAAAGATCAGCGCCCATATTTGCTGCCTGTTCTCCGAGCGGACTGACCATGCTGATAATCCGGAGCCTCGCCTGTCTGGCTGTGACGCTCGTTCTGGTGGCGTCAGCTCAGCCTGACGGTAGGTTGGCTCATTGGTTGACTCCTGAGCTGTGATTTCCCGGATGCTCATTGTCCGATGTCATCCCTTGCAAATTCTGTTGCAGACCTGAATGAGGCACCAACTAGTGATAAATTCTCGTCGTTTGCTGACGAGCTTGCGGATCCCCAGAGTCAGCGCTGGTCCAGCGGATTCGGAAAGCGGGCCGGCCAGCGCTGGTCCAGCGGATTCGGAAAGCGGGCCGGCCAGCGCTGGTCCAGCGGATTCGGAAACCGGGCCAGTCAGCGCTGGTCCAGCGGATTCGGAAAGCGGGCCGGCCAGCGCTGGTCCAGCGGATTCGGAAAGCGGGCCGGCCAGCGCTGGTCCAGCGGATTCGGAAAGCGGGCCAGTCAGCGCTGGTCCAGCGGATTCGGAAAGCGGGCCGGTCAGCGCTGGTCCAGCGGATTCGGAAAGCGGGCCGGTCAGCGCTGGTCCAGCGGATTCGGAAAGCGGGCCAGTCAGCGCTGGTCCAGCGGATTCGGAAAGCGGGCCGGTCAGCGCTGGTCCAGCGGATTCGGAAAGCGGGCCGGCCAGCGCTGGTCCAGCGGATTCGGAAAGCGGGCCGGTCAGCGCTGGTCCAGCGGATTCGGAAAGCGGGCCGGTCAGCGCTGGTCCAGCGGATTCGGAAAGCGGGCCGGCCAGCGCTGGTCCAGCGGATTCGGAAAGCGGGCCGGAAAGCGAGCTGATGACGAAGAATGAACCTCAGAATCTTGCGAAGCAGCTTATTAGATCATGGAGCTTTTCAGACAGAGATTCTAATTGGTGTTTGTCGTTAAATCAGTGTCAATAAATGATTGTCAGCGCCCAAACAAGTGAAATTTTTCTGTTCACTTTGTTTCGAATGAAAAAGCGTGTGTCTTTTAGTTTATTTTATTCTTAAGTCCATAATTCATTACTCCTACTTAGAAACTCTAGAGCCCTGCCAGAGAGCAGACGGCAATGCTGATGCATGTAACAGGGCTGAGTAATCAGTCACTGTGAGCATTCTGGCTGGTGAATTATTACAGAACAATTAATCACAGCCGTACAAGTTAAACACCAATTGGTTAAGTGCAATACGGTGAACCCTGGCAGGGATTTGAATGCTGGAAATTCGATGCGCTCAAAAATACATTGCTGGAAAGTTTTTTCGGCGTTCTTGGGGTCGAGGAAGACTAGTTAATAAACTAGACTAGAAAAGATAGGGATGTGCGGAATTTTCGGAGTCACACGCAAGATGCCCTACTAATAGGGGTAGGCAGTGACAATTCGAACAAATTTTTTTGCTGAACTGCATGCAATTTTTAGCAGCTGATGAAGGTTGATTTCATTTATTTCAGATCCCTTGTAGGTGGTCACTAACGCAACGCAGGCTGTGCCTTGAGGATTTGAACTTAATCGTTTTTTGGAAGCCATGGTTCAGAGAGGCGGTTTCTCTGTCGGATCTCACTACTGGACCGACCAAGAGTCGAGAATCATCGAAAGTCCCATCTCTCTTCCATTTAGGGATCTCCGGTGGGAAGTATGAGGATAAGACAGAGAAAACGCCGCTCTGATCCACGGCTTCCATTTGGGGATCTCCGGTGGGAAGAATGGGGATAAGACAGAGAAACCGCCGCTCTGATCCACAGCTTCCATTTGGGGATCTCCGGTGGGAAGAATGAGGATAAGACAGAGAAAACGCCGCTCTGATCCACGGCTTCCATTTGGGGATCTCCGGTGGGAAGAATGAGGATAAAACAGAGAAAACACCGCTCTGATCCACGGCTTCCATTTGGGGATCTCCGGTGGGAAGAATGAGGATAAGACAGAGAAAACGCCGCTCTGATCCACGGCTTCCATTTGGGGATCTCCGATGGGAAGAATGGGGATAAGACAGAGAAACCGCCGCTCTGATCCACGGCTTCCATTTGGGGATGTCGGGTGGGAAGAATGAGGATAAGACAGAGAAACCGCCGCTCTGATCCACGGCTTCCATTTGGGGATCTCCGGTGGGAAGAATGGGGATAAGACAGAGAAACCGCCGCTCTGATCCACAGCTTCCATTTGGGGATCTCTGGTGGGAAGAATGAGGATAAGACAGAGAAAACGCCGCTCTGATCCACGGCTTCCATTTGGGGATCTCCGGTGGGAAGAATGAGGATAAAACAGAGAAAACACCGCTCTGATCCACGGCTTCCATTTGGGGATCTCCGGTGGGAAGAATGAGGATAAGACAGAGAAAACGCCGCTCTGATCCACGGCTTCCATTTGGGGATCTCCGATGGGAAGAATGGGGATAAGACAGAGAAACCGCCGCTCTGATCCACGGCTTCCATTTGGGGATGTCGGGTGGGAAGAATGAGGATAAGACAGAGAAAACGCCGCTTTGATCCACGGCTTCCATTTGGGGATGTCGGGTGGGAAGAATGAGGATAAGACAGAGAAAACGCCGCTTTGATCCACGGCTTCCATTTGGGGATCTCCGATGGGAAGAATGAGGATAAAACAGAGAAACCGCCGCTCTGATTTACGGCTTCCATTTGGGGATCTCCGGTGGGAAGAATGGGGATAAGACAGAGAAACCGCCGCTCTGATCCACAGCTTCCATTTGGGGATCTCCGGTGGGAAGAATGGGGATAAGACAGAGAAACCGCCGCTCTGATCCACAGCTTCCATTTGGGGATCTCCGGTGGGAAGAATGGGGATAAGACAGAGAAAACGCCGCTCTGATCCACGTCTTCCATTTGGGGATGTCGGGTGGGAAGAATGAGGATAAGATAGAGAAAACGCCGCTTTGATCCACGGCTTCCATTTGGGGATGTCGGGTGGGAAGAATGAGGATAAGACAGAGAAAACGCCGCTTTGATCCACGGCTTCCATTTGGGGATCTCCGATGGGAAGAATGAGGATAAAACAGAGAAACCGCCGCTCTGATCCACGGCTTCCATTTGGGGATCTCCGATGGGAAGAATGAGGATAAAACAGAGAAACCGCCGCTCTGATCCACGGCTTCCATTTGGGGATCTCCGGTGGGAAGAATGAGGATAAAACAGAGAAACCGCCGCTCTGATCCACGGCTTTCATTTGGGGATCTCGGGTGGGAAGAATGGGGATAAGACAGAGAAAACGCCGCTCTGATCCACGGCTTCCATTTGGGGATCTCCGGTGGGAAGAATGAGGATAAAACAGAGAAAACACCGCTCTGATCCACGGCTTCCATTTGGGGATCTCCGGTGGGAAGAATGAGGATAAGACAGAGAAAACGCCGCTCTGATCCACAGCTTCCATTTGGGGATCTCCGATGGGAAGAATGGGGATAAGACAGAGAAACCGCCGCTCTGATCCACGGCTTCCATTTGGGGATGTCGGGTGGGAAGAATGAGGATAAGACAGAGAAAACGCCGCTTTGATCCACGGCTTCCATTTGGGGATGTCGGGTGGGAAGAATGAGGATAAGACAGAGAAAACGCCGCTTTGATCCACGGCTTCCATTTGGGGATCTCCGATGGGAAGAATGAGGATAAAACAGAGAAACCGCCGCTCTGATCCACGGCTTCCATTTGGGAATCTCCGGTGGGAAGAATGGGGATAAGACAGAGAAACCGCCGCTCTGATCCACAGCTTCCATTTGGGGATCTCCGGTGGGAAGAATGGGGATAAGACAGAGAAACCGCCGCTCTGATCCACAGCTTCCATTTGGGGATCTCCGGTGGGAAGAACGAGGATAAAACAGAGAAAACACCATTCTGATCCACGGCTTCCATTTGGGGATCTCCGGTGGGAAGAATGAGGATAAGACAGAGAAAACGCCGCTCTGATCCACGGCTTCCATTTGGGGATCTCCGATGGGAAGAATGGGGATAAGACAGAGAAACCGCCGCTCTGATCCACGGCTTCCATTTGGGGATGTCGGGTGGGAAGAATGAGGATAAGACAGAGAAAACGCCGCTTTGATCCACGGCTTCCATTTGGGGATGTCGGGTGGGAAGAATGAGGATAAGACAGAGAAACCGCCGCTCTGATCCACGGCTTCCATTTGGGGATCTCCGGTGGGAAGAATGGGGATAAGACAGAGAAACCGCCGCTCTGATCCACAGCTTCCATTTGGGGATCTCCGGTGGGAAGAATGGGGATAAGACAGAGAAACCGCCGCTCTGATCCACAGCTTCCATTTGGGGATCTCCGGTGGGAAGAACGAGGATAAAACAGAGAAAACACCATTCTGATCCACGGCTTCCATTTGGAGATCTCCGGTGGGAAGAATGAGGATAAGACAGAGAAAACGCCGCTCTGATCCACGTCTTCCATTTGGGGATGTCGGGTGGGAAGAATGAGGATAAGACAGAGAAACCGCCGCTCTGATCCACGGCTTCCATTTGGGGATCTCCGGTGGGAAGAATGGGGATAAGACAGAGAAACCGCCGCTCTGATCCACAGCTTCCATTTGGGGATCTCCGGTGGGAAGAATGGGGATAAGACAGAGAAACCGCCGCTCTGATCCACAGCTTCCATTTGGGGATCTCCGGTGGGAAGAACGAGGATAAAACAGAGAAAACACCATTCTGATCCACGGCTTCCATTTGGAGATCTCCGGTGGGAAGAATGAGGATAAGACAGAGAAAACGCCGCTCTGATCCACGTCTTCCATTTGGGGATGTCGGGTGGGAAGAATGAGGATAAGATAGAGAAAACGCCGCTTTGATCCACGGCTTCCATTTGGGGATGTCGGGTGGGAAGAATGAGGATAAGACAGAGAAAACGCCGCTTTGATCCACGGCTTCCATTTGGGGATCTCCGATGGGAAGAATGAGGATAAAACAGAGAAACCGCCGCTTTGATCCACGGCTTCCATTTGGGGATCTCCGATGGGAAGAATGAGGATAAAACAGAGAAACCGCCGCTCTGATCCACGGCTTCCATTTGGGAATCTCCGGTGGGAAGAATGGGGATAAGACAGAGAAACCGCCGCTCTGATCCACAGCTTCCATTTGGGGATCTCCGGTGGGAAGAATGGGGATAAGACAGAGAAACCGCCGCTCTGATCCACAGCTTCCATTTGGGGATCTCCGGTGGGAAGAACGAGGATAAAACAGAGAAAACACCATTCTGATCCACGGCTTCCATTTGGAGATCTCCGGTGGGAAGAATGAGGATAAGACAGAGAAAACGCCGCTCTGATCCACGTCTTCCATTTGGGGATGTCGGGTGGGAAGAATGAGGATAAGATAGAGAAAACGCCGCTTTGATCCACGGCTTCCATTTGGGGATGTCGGGTGGGAAGAATGAGGATAAGACAGAGAAAACGCCGCTTTGATCCACGGCTTCCATTTGGGGATCTCCGATGGGAAGAATGAGGATAAAACAGAGAAACCGCCGCTTTGATCCACGGCTTCCATTTGGGGATCTCCGATGGGAAGAATGAGGATAAAACAGAGAAACCGCCGCTCTGATCCACGGCTTCCATTTGGGAATCTCCGGTGGGAAGAATGGGGATAAGACAGAGAAACCGCCGCTCTGATCCACAGCTTCCATTTGGGGATCTCCGGTGGGAAGAATGGGGATAAGACAGAGAAACCGCCGCTCTGATCCACAGCTTCCATTTGGGGATCTCCGGTGGGAAGAACGAGGATAAAACAGAGAAAACACCATTCTGATCCACGGCTTCCATTTGGGGATCTCCGGTGGGAAGAATGAGGATAAGACAGAGAAAACGCCGCTCTGATCCACGGCTTCCATTTGGGGATCTCCGATGGGAAGAATGGGGATAAGACAGAGAAACCGCCGCTCTGATCCACGGCTTCCATTTGGGGATGTCGGGTGGGAAGAATGAGGATAAGACAGAGAAAACGCCGCTTTGATCCACGGCTTCCATTTGGGGATGTCGGGTGGGAAGAATGAGGATAAGACAGAGAAAACGCCGCTTTGATCCACGGCTTCCATTTGGGGATCTCCGATGGGAAGAATGAGGATAAAACAGAGAAACCGCCGCTCTGATCCACGGCTTCCATTTGGGGATCTCCGGTGGGAAGAATGGGGATAAGACAGAGAAACCGCCGCTCTGATCCACAGCTTCCATTTGGGGATCTCCGGTGGGAAGAATGGGGATAAGACAGAGAAACCGCCGCTCTGATCCACAGCTTCCATTTGGGGATCTCCGGTGGGAAGAACGAGGATAAAACAGAGAAAACACCATTCTGATCCACGGCTTCCATTTGGAGATCTCCGGTGGGAAGAATGAGGATAAGACAGAGAAAACGCCGCTCTGATCCACGTCTTCCATTTGGGGATGTCGGGTGGGAAGAATGAGGATAAGATAGAGAAAACGCCGCTTTGATCCACGGCTTCCATTTGGGGATGTCGGGTGGGAAGAATGAGGATAAGACAGAGAAAACGCCGCTTTGATCCACGGCTTCCATTTGGGGATCTCCGATGGGAAGAATGAGGATAAAACAGAGAAACCGCCGCTCTGATCCACGGCTTCCATTTGGGGATCTCCGATGGGAAGAATGGGGATAAGACAGAGAAACCGCCGCTCTGATCCACAGCTTCCATTTGGGGATCTCCGGTGGGAAGAATGAGGATAAGACAGAGAAAACGCCGCTCTGATCCACGGCTTCCATTTGGGGATCTCCGGTGGGAAGAATGAGGATAAAACAGAGAAAACACCGCTCTGATCCACGGCTTCCATTTGGGGATCTCCGGTGGGAAGAATGAGGATAAGACAGAGAAAACGCCGCTCTGATCCACGGCTTCCATTTGGGGATCTCCGATGGGAAGAATGGGGATAAGACAGAGAAACCGCCGCTCTGATCCACGGCTTCCATTTGGGGATGTCGGGTGGGAAGAATGAGGATAAGACAGAGAAAACGCCGCTTTGATCCACGGCTTCCATTTGGGGATGTCGGGTGGGAAGAATGAGGATAAGACAGAGAAAACGCCGCTTTGATCCACGGCTTCCATTTGGGGATCTCCGATGGGAAGAATGAGGATAAAACAGAGAAACCGCCGCTCTGATCCACGGCTTCCATTTGGGGATCTCCGGTGGGAAGAATGGGGATAAGACAGAGAAACCGCCGCTCTGATCCACAGCTTCCATTTGGGGATCTCCGGTGGGAAGAACGAGGATAAAACAGAGAAAACACCATTCTGATCCACGGCTTCCATTTGGGGATCTCCGATGGGAAGAATGGGGATAAGACAGAGAAACCGCCGCTCTGATCCACAGCTTCCATTTGGGGATCTCCGGTGGGAAGAATGGGGATAAGACAGAGAAAACGCCGCTCTGATCCACGTCTTCCATTTGGGGATGTCGGGTGGGAAGAATGAGGATAAGATAGAGAAAACGCCGCTTTGATCCACGGCTTCCATTTGGGGATCTCCGATGGGAAGAATGAGGATAAAACAGAGAAACCGCCGCTCTGATCCACGGCTTCCATTTGGGGATCTCCGATGGGAAGAATGAGGATAAAACAGAGAAACCGCCGCTCTGATCCACGGCTTCCATTTGGGGATCTCCGGTGGGAAGAATGAGGATAAAACAGAGAAACCGCCGCTCTGATCCACGGCTTTCATTTGGGGATCTCGGGTGGGAAGAATGGGGATAAGACAGAGAAAACGCCGCTCTGATCCACGGCTTCCATTTGGGGATCTCCGGTGGGAAGAATGAGGATAAAACAGAGAAAACACCGCTCTGATCCACGGCTTCCATTTGGGGATCTCCGGTGGGAAGAATGAGGATAAGACAGAGAAAACGCCGCTCTGATCCACAGCTTCCATTTGGGGATCTCCGATGGGAAGAATGGGGATAAGACAGAGAAACCGCCGCTCTGATCCACGGCTTCCATTTGGGGATGTCGGGTGGGAAGAATGAGGATAAGACAGAGAAAACGCCGCTTTGATCCACGGCTTCCATTTGGGGATGTCGGGTGGGAAGAATGAGGATAAGACAGAGAAAACGCCGCTTTGATCCACGGCTTCCATTTGGGGATCTCCGATGGGAAGAATGAGGATAAAACAGAGAAACCGCCGCTCTGATCCACGGCTTCCATTTGGGAATCTCCGGTGGGAAGAATGGGGATAAGACAGAGAAACCGCCGCTCTGATCCACAGCTTCCATTTGGGGATCTCCGGTGGGAAGAATGGGGATAAGACAGAGAAACCGCCGCTCTGATCCACAGCTTCCATTTGGGGATCTCCGGTGGGAAGAACGAGGATAAAACAGAGAAAACACCATTCTGATCCACGGCTTCCATTTGGGGATCTCCGGTGGGAAGAATGAGGATAAGACAGAGAAAACGCCGCTCTGATCCACGGCTTCCATTTGGGGATCTCCGATGGGAAGAATGGGGATAAGACAGAGAAACCGCCGCTCTGATCCACGGCTTCCATTTGGGGATGTCGGGTGGGAAGAATGAGGATAAGACAGAGAAAACGCCGCTTTGATCCACGGCTTCCATTTGGGGATGTCGGGTGGGAAGAATGAGGATAAGACAGAGAAAACGCCGCTTTGATCCACGGCTTCCATTTGGGGATCTCCGATGGGAAGAATGAGGATAAAACAGAGAAACCGCCGCTCTGATCCACGGCTTCCATTTGGGGATCTCCGGTGGGAAGAATGGGGATAAGACAGAGAAACCGCCGCTCTGATCCACAGCTTCCATTTGGGGATCTCCGGTGGGAAGAATGGGGATAAGACAGAGAAACCGCCGCTCTGATCCACAGCTTCCATTTGGGGATCTCCGGTGGGAAGAACGAGGATAAAACAGAGAAAACACCATTCTGATCCACGGCTTCCATTTGGAGATCTCCGGTGGGAAGAATGAGGATAAGACAGAGAAAACGCCGCTCTGATCCACGTCTTCCATTTGGGGATGTCGGGTGGGAAGAATGAGGATAAGATAGAGAAAACGCCGCTTTGATCCACGGCTTCCATTTGGGGATGTCGGGTGGGAAGAATGAGGATAAGACAGAGAAAACGCCGCTTTGATCCACGGCTTCCATTTGGGGATCTCCGATGGGAAGAATGAGGATAAAACAGAGAAACCGCCGCTCTGATCCACGGCTTCCATTTGGGGATCTCCGATGGGAAGAATGAGGATAAAACAGAGAAACCGCCGCTCTGATCCACGGCTTCCATTTGGGGATCTCCGGTGGGAAGAATGAGGATAAGACAGAGAAAACGGCGCTCTGATCCACGGCTTCCATTTGGGGATCTCCGGTGGGAAGAATGAGGATAAAACAGAGAAAACACCGCTCTGATCCACGGCTTCCATTTGGGGATCTCCGGTGGGAAGAATGAGGATAAGACAGAGAAAACGCCGCTCTGATCCACGGCTTCCATTTGGGGATCTCCGATGGGAAGAATGGGGATAAGACAGAGAAACCGCCGCTCTGATCCACGGCTTCCATTTGGGGATGTCGGGTGGGAAGAATGAGGATAAGACAGAGAAAACGCCGCTTTGATCCACGGCTTCCATTTGGGGATGTCGGGTGGGAAGAATGAGGATAAGACAGAGAAAACGCCGCTTTGATCCACGGCTTCCATTTGGGGATCTCCGATGGGAAGAATGAGGATAAAACAGAGAAACCGCCGCTCTGATCCACGGCTTCCATTTGGGGATCTCCGGTGGGAAGAATGGGGATAAGACAGAGAAACCGCCGCTCTGATCCACAGCTTCCATTTGGGGATCTCCGGTGGGAAGAATGGGGATAAGACAGAGAAACCGCCGCTCTGATCCACAGCTTCCATTTGGGGATCTCCGGTGGGAAGAACGAGGATAAAACAGAGAAAACACCATTCTGATCCACGGCTTCCATTTGGAGATCTCCGGTGGGAAGAATGAGGATAAGACAGAGAAAACGCCGCTCTGATCCACGTCTTCCATTTGGGGATATCCGATGGGAATAATGAGGATAAAACAGAGAAACCGCCGCTCTGATCCACGGCTTCCATTTGGGGATATCCGATGGGAATAATGAGGATAAAACAGAGAAACCGCCGCTCTGATCCACGGCTTCCATTTGGGGATCTCCGGTGGGAAGAATGAGGATAAAACAGAGAAACCGCCGCTCTGATCCACGGCTTCCATTTGGGGATCTCGGGTGGGAAGAATGATGATAAGACAGAGAAACCGCCGCTCTGATCCACGGCTTCCATTTGGGGATCTCCAGTGGGAAGAATGGGGATAAGACAGAGAAACCGCCGCTCTGATCCACAGCTTCCATTTGGGGATCTCCGGTGGGAAGAATGGGGATAAGACAGAGAAACCGCCGCTCTGATCCACGGCTTCCATTTGGGGATGTCGGGTGGGAAGAATGAGGATAAGACAGAGAAAACGCCGCTTTGATCCACGGCTTCCATTTGGGGATCTCCGATGGGAAGAATGAGGATAAAACAGAGAAACCGCCGCTCTGATCCACGGCTTCCATTTGGGGATCTCCGGTGGGAAGAATGGGGATAAGACAGAGAAACCGCCGCTCTGATCCACAGCTTCCATTTGGGGATCTCCGGTGGGAAGAACGAGGATAAAACAGAGAAAACACCATTCTGATCCACGGCTTCCATTTGGGGATCTCCGATGGGAAGAATGGGGATAAGACAGAGAAACCGCCGCTCTGATCCACGGCTTCCATTTGGGGATGTCGGGTGGGAAGAATGAGGATAAGACAGAGAAAACACCGCTTTGATCCACGGCTTCCATTTGGGGATGTCGGGTGGGAAGAATGAGGATAAGACAGAGAAAACGCCGCTTTGATCCACGGCTTCCATTTGGGGATCTCCGATGGGAAGAATGAGGATAAAACAGAGAAACCGCCGCTCTGATCCACGGCTTCCATTTGGGGATCTCCGGTGGGAAGAATGGGGATAAGACAGAGAAACCGCCGCTCTGATCCACAGCTTCCATTTGGGGATCTCCGGTGGGAAGAATGGGGATAAGACAGAGAAACCGCCGCTCTGATCCACAGCTTCCATTTGGGGATCTCCGGTGGGAAGAACGAGGATAAAACAGAGAAAACACCATTCTGATCCACGGCTTCCATTTGGAGATCTCCGGTGGGAAGAATGAGGATAAGACAGAGAAAACGCCGCTCTGATCCACGTCTTCCATTTGGGGATATCCGATGGGAATAATGAGGATAAAACAGAGAAACCGCCGCTCTGATCCACGGCTTCCATTTGGGGATATCCGATGGGAATAATGAGGATAAAACAGAGAAACCGCCGCTCTGATCCACGGCTTCCATTTGGGGATCTCCGGTGGGAAGAATGAGGATAAAACAGAGAAACCGCCGCTCTGATCCACGGCTTCCATTTGGGGATCTCGGGTGGGAAGAATGATGATAAGACAGAGAAACCGCCGCTCTGATCCACGGCTTCCATTTGGGGATCTCCAGTGGGAAGAATGGGGATAAGACAGAGAAACCGCCGCTCTGATCCACAGCTTCCATTTGGGGATCTCCGGTGGGAAGAATGGGGATAAGACAGAGAAACCGCCGCTCTGATCCACAGCTTCCATTCGGGGATCTCCGGTGGGAAGAACGAGGATGAAACAGAGAAAACGCCGCTCTGATCCACGGCTTCCATAAAACGCTCAAGTTCACATCTTCTTTCAAACTACAGTACGGTAACTTTCAGCAAGAATTCGGTAATTTTGATCACTAAGTAAGTCACAAGTAAGATGGCCTGTCATTTACAGTCTCTATCCTACTTTTTTACGATTTTTCTGCCGTGAAAACACGAACCGGCACGGCCAAAGCGTGCCCGCACCCCGATTATGCTAGTTTGCTCAGAATATAGCAGCAAGGCTTGTGTAAAAATGTCAATATGTGCCACTGTAAGTAGCTGTGTTAGCGCATAACATCCCTTCTTACTGTGATTCATAAAGAAAAAGGGTTAGAAGCCAAAGAAAATAAGTTGTTTCTCTGATGACCTAGTGCGACTGTAGCAAATCCAGTTTTTATCTTGTTTGCTGTCAGGATCCTCTCAATCTTCTAAAACTAATTACATCAAAAGGTATTTCATTCAGTCAGTTGATAGTCCCTCCGGGGGATTATTTCCCAACCTAATCACAGTGAGTTTCAGATGCAGGAAATGATGAGTCAGGGCTAAAGTACAGCTCGATCGTTTATTTTTTACAGCAAATTACGTCTCTAACAGGAACGGTTTGTCGTGCTGGGGATTTTCTAGCGAATCTTAACTTGAATGCCCACCAGGGCTTCTCTTTTCAGGCGGGCAAGCAGAAGCTGCCCAAAGTGCAGTGCAGGCTCTAAAACACGCGAATCCGTCATTAAACATGGAGAACTGAGCCCAGCCGCTCAATGCATGATTGCGAGTGACATTTTTGCCTGCCGGTATTGCTTTAGCAATTCCTCTCGGTTGGTTAGTCAAGCGCAGCTTTGGAAAGCTCGAGATCTCACTGTGCGGGGCTTCCTTATCGCGGCTTGGGCGGCTTCCGCAGCCTCTCTCCATCATCTGTCTGGCTCAGTTAGACCCGGTCTTGCTGGTCGGACTGCTTAAGCAGCGGAAGCTCCACAGGCTGCTGCTGCAGATGGGACCTGTGCAGCTGGCTCTGAGTCAGCTGCCGCCTGCCTCGGTAGCTGTGGCGACTGCGCTGGCTCGCATCGATGTCGGCCCGCTGCTGCAGGCAGCTGAAGGTCTGCTTCAATTCGCGCCTGAACCGGCCAGCTGAGGCCACGTACAGGTAGAAATTGCCGACGTTGCTGAGGTACATCACCATCTCGGCCAGGGCCTCGATCAGATAGAAATTGGCGATGCTGCCGAGGTCGTTCGAGCGCGTTAAGTCGAACAGAAAGATGGACAGCTTGAGCAGCGCGATGGGCAGCGTGCACAGCAGGTAGCAGGCGCAGATGGTGACCAGCATGACCGTCACCTGCCGGGCTGACCGGCTCCGCCCTGGCGAGGCCGTCAGGTTGCGCAGGCGCTCCGCGTCCTCATTCTGCGCCCGCTGCCGACGCTGTCGCTGGTGCGGGCGGCCGCGGCGACTGCCGCCCGAGGAAGTCGAAGCGAAGCTGCCCTCTAAAGACGGATGCTGGCGGTGCTGACGGTGCTGACGGTGCTGACGGTGCCGCGAGTTGGCCAGCGCCGACGCTCCGCTGCACTTGGGCCGCAGCAGGTGGACAATGATGGCCAGGTTCAGCAGCAGGATCACTGTAAACGGAATCAGCAAGTAGCAGACGGTGTCCAGCCAATAGATGAAGTAGGCGATGCCCAGAGCCGGCCGCAGGTCGCAGTCGTGATAGGCGAACTCGCTAGTGAGGGTGGCGTTGAGCTCGGGCCTGAACTCGGTGAGGTTGCGCGACTTGGGCAGCAGGTCCATCGTGTACATCCAGTGCGAGTTGAACAGCACCAGGTCGGCCGCGTAGATCAGTCCGGCCGTCCAGCGGATCCGGCGCCGGCTGTGGGCATTCGTGCTCGCTCGCAGCGGCGACACGACGGCGTAGAATCGCTCAATTGTCATGGCAACAATTAGCCACACGGACGCGTAGCTGAACGAGAACTGCACAAAGAAGGTCAGCTTGCAGCTGACGCTACTCAGGGTCTCAATTCGGAAGCCGAAAGCCTCTTTGAGCCACTTGGACAGCAGGCCGGTTGACAGGACCATCTGGTCGGCCAGCGCGATGAGGATCAGATAGAGATAGAGCGGCACCGACTTGGAGTGCCGCTGCAGCACCGCCATGCCCAGGATGTTGCCCGCCGTGCCAACAGTGAGCAGCACGGGCGGCAGCACGCACTTCACCAGCTTGCTGACCCGGTAGGCCCGGTAGTTGTCGTACATGTACTGCTCGTAGGGAAAGATGTGCATCGCTGCGACTGTCAGCCAGGTGCAGTTGAGTGATTTCAAGATTAAAATTGAGCCCTTTTTGTCTCGGCTTTCGGCTCTCGTGTCCCATGCTTCTCAATTTATCAACTCCCAACTCGTCCCATTCGCTCTGTTCTGAGCTCCCCTGCATTGGCTGAACAAATCAGACGAGCCCACCCGTTCCCGAAGCCTCTCTGCAGTTGCAAGCGGAGAAAATTAGAAACGCCTAGCGCCTCCTCAAACGGAGCTGGCACGAAGCCCTCCGCCTGTCTATTGAGCTTCGCCAGCGCCCGTGTCACGCAGTGTCCGGAGCTGCTGAACGGATCATGTAGGCCGGAACCCTGAGTCTCAGCCTGCCGAGGTCTGAAACAATAGGCCTCAAAGAACAATCGTCTTTGAAGCTGAAAAGCCCGTTCAGGTCTAGTAATTTTCTCGAGCTTGATTGCCTGTTGCTGTTCGTACCAAGCTACCCTGCACCATGAGGAGCTGCCCTGTCATTACCGGGTTCCCATTTTTAACCCACCGGATTTGGATTAACTGCCGCCAGACCCTATCTGTAATTTGGTCAGCCAAAGGGAGGAAGATCGTTCCAATTTTGGCCCTTCAATCCGAAAGACACCTGCTGGTCGTTTAGAAACGTTCAGTCAGTCCTTCAGACTTGAGAAATCGCGCATTTCATATTGATTTATCATTGGCGCGCATCTGATGAAAAGCCAGGCGCATTAAATGTCGCGGCACGTCACGCCCAGGTCAACGAGATGCAACAACACCCCGACCGGATGCAAGCTGGCCGTCTGATCTTGGACTGCCCCGGCGAGCTGAGGAATAATTAATATTTGAAATCGGGCTTGCTTGTGCGGCTTCGCAGCCTAACCTTTGCTGACTGCAGATTAAAAGGAAACGATTTAGTCGGATTAATTAAAGCCGAAGCCCTGATGAGATTCAGGGACACGAGAAATTTCCCGGCAGAAGAGCCCAGAGTTACAGCCGATTGGGTATAATTTCAGCATTTGGCGCCATTTAGCACAGTTGCCTTGCCTGTGACTTCACCTGCGGGGCAGGGCGATTACACAGCGGAGTAGCCGACAGTTTCGCTTCTCCCTAAAAGATCCACTGGTAAAAGATTGGGCCTGGGGTCACTCAGAGATGTGCGCCACATCGTAGAAAAGACACAGTGCCGATAAGACACATCGTAGAAAAGACATAGTGCCGATAAGACACATCGTAGAAAAGACACAACGCCGATAAGACACATCGTAGAAAAGACACAACGCCGATAAGACACATCGTAGAAAAGACACAGCGCCGATAAGACACATCGTAGAAAAGACACAACGCCGATAAGACACATCGTAGAAAAGACACAACGCCGATAAGACACATCGTAGAAAAGACAACGCCGATAAGACACATCGTAGAAAAGACACAGCGCCGATAAGACACATCGTAGAAAAGACACAACGCCGATAAGACACATCGTAGAAAAGACACAACGCCGATAAGACACATCGTAGAAAAGACACAGCGCCGATAAGACACATCGTAGAAAAGACACAACGCCGATAAGACACATCGTAGAAAAGACACAACGCCGATAAGACACATCGTAGAAAAGACACAGTGCCGATAAGACACATCGTAGAAAAGACACAGCGCCGATAAGACACATCGTAGAAAAGACACAGCGCCGATAAGACGCATCGTAGAAAAGACACAACGCCGATAAGACACATCGTAGAAAATATATTTATCTTTTTGGCGTTGGCGTCTTTTCTACGATGCGTCTTATCGGCGTTGTGACCGCACCCCCTTAGAACCCCAAGGGCCTAAGTACGCAACCCTTAAACTAAGCAGCCATCCAGCTGATAAGACTGAGGGCTCGCATATGCAGAGTTCTAATGCATCATTGTGAGCAATTTCGTACAGGTGTGAGGGCTCAGTCAACGAGGTCGGAACCGAATGACACGCAGCTTGCAGAGCAGTCTTGCTGAGATCCCAAGGAGTTTCTCCTTCTCGCCTTCTCGCTGGAGCCCTCTTCGCGGTACCGCCAAGCTTTCGAGCTAAAGAGCGAAGGAAACCGAGGAGCAAATCGAAACGGACAGGCGGGTTGCCGGAAGCTGCGGGGCGTGTGGATGGCAAGTGACGGAAATTAACGTTTTTTTACAAAGGGCCGCCTTGCTTCAGCCCTGCGCCAGCTACAACGGGCCGGTTAATTAGCCCGAGCTGCAGAGCCAATCGGAGACAAATCGCTCAATTAATTGCACAGACAATTGCGAAATCAAAATGCAGTTAATTGTGCTATTCTATGATGTCTGTTAAGGAGTAGCACAGAAGCTAGGAAGATGGATGCAGCGGGGCGGAACTCCGTGTCACCGAGCTTGCGTTCATCTCTATTAGCCACTCAAATCCATTCTAGTTTAAGTAGTTCTCTTCCTGAGGCCTCAAAGCCAGCCGCAGTAAGAACTGACAAACTGACAACTGATGCAGAATGAAGCGCTAATAGACAGGAGTTTTAACTCACGCCACCTTGTACACAGGGCGTTTAATTATCCTCAGCTAGCACTGACCGACGTGCGACTTGGTCCCCAGCCCCCCTGAGCGCTTTTGTTCGCCAATAATTAGTGCGCCATTCGCTCATCCGGCTGGGGATTGGATTTTTGTTCACTCAATCAACTGACACACCCGACACCCCCCCCCCGAGGCCGGGCCGCGCCTGACTCGGCATTTCTGTGACCGCTTTTTAAGGAGCGATTTCTAATAATGAAGCGAGCCGGTCTTGATAATTTAATTAGCAATGGCTGAATTCTCCGCCCCGCCAGCCACTCGGGTGAGGATGCGGGCAGACGCTGAAATGCAGACGCCTTGATTAACGAGATTTTGACTAGCAGAAACTGCTGGGATTAGCAGTTGAGGGGGGCGGCAGATTGTGCCGTTTTGAATGCAAAAGGTGCCAAAACTCAGGGTTACATGTAAAGAGGTTCCAGATGCCGGATATGGCATCAGATTCTAGGCGAGCAAATTTCGTAGCTTTTTACAATCAACAGGAGAAGTACGTTGCGTTTCCACACGTACACAATAACGCGCACACACACACACAAAAACACCCGGATGCTCAGATAGTAAGTTGGGGTCCCGTTCGAAGTTTCAGAGTTTTCAGGCTTTCCGAAAACTTCATCGTTTCATAGAATGCTGTAACGAGCAAAGGAAAGTCACTCTCATTCACAATCACTGTCACTCTTATTCACAATCGCTGTCCCTCTCATTCACAATCACTGTCACTCTTATTCACAATCGCTGTCCCTCTCATTCACAATCACTGTCACTCTTATTCACAATCACTGTCACTCTTATTCACAATCGCTATCCCACTCATTCACAATCACTGTCACTCTTATTCACAATCACTGTCACTCTTATTCACAATCGCTGTCCCTCTCATTCACAATCACTGTCACTCTTATTCACAATCGCTGTCCCTCTCATTCACAATCACTGTCACTCTTATTCACAATCACTGTCACTCTTATTCACAATCGCTATCCCACTCATTCACAATCACTGTCACTCTTATTCACAATCACTGTCACTCTTATTCACAATCACTGTCACTCTTATTCACAATCACTGTCACTCTTATTTATTCACAATCAATGTCACTTTTATTCACAATCAATGTCACTCTTATTCTCAATCACTGTCACTCTTAATCATAATCACTGTCACTCTTATTCACAATCACTTTTACACGTATTCACAATTACCGGCACTCTCATTCTGAACTCCAGCTGACAGGCCATCCGCTGTGCCCGGAGCCGGCATAGGCCGTGCTAGTGCTAACGCCACAGGCGACCACGCTAGCGCCCCCGATTCTGCCGGCATTTCTATCTTTCTATCGCTTTAGCCCAAAAGTTACAAGGTCATCAAGTGAGTGAGTGAGTGAGTAAGTGAGTGAGTGAGTGAGTAAGTGAGTGAGTGAGTAAGTGAGTGAGTGAATGAGTAAGTGAGTGAGTGAGTGAGTGAGCGAGTGAGTGAGTGGGTGAATGGGTTTAGCTGGGGGAGTGGGTTTGGATTGAGGAGTGGGTTTGTATCTGTTCGCTGTCTCGGTCACAATAATGAATCAGCAGTTGGGTTAGAATGTGTATATGAATGTGTGATCAGCATTTAGATCATTTTCTGGATAACGATATAATCAGTATGGTGATCATGAACGGGGTGAGACTGCAGAATAAGACTACTATGGATTTAGATGTTTATTGAGACTAAGATGTGGTCAAAATCCGGACCAAGATGGGATGATTATCAGTACTGGGATCAGGATTAGGATCGGGTTTGGTATTGCAGTGTAATTAATATCAGAATGAGGTGCGTCATTTTTCCAGACAGAAGAGAATCAGACTAGGAAACAGTGTCTGCATGGGAAATGACATTAGAAATTGAGTTGATAATCCTTTTGTCAGAGTTCAATACTCAGTTATTTATATACATAAAATCATTAGCACAGTTTATAATTAATCAATAACAGTAGCTTCAAAGTTAGGAATTGGCTTAAAGAGTGAAGCGAACTTTTTTTGCTAAACAAATATGCAAGCTTGTTGAGGCAACATGAAATACACAAGTGAAGCAGTGGCCGATTCAGCAGACAGAAGTCCCTATGCGGCGGGCTTTTTAATTGTCTATGGCCCAGTTCGTGCAGCGTCTCAGCGGCCACTTCGAGACAGGGCCGAGAAAATTCTAGAATGCCAACCGATGCTTAATAAGATGCAAAAACTCATCGTCTATGGCCGTTCCCGCCTCGATTCCTTCTGAATAGCACTGTGTTTACGGGCATATTAGGAACACTCATAGCAATCAAATTTTTAAAAAATGTACTTTTATAGAAACTTAGTTATATGGAAAAGAGGATAGATGTATCGTGTCAACCTATAATTATTATTCAGCACAGTTTCTCTAAGCTCTCAGTGCGAAAAATGTTTTGGTCATTACGTCATGAATGGGCATGAATAGGCTTGACGATTTATTTTCCTTGTGAGATGGATTGATTTGGACAGTGGGCTCTGTATGGCTCGGCCCACGTTTAATAACTGGTATATTCTTTAGTGTCAGTCAAACAGCTTTTCGTTCATTGAAGTCAGCAAATAAGCTCAACTAGTAAGACTCCAGCAATTATGGTCAGCGGTATCAGCTAGTGGTGTCAGATAATGGTGTCAGATAGTGGTGTCAGATAGTGGTGTCAAATAATGGTGTCAGATAGTGGTGTCAGATAGTGGTGTCAGATAGTGGTGTCAGATAGTGGTGTCAGATAGTGGTGTCAGATAGTGGTGTCAGATAGTGGTGTCAGATAGTGGTGTCAGATAGTGGTGTCAGATAGTGGTGTCAGATAGTGGTGTCAGCTATAGTGGTGTTTGAGAGTGGTGTCAGCTAGAGGTGTCAGCCATTTGTGTCAGATAGTGGTGTCAGCTAGAGGTGTCAGCCATTTGTATCAGCTGGAGGTGTCAGCCATTTATGTCAGCTAGAGTTGTCAGCCATTTGTATCAGCTAGAGCTGTCAGCCATTTGTGTCAGCTAGAGGTGTCAGCTAGAGGTGTCAGCTAGAGGTGTCAGCTAGAGGTGTCAGCTAGAGGTGTCAGATAGTGGTTTCAGATAGTAGTGTCAGATAGTGGTGTCAGCTAAAGTTGTCAGATAGTGGTGTCAGATAGTGGTGTCAGAAAGTGGTGTCAGATTGTGGTGTCAGAGAGTGGTGTCAGATAGCGGTTTCAGATAGATGTGTCAGATAATGGTATCAGATAGTTGTGTCAGATAGTGGTGTCAGCCATTTGTGTCAGATAGTGGTGTCAGATAGTGGTGTCAGCTAGAGGTGTCAGATAGTGGTGTCAGCCAGAGGTGTCAGATAGTGGTGTCAGCCATTTGTGTCAGATAGTGGTGTCAGATAGTAGTGTACGCTGGAGGTGTCAGCATTTGTGTCAGATAGTGGTTTCAGATAGTGGTGTCAGATAGCGCTGTCAGCCATTTGTGTCAGATAGTGGTGTCAGATAGTAGTGTACGCTGGAGGTGTCAGCATTTGTGTCAGATAGTGGTGTCAGATAGTGGTTTCAGATAGTGGTATCAGATAGCGCTGTCAGCCATTTGCCTCAGCTAGAGGTGTCAGCCATTTGTGTCAGATAGTGGTGTCAGAAAGTGGTGTCAGATTGTGGTGTCAGAGAGTGGTGTCAGATAGCGGTTTCAGATAGATGTGTCAGATAATGGTATCAGATAGTTGTGTCAGATAGTGGTGTCAGCCATTTGTGTCAGATAGTGGTGTCAGATAGTGGTGTCAGCTAGAGGTGTCAGATAGTGGTGTCAGCCAGAGGTGTCAGATAGTGGTGTCAGCCATTTGTGTCAGATAGTGGTGTCAGATAGTAGTGTACGCTGGAGGTGTCAGCATTTGTGTCAGATAGTGGTTTCAGATAGTGGTGTCAGATAGCGCTGTCAGCCATTTGTGTCAGATAGTGGTGTCAGATAGTAGTGTACGCTGGAGGTGTCAGCATTTGTGTCAGATAGTGGTGTCAGATAGTGGTTTCAGATAGTGGTATCAGATAGCGCTGTCAGCCATTTGCGTCAGCTAGAGGTGTCAGCCATTTGTGTCAGATAGTGGTGTCAGATAGTAGTGTACGCTGGAGGTGTCAGCATTTGTGTCAGATAGTGGTGTCAGATAGTAGTGTACGCTGGAGGTGTCAGCATTTGTGTCAGATAGTGGTGTCAGATAGTGGTGTCAGCACGCGAGTTCGGCTGTTTGGCCAGCTAAGATGCGATTTTTGGCAATGCGAACACTCCAAGTTGTTAAATTATGAGACTTATAGCTGATCTTTCAAACATATTTTGAACTTCACAGCAGCAACCTCAATTCTGCAAAAACTTCAGTCAATTAACATGTTTAATTCGCAATAGTGAAAGATCCGGCATTTCACATCGCCGCCGATTTTATTTTTCATTAATTCTGCAGCCTAGCTACTCGTTTTGTATCGAAATTTAGAATTATCAAGTTTTTTAAGCAAACTGTGCGACCTAGTCGCATCCTAGTTTTCACTTATTAAATTCCAAGTACTAACATTTCTTAAGTTTGAATATCAGCGGCTTAGTAAGCTTAAAAATCAGTTGCGAAGAAGCCAGAAATTTTATTGTAATTAATCTTTAAAAAAAGTAATATTTTATGTTCGCGTTTATTTTTAGCGCCGAGGAAAAAAATTACGAACTTTTTGACGAAAAAAACTGAAGCTGGTGGCTGCGTTAAACTAAAATCAGGGAGTTTAGCAGTGCCAGTTACTCTTGGCAAAGGTATTGAGAACTGAAATTGAGCCACAAAAAGTCAAGAGAGAGTCTGTTATGTCAGCAGTGTCTAATCGGCCAGTTGTCAATCACGGCAGGACGGCGGCTCGGAGCAGCACGGAGGCGACCACCAGCAGAGCGGCTGCGGGCGGCGCGGCGCGGTTGGCGGAGCTTTTGTCCGACTTCGGCGATTTGTCAGCCCCAGCCGGGTTCGTCTTCGAAGCCGGCGTGGTCGTCGTAGCATCTACGGGAACCTTCTTGCAGTAGTCGGCTTTTTTCTGGTCATTGTCGTCAACGCTGCAGTCCGCGCACGTCGCGTTTTTTCCATCGGCAGTTTTCTTGCTGCTGACAGCAGCAGCGCAATCCGAGGCGCAGCCGACGAACACCTTAAGCTGGAGGTTCGGAAAAACAGGAAATAAAGAAATGAAATCAAGAAGCAAATGAAAACTGGCGCCATCTGTCCAGTCTGTTTAACCATGGCTTACACTGCTTGAATTCACGTATTCGAAGCGCTGGCATTTCTCGTTCTCGGCGCACAAGATGTCCGGCGCGTTTGAGAAATCGAACGGCTTGGCGGAGTCCATGAATATGCAGGGCTTGTATTTATCGAAGGCAGCTTTCCACTTTGTCACCGCTCTGAAATCTGTACTGCATCCGGCAGCGCCACAATCTTCACAATCCTGTTTTGAGTTGTCAAAGTTTTTCGAAGCAGCTTGACTGCTTTCACACTTGCCGCAGCCAAAAGTTAAATTCTAAAATATAAAAAAATTACAAACAAAATTTATCGGCGTTAAATTAATAGATGAATTGCGCCTTGTTAATTAATTAATTAATGTCTTCATCAATATAATGCGGGCTCACCTCGCGACCAGCTTTTTGGAAAACTACGTGGCATCTGTCATCACCGCCTTGGGTGCCGCATTTAGGATCGGGAGAGGCGTTAGTTTTGTTCGTAGCATAAATAACCGCCATCGTATCGGCAGTCTTCTTGTAGCAGTCTATAGCGGATGCATTCCAGACACACGCCAGCAGTAGCAGCGCGCACAGCAGCGGGCTCAGCATGATCGCTCGATTCAACTATTCGCCTTGAATTCGCTAGTTCGTTGTAAGTCGGAATTGGCTGTGTCGGAAGTAGACTGGCAGTGATTGAAGCGCCTCGGAATCGGTTGGTCGTATGAAGATCAGTCTGGCAGAGAAGACGTCTCTCTTGATCGGTGTTAAGGGGGGTTAAGGAGCGGCTGGGCTCGGGGGCTCGGCTTTTATAGCCCCGGGGATACAGGCCTGGGGGTCTATGGCCGGCTGGGCCTGCCGTCTGTGGCCCAAACCCGCTGCCCCCCCGGGCTGCCCCACTCAGACGGCTTGAATTAAAAATTTTAAAATTTCTTAAGCAAAATAGCTTTTGTAGAATGAAGACCAATAAGAGTGGGCCAAGCAAATCAATTAGGGGGGGGGGGGGGGGTCGACGGCCTTCTCTGTTTTCAGGCCTTGGGCGCCAGACTCTCTATGGCTGAAGGGTCGAAGCTTGTCTAAGGGGGGACGGCAAGAAACAGGGTGAGAAAGAATTTTAGAATGTCAATGCATGGGCAAAATTATTTGTTCATGTGAACTTTTATGTTAGGCTAGCAGCCCCCCCCGGCGGTTTTACTGGGCGAAGAATCTTAGATCAGGATTTGTGATCAGAATCTATAGCGGGTTCTCGACTAAGGAATCACGATAAAAATTAGAATTTTAAATCGAAATCTGCGATCCAAAGCGGGATCTGGTTCTGAAATCAATATCTGGCAGTGGTATATGGGATCAGTATATGAGATTAGAGACTGTAATTAGAGTCAACAATCAGGGTAGCGGATCAGTAAGTATCTGATATCGAGATCTGTGATTTTGATCGGAAATCTGCATCAATTGTCGGGATCTGGGATTATTATACTGTATGATATTAACATTGCCCATTCAATTCAAGGAGCATGGAGGAGCTGGCCTGCTCCTTTGCTCGCTGCCTACTACGGAGCAACGAATCGTCAGCTATAGGGGGCTTGCAGAATCCCCACTGCCCTTGCCTCGAAAAGCAGCTAATCAGTTGAGACGTGCAGTTTTTGTACTCAATAGATAAATAAAAAACAATTAGATTAGATAGATAGATAGATAGATAGATAGCTCGCTGCGCAGCTGAGAACAATCGGCTGGAAGAGGCTTGTGACGTGAGATTATAAAACGGAGTTGGGTGATTTACAGTTGATCTGTAGCACGGGTAAAGCGCATGATCACGGTTAAAGGGCACATTAAAAACGCAGAAAACGGATTTTATACAAGGACAGAATAATTCAACAATATATAATTCGATAGTACGAGGAAGCACCTAGCTCTTAAATCCTTGAATCCTCTACCTAGGCAGTACGGTGGGTCACAAAGACTACAATATTCAAATATGTGAATTGTACAGCCCACGGCTCAGATTTAAATGCCTTGCTCAAGGGGACAAATTGTCTCCTAGGGCCGGGACTTGAACCCACGACCTTCCGGTCATAAGGCAGGCGCCCTAGCCACTAACCCCTCTGATATTTCCAACTCCTTTATCTAAAATTTGTAGTGAATTTAGTGAACGCACGTAATAGTGCTGCTAGAGAGTAAATTCAGTTCAGGATCCTCTAGCACTTTTTTCCGTGTCACAGTCGAATCTTTTCTAGTCTTGAAGTGCTGGACGAGGACTGGGTCTTCCAAGTTTCCTAATGCTTCACCAGAGACGTTCAGGGCGGAAATAGCTACCACGGAGAGCCATTTGCTTGCAGCATTCTGAGAGCCGCGTAGTTTCCGCGTAGTAAAATCCAGACGCAAAGGCATTCTGAAACTTAACTCAGACTTTTGTTTTGGATTTTGGCCTATAAACCCAGCCTCCAAGGCGGGGAATGAGACGAGCTTCAGCTTGTAGTATTTCACCCGTTCTTCCACTCCGCCCCGTTGTGGGAGAAGAGAACTGAGGGGAGCTTCCAAACCGGTCGAAGTTAGCTACGGGCTGCCTGTTGATCCTAAGCTGGCCCGCAGGCCTCTGGCTACAGTGTCTCCGCCCTGAGATGGACTTTGGTAACGTTGGCACGAGGGCTAGGCCTACATTCACCCCTCCTGCAGCACAGGCGTATGAAAGGTACTCCGAGACAGTAAAAGTACATCGGAGGCCGCCACCACCCCTTGCGACTGGGTACGCCAAAAGCCAGCCTAACGAGACAGGGGTCCCGCCCGATGATTCCGGGATCTTTGTACTAGCAGGGGAGCGAAACATAGCCGAATCAGGGACTCTGCTAAGGGCACTAATTGGAGATCTGCACTACAACACCAGAGGACTTGTTAGCAGGGGATCCTTTGTGGCTGTGGCTTAATCGGTGGATCGGGGTGAGTCTACTAAGAGTAGTATAAGTCGAACATGGGCTCTGTAGGTTTCCAAACGCTCAGTGCGGGAGGATAGCTGTATCTAGGGGATGCACCGCTTCTAGTCAGACTAATGCAGGCAGAAACTACACACTCACTACACACGCGGACCCGGCAGGGCTGAACCGTCAGCCTTCCCTAACTTCCCCATGCTTCACCGCCCTTGGGAGGATTTAGCACGCCATGAGTCGCTCAAATGAGGAACAGAGACAAAATGGGATTGTCAAAATGGGACTGTGAAAATGAACATCAGGGGGCGATGGTCGGAAATGATGGTGAAACGCCGGCCCGCTAGAAATTGGTGGTAATATTTAACGCCTTCCACGATTGCTAGTGCTTCGCGTTCGATATTAGAATAGTTCGACTCAGCCGATGTTAATATTCTGCTTCCCAGCCAGACGACACGCTTCTGATCTTCATCATGTGAAAGCACATACCCGATTCCGTCCTTGGACGCATCACATGTTAGGAATAGTGGCTTGGTAGCGTCATAAGATGTAATTTTGCCTTTAGGAATGTTCGACTTTAATTTCTGATACGCATCTGTGTGAAGTCCAGTCCAATTCCATGGTACGTGTTTCTTGAGTAGATAGTAAAGTGGTCTAGCAATGAGCGAAAAATTTCGGCAGAACAACCCATAATGGCGTAAGGTCGATAAAGCACTTCTTAGCTGATCTTTGTCTTTTGGCTCTGCCAACTCGTTCAATGCCTTGACTCTGGCAGGGTCAGGTTGTAGTCGACCGTTACTCAAAACGAAACCTAAAAATTTTACGGATTCCTTGAATTCCTGAGATTTGCGGACATTAATTTTGAATCCATGTTGAGCAAGTCTGCTTTTCACTTGCGACAGAACCTCATGATGTTTGCTAGCACTTGGCGCTCCAATTATTATGTCGTCTTGGTACGACGCTACACATGGAAGATCTCGCAAAAGCTTGTCCATTACCTCTTGGAAAATTAGAGGTGCAGCAGATATCCCGAACTGCATTTTACGGAATGCGAAATGACCTATGTGTGTGGAGATACAAGTCAATCGTTGACTGTCTTCTGATAAGCCAATCTGCAGATAAGCGTCCTCTAAGTCAATCACGGAATAGTGCTTTGCGTTCGGAATAGCGGCTAGAATCTCTTCTAGCTTGGGTAGCTTGTAGCGATCGGGATCAATGAGCCTATTTAGTGTCAACGAGTAGTCTCCGCATATTCTGATGGGTATGGCCGATCCTTCAGGCTTCAGAACAGGAACAGTCGGACAAGAGACAACTGGATTTTGGACGGCGTAGATTATACCAGCAGAAAGTAATATTTTTAACTCAGTCTCGACCATGACTTTCATGGAAAATGGCAGTGAACGAGCAGGATAACACATGCCTTCAAATGACACATCATGTTTTAGCCGAAAGCTTGCCGTGAAGCTCCGGGATGAGTGAAAATGCTTTGATGAAATTCATGCCCAGGATGCATTGTGAGCCAGGCTGTCCGACAAATATATCACCAACCGCACGATTGCCACTGTCGTCTTTGACGATCGTATTTCTCAGCAACCCATACACTGGTGTACTTGAACCGCCGTAAACCTTAAGGACTTTCGTAGGATCCTTGTGAATCTCGTAACCGGTTTTGATTGCTAAGTCGCTCGGTAGGGCAGTTATTTGGCTGCCTGTATCGACACACATTCTTGAGCGAAGAGATCCGATTTGAAATTCTTTGTACCATAACTGGATACTGTTGGCTGCGATTCCGATGGAAAGAGTTTGGGGAAATTCTTCGCTGTCAGTGTTGTTAGTCAACTCAGTACAGTTAACTTTTTTACCGGCAGTTCGACAGACGGTCGCAATGTGGCCTTGCTTGCCGCATTTGTTACAGGTAGACTTTCGGAATTTACAGGCAGATCTTAGATGTCCGGCTTTGCCGCAAGAAAAGCAAACTCCCTTCGGACCTTCCATTGCGGTTGATCGGGTTTTCTGAGCAAATTTGTGAGACCCTTCTTTGGTCCTTTGCATGTAATGAGAGTTCAGATGAGGTTTCTTACTTTGAGAGATTTTAACAGTTGCAATGGTATTGTGTGCATCAGTTGCAGCGTTGACCGACTCAGAAAGAAGAGCTTCGCGCACTGCTCCTTCCAGAGTAAGCTCGTCCCTGGTCAGCAGCTTTTGACGCAGCGATTGGTTGGAAAGCCCGAAGATGAATTGAGATAGTACGAGATCGTCAGCTAAATCGCCGAAGTCACACTTACTTGCCTGAAACTTAAGGCGCTCGACATAGGTAGCGGTAAGTTCTCCGGCCTTCTGAGTCATGGCGTGCAACAGGTGACGCTCGTAATGCAACAGACGCCGAGGTTTCAAATGTTCCAATATGTCCGTCTTTATCTTGTCGAATGTGCATGCATTGGCAGTGACTTCGATAGGCTTCATTAGCGTTTCCACAAGAGTGAAAGCAGCAGCGCCGCATGTGGCTAGGAACACCGATTTGGCTTGCTCAGCAGTCCGTCCCGTAGCACTGAGGAAGAATTCGAACCGCTTGAAATACTGATCCACCTCCGGATACTGCATCGGCATGTCGCCGAGCTTAAACTCAAGAGAGGCTGCCATATGAGATATGACCTGTAGCTCCGGAGTCGAGTCCGGAATTTGGACTCCTGCCTCAATCAGGGTGGTCAGCTTCAGAACTTTGTAGTGCCGATCCTCGTCGCCATGTTAAAAGAATCCGGAAGGCGAAATGATTAGACTTGAGCTTAGACAGAAGTCATAAAAGGAAGCATACGAGTTCTCTTGTATTTGCCGTTAATAAAAAGAAGATCCTTAGGCTCTGGTTATTATGCCCCTTGAGCCCAACTGAACGGTTAGCGCTTTTGTCCATAGACAGAATCAACGCTCGTTTAAAACCACATACGCTGATACACAACAATTAGGTTAGGGGTAGACTGCGCATTAGGCAATTAGGGCAATTATTAGGGGAAAAGGCTATTATTAACATTAAGAGCGCAAAATTAGGGAAAAGAAGGGGGAAAAGAGGGAAAAAAGAAGTACAGACAGGCTGAGAAGGGGGAGATGGGCGGGTCAGAGAGAGAGGGAGACAGAGACAGTCACTAGAGGCTGCGAGAGTGGATGCCAGAGAGGTGAGAGCGCCAGGGAATAGGAGGTCGAAGCTCCCACTCGACGTGGCAGTCCCCACTCCCTAGCTACTGCATCCCAGTCCAGGCGGCGCTGACGGATCGAAAAATATCCCGCCCGGACCGTGGATACATCAAGCTCAAAATTTGCCGTTTATAACAGGCTTCTAATCTCAAATGGCCGCCATCTCGACGCTTAGCTGCTCATGTTAGCGCGCGTCAAAGAATAGAGTACAAAACAAAGCTTAGCTAATTGATTTAAAATGACCAATAAGAAATAGTGCCAACAGAATGGAGCTGGATAGCCTCTACCCAACCAATCAGAGATTGCTCTGTGCCCTTGCAAACTGAGTCTGAATCTGAGGGCGGACCGATGAAGCCTCATTTATAGCGCTCAGCCTCCGTGGTTTGTTATAACCCACGCCGAATTTCCTGTTTGATTGGCGTCGCTTTGTTTGACTTGGGGCAGATTTTTCTGATTGGTTAAGGCTAGTTGCTAGCCAACCCCACCCCACTTATTATCTTATCAAAATCCGGGATTATAGATCAGACGCTAGATGTTCCCATTAAGAAACATCTGGTCAGGAGCCCCCGCGTCAGTCAGCAAAATATAGTTGCCACGCTTTCGGAATCGAGGATTCCAGAATGTCTGGGGTTCATGAATCATTCTGACATTGCATTAAATAGAGCAATGTCAGAATAGAGCAATAGAAGCAATAGAATGTCTGGGGGTCAGGAATCATTCTGACATTGCATTAAATAGAGCAATGTCAGAATAGAGCAATAGAAGCAATAGAATGTCTAGGGGTCAGGAATCATTCTGACATTGCATAATTATGAAGGATTCCTTGATTGGGATAATTATGAAGGATTCCTTAATTGGGACAATTATGAAGGATTCCTGGATTGGGATAATTATGAAGGATTCCTTGATTGGGATGATATGAAGGATTCCTCGATTGGGATAATTATGAAGGATTCCTCGATTGGGATAATTATAAATGATTCCTTGATTGGGATAATTATGAAGGATTCCTTGATTGGGATAATAATGAAGGATTCCTGGATTGGGATAATTATGAAGGATTCCTTGATTGGGATAATTATGAAGGATTCCTTGATTGGGATGATTATGAAGGATTCCTTAATTGGGACAATTATGAAGGATTCCTGGATTGGGATAATTATGAAGGATTCCTTGATTGGGATGATATGAAGGATTCCTCGATTGGGATAATTATGAAGGATTCCTGGATTGGGATAATTATAAATGATTCCTTGATTGGGATAATTATGAAGGATTCCTTGATTGGGATAATAATGAAGGATTCCTGGATTGGGATAATTATGAAGGATTCCTTGATTGGGATAATTATGAAGGATTCCTTGATTGGGATGATTATGAAGGATTCCTTGATTGGGATAATTATGAAGGATTCCTTGATTGGGAAGATTATGAATGATTCCTTGATTGGGATAATTATGAAGGATTCCTTGATTGGGATGATTATGAAGGATTCCTTGACTGGGATGATTATGAAGGATTCCTTGATTGGGATAATTATGAAGGATTCCTTGATTGGGATGATTATGAAGGATTCCTCGATTGGGATAATTATGAAGGATTCCTTGATTGGGATAATTATGAAGGATTCTTTGATTGGGATAATTCTTTGCAATACAAAATACAATTTTTTCACGAGAAAAGATTGATGCTGGTGGCTGAGTCAAAATAAAATCGGTGAGTTTGCCATGCCAGTTACATGTACTTTTGGCGAATGTATTGAGAACTGAAATTGAGCCACCCGCAGTCAAGAGAGAGTCTGTTATGTCAGCAGTGTCTAATCGGCCAGTTGTCAATCACGGCAGGACGGCGGCTCGGAGCAGCACGGAGGCGGCCAGCATCAGAGTGGCTGCTGGTGGCACGGCGCGGTTGGCGGAGCGACTTTCGAAAGAAATGCATTCCTATAGTGGTGCTTGTTTTGGCATCCAGATTTTTTATCCTTCAGATGCCGAATCCAGCTACTGCTTACTACCGCTTGAATACCGCTAGAAACTTAATGTATGAATTTGAAATCGCATGCAGTCCATTGCACGCTCAAAATAGGTTAAATAATAAGGTTCGGAGGGTTTAAAGTTCGAAATACTTTGAGATATCCTAGACTCATACATGTAAATATGTAGTTGCATGTACATGTAGCTGCAGTGTTGATAAAACATGTACTTTTGATATTTCAGATGCCCGTTGATGGGCAATTCAAGGACTTACTAGAATGACTCCTAGGTCATTGGGTCATTGGGGTAATGGTGTTAGGTTTCGGCTTTGTCATTTTACCGACGCGGCCTCAGAGCGCCGATCTTATTGCCTATATCGACAACTCTGGCCCCCCATTCCCGATCTCGAGGTCGGCCCCAGGGGTAGCAGGATAGATGTGGCGAGCGGCTAGGTCCTATGATAGGAGAAGACAGCGAGAGACAGACACGGAGATAAAGAAAGGTAGAGAGCCGCCAGCCCCAGAGGGAAGCTGACAGCCCCGCCGCCACCAACTTGTGTGGACTGCATCACCAGACAGCCCTGTCGAAACCAAGTTCCCGACTAATTGAGGCCTGATTTCCACCTACAACTAGTGTCTTTTAGCTGTCAATCTCGAAGTCATAGCCGACTAAGGGACACTGCAGGGACTAGATCGCATGACCAAGGCAGGCTCAGAGAGGACTTGTGCAGGGGGTTCTTGCATGGATCGGATTATGTGGACTCGGAAATGCACTATTATATTACTAAGAGGAGTGGATAGGGAATATCCCAGCTTTTAGCCTCGATGCTTCAACTAGCTGCCGCAAAGCGCTGAAATGACCTAATTAGCCTCTTCCGAAAGCGCGCCCTAACTACTCTAAAGATTACATTGAGTTACATTAATAATTTGGCTGCCGCGCCGCCCCAAACTGCACTAAAGTACAGCCGAAGCTGAGTCCTCAATCTGTACTCTGATTGCATGAATTACCGACTGACTGACTGCATGACTGGTCCGCCTTTGGTCCACCATGACCGGCGCCAACTAACTCAGCTGCTCATCTGAGCCTGCATGGCGAGTAAATACAGACATCAAAAAGTGATTAACTGAATGACTAAGCTTTCACACCTAATCACTGGACTGCCTATGATATTGGAGCACTTTAACTACTACCGGCAATATATTATGATTTGATTTTCTTACTGCCTCAAGTTAGCACAAAACAAGTAAAAAGCAAATACGCAAATCCCTATTAAGATGCTAAGAGGGGAACCGATAGAGACTACTCCCAATAAGGCAAGATCACGTGATCTCTCACCAAAACCAATCAGATTAATACATTTTCGATGCCTTCGAACTCCACAGTGGCCGAGTTAGATCTCGTACTCGACCTTTAGTACTTGTCGATCTCGCAGGCAAAGGGCCTCTGATGACCAGTCGCTTCTGGCTAACTGTTCTGTTTGTGGTATGACGTAATACTTTTATTGAGGCATCATTGTGCAGCAGGCTCGAAGCCTAAGCGTAGCAAAAGTAACTCAAACAAATGCAGCCAGCGGCGGACTACTAGCGGGTAGGCTAGCTCTCAATCTGCTCAGTCTGCTCAGTCTGGGGAACAAGACTGAGTGGGAAAGACGCATCAGTCTAAAGTCAAAGCAAAGCCCGTCTATGGTTTAGACCATAGACATACAAGTATGTGCGCGCAGACATCACACTCCTCCCTTTCCCGGAATGAACCGTGTGGGAGGCTTCAGCAGAGTCCTATCTCTCAATTTGTATCCAGGTGGCTCCTGCCGTGGAGTCACATGTGCTTTGACCACCGGTTCCGTCTGTACTTCCACCAGCCTTGGTTGAATCTGAAGATCGGCACGCTGGTCGGGTTTGCGGGTACCAGTATCCCACAGTAGCTTGGGTTCAACCGTCTCCTGCATCCGCTGTCCAGTCTTTCGCAGTTGATCCACATGCCTTTTCCAAAATAAGTCTCCGACTCGAACTGAGTAGGTCAGTGGAGTCCCTCTCCGTAGATCATGAGTCAGGACTCTCTCTCCGACAGAGAATTCCACCAAAGCCGACTGCTTCCCATCGTGCAGTTCCTTTTGACGATCTTGACTGCACAAAACTTTTGACTCAGCATCGGGAAACAGAAGTGACAGTCGCGTTCTGACTGTTCTGCCAAACAGCATTTCAGACGGCGTCTTGCCAGTTGTGCTGTGCGGTGTCGTCCTGGCACGCAGCAGAAAGTTCGAAAGCTGCTTCAGCATGTCTGGATCATTCGAAGCTTTTAAAGCCTTCTTGACCTGCTTGACCATGTTTTCTGCTAAGCCATTTGATCTCGGATGACCCGGGCTGCTCAGCGAATGCCGGATTCCGTTTTGCTGCAGGAAATCTTTGAGTTGGTAGGATGTGAACGGAGAGCCATTGTCTGAGTGTAGCACTCGGGGCAATCCAAACCGTGCAAACATCTCCCTCAGACACCGAACTGTGTTGTCCGACGTCGCATTCTTCATTGGAATCACTTCGGGAAACTTACTTGTTGCATCAACAACCACCAGAAACATCCATGACCTGTACGGCCCGAGAAAGTCTACATGAACTCGGGTCCACGGAGTAGTTGGCCAGGTCAGTGGGCTCAGTGGTGCTTCAGGAGCGCTTGACCTCTGCAGCTGACATCCACGACAATTGCTTACACTGTCCTCAATGTCCTGGTCAATTCTGGGCCACCAACAGAGCATCCTCGCCCTTGACTTTGTGAGCACAATGCCTGGGTGCCCTTCATGCAGTTCTTCCAGAACTAGTCTGCGAAGCTCGGTTGGAATGACAACGCGCATCCCCAGCAGCAGTACACCAGAGGCAATTCCGAGTTCATGTCTCTTGTCGTAGTATGGCTTCAGTTCTGTACTAACGTCGGCTGAAGATTCTTGCCATCCCTGCTTGCAAAGTAGCAGCACTTGCTTCAGCACTGGATCTTTCAGTGTTTCAGTCGCGATTATACTAGCCTGCACTGGCAATCTGCTGACTATCACCTGCTGAACTCGATCCGTTTCTGTTTCGGTTGTTGCATCTGCTTGCTCTGGCAATCTTGACAAGCCATCTGCATTGCAATGCTTGTCTGTTGGCCTGAACTTGATTTCGTACGAATGAGCACCTAGAAACATCGCCCAACGTTGCAACCTACTAGCTGCAACAGGCGGCACTTGTCTCTTAGGGTCAAAAATAGCCAGAAGCGGCTTGTGGTCCGTGACCAGTATGAAAGTTCGACCGAACAGGTACTCATGGAACTTTTTAAGTCCGAATATTATGGCCAATGCCTCCTTTTCAATTTGGGCATAGTTTTTTTCAGCAGCTGACAATGTTCTAGAAGCGTAGGCAATTGGTCTGTCTCCTGTCTTTGTTTCATGGGAAATGACAGCGCCAAGGCCGTAAGGTGAAGCGTCGCATTCGAGCTTCAACTTTTTGGATGGATCATAGTGAGTCAGTACCTGGCTCGAGGTAAGTTGGCCTTTAACATGCTTGAACGCCGATTCGCACTCAGCTGGCCAGTCAAATTCTTTTTCCTTCCGAAGTCGAACGTAGAAAGGGTGCATCAGAGTAGCTAGATTCTGAATGAATTTTCCGTAATAATTCACCAGTCCGATCCAAGCTCTCAATTCAGACACATTTCGTGGGCGTGGAGCCTCTTGAATACAGGGTGATCGGTAAAAATCTGGACTTTTTTGTACTTTAAAAAAGTCAACAATCAACATGTTTTATGGAGTGTCATTGAACAGGTATCAAAAACAATGTGTCTAAGGGTTGCTGCTTCAATGCCAAGTCGCGCTGACGCCCTCCGCCCGAGCACGGCGGATCAGCGACTTGACGTTGGCCATCATGGCCTGTACACTGCACAGGTCCATCTGGCGGAGGCAGTACCGAATGCGGTTCTCCAGCTGCTCCAGGTTGTCCGCTGTCCAATTGTGATGGTAGACCTTCTGCTTCAACATGCCCCAGAAATCCTCAATGGGCCTCAGCTGCGGGACATTTGGTGGATTGAGCTCCTTGCTCACGAAGTTGACACCTGTCTCTTGAAAGGCATCGATGACGTCATGGGCGTAATGGCAGCTCGCCAGGTCAGGCCAGAACAGGTAGTTGCCATCTGAGTGCCTCTCCTCGATGAATGGCAGGAGACGTTTGCGAATGCACTCGTTGGCGTAGATGACCTTGTTCATGGAGCTCCCGTGGCAGAAAAAGGCCTTGGACATGCCGTTCTTGCTGATGGCCAGCCAAACCAAGACCTTGTCCTCGAACTTCTTCGTGGGAGAAAACCGGACTTCATCTGGCGCGTCGCCCCGAGCTGTGGCGTAGTAGTACCTATTTCCAGGGATGACGCTGGACGACAGTGGGAAGTAGGACTCATCATCCATGATTATGTCCAAGCCGCCATCATCTCCAGCCAGCACAGCCCGGTAAAGTCGGTCAATCCGCACTCGCTGGCGCTCCGCCTGCTCAGCCGAGAAGAATGGCACTTTCTCCTTCTTGAAAGCACTCAGCCCCTGCTTCTTGAGGATCTCATTGACATACGATTGGCTGATGTCGAATTTGCTGGCGATTTCTCGCTGGGACAAGCCCCGCCTGGCGTCGTTGGCCATCCGCTTCATCAGGCTGTCATTGACCTTGGTCGCAGGTCGCCCGGATCCTTCCTTGCGCAGCACAGCTGCCTCACCAACCTCCGAGTAGCAATCCAGGATTCCATAAACAGTTGATCTTGGGATGCCAAGCTCAGCAAAATATCTCGCCACAGCGTTGTTGCTCTGCTCTGGGTGCTCAATCTTGTATTGTACAACCAGTTTCCGACGTTGTTCTTCACTTAGAGCCTGCATCTCTGTTGCAACGTAATAAACTGGGGCAGCTCACGTCTTTGGCAGAAGAGGACATCCCCAGTGTCACTTTCAAGCAAAGTTTTAAGTCTTTGCCCTCTGCGAATTTGTCTATGGTAGAAAATAGAAATGTCCAGATTTTTACCGATCACCCGTTACAGTTAGCTCGGATCTTGTCCTCAGTTGGGTGGATTCCATCTTCATCCATCTTGTATCCAAGGAAGGTTACAGACGTCTGCATGAACTTGCACTTTGACTGCTTTAATCTGACACCTCGCTCTCGAAAGCGTTGCAAAACCTTGTTCAGGTTCTGCAGATGTTCCTCAGAATTCTTCCCAACAACTAGGACATCATCAATGAAGCAAATGACTCCGCTCAGTCCTTGAAGCATCTTGTCCATGGCCATTTGGAAAACTGCTGGTCCACTGGCTAATCCGTATTGCAGCCGTTGGCATTGAAACAGTCCCTTGTGCGTATTGAGCACCATGTACTGCTTGGAGTCTTCGTCCAATTCTAGCTGCAGAAATGCCTGAGTAGCATCCAGCTTGGTAAAGTATTTGCCTCCATTTAGAGCGCTGAATAGGTCCTCCTGTCTAAGCAGGGGATACTGGTCGACAATAAGGACCTTGTTCAGTGTTGTCTTAAAATCAGCACATATTCTCACCGATTTGCTATCTGACTTAAGCACCGGCACTATTGGAGTAGCCCAGTCAGAATGAGTAATTGGAATGATGACTCCTTGTTTCTCCAGGCGTTCTAACTCAGCCTCCACCAGTGGTTTCATGGCGAATGGCATAGTGCGAGCTCTGCAAAAGGTTGGCTTGCTTCCTTCCTTGATCTTGATCGTAGCTTTCACTCCTGTTATTTGTCCAATATCTTCATTGAATACATCAGAGTAAGTGCGCAGAATCCCGTTCAGGTTATTGTTCTCTGGCTCCGATGCAACATTCTTCACGGAGCTTGACTTTCCCAGAATCTGGTTCCAATTCAGCTTCAAGCCACCCTGTCGCATCCAGTCTCTTCCAAGTAAGTTGGACCCGTTGCCTGACACAGCGAGTATTGGAAGAATTGCACTCTGACCTAGATAATGTGAGAGAACACAGCATTCGCCCTTGACAGCGATCTCACCACCAAGGTAGTGACGGAGCTTGGTGCCACTCGGCTTAAGTTCCAGTCCAAGCCAGTCTGCTGTTTCCTCATTCAGAATGGTCCTTTCAGCCCCTGTATCGATTTCAAAGCGAACAGGCTTGTTGTTGATAGAAATCTCCACGAAGTACCCGGGGTTGCCTCTGTCAGATACCCGATTAATGCGTGGCGGTGATTCCCTGGCTTCTTGGTCACACGGTGCATCCTCGAAGTACTCCGTAACCTGCTTGTTCCGAAATCCCTTCCGAGCCACGGTAGACTTACATGCAACTCCCAGATGTCCTTCTTTTCCGCACTTCTTGCACTTCTTGTTTCGATGTGGACATGCATTGGCTAAGTGATCGGGTGATCGGGTGTCATCATTAGCTAACTTTAGCTAATGATGACACTAGCACTGATGTTGATTGCCGACGATAACTTAGGGGAGATTCGCAAGCTAAGGGGGCGAAACTTGAAGAACTAGGGGCCGTTTGCTCAGTCTCACGATGGACGATGGAAAGGTGTTCCGGGACAGCAAAGCGGGTCCGAGACGGCAAAGCGTTCTGAAGATGGAGCGCGCTCGACGGCGCCTTTAAATAGGCGCGAGAGGCGCCGATTTGTTAAAACGATCGCCTAATTTTACGATTGGTCCAGCCACGTTTGTTATAACGGTCGTGCATTTTTCTGATTGGTTGGCGAGCTAATCACGTGAGTAGTAGGAAAATGGTACGGTCTGCCCCACGCCCACCGATTGGCCAGGACACCGGCCAATGGGAGGGGAGGTGGGCCGACCCCCAGTCCAGGGCGACCCCCCAGACCCCCAGTCCAGGGCGACCCCCCAGGCCCTAGTCCAGGGCGACCCCCAGACCCTAGTCCAGGGCGAACCCCCACCCCAGACCCCATACCAATCCCAGGGCTATGGAGGGGGTAGGATTCGATACGATACGTGTGGAATTACTTGGAATTTCCGAGAGCAAGTGGGTCTTGATCGCTAATTGGCTGGTGAGGGGTTGGGCTGTGTGAGGCCAATGAGTTGGGTACTGGTAGGGTTGGGGTATTCTGAGGCCTATATAAAGACGGTACCGGCACCAGCAAATAATCATGCCAAAATGGAGTTCAAAGATTTGCTAAACGGATATCGCCTCGGCGTGAGGCCGGATAATCAAACCGTCAGCATTAGAAAATGGTACAAGTCAGGTGAAGAACTCCGGCCAGGACTGCTCGGCATGGAGCTCACCGCTCAGCAGTTTCAACACCTGAGTGTCATGAAAGAGCAACTGGAGGAGTGTGCCTCGCAAGGAATCAGTGTTCAGTGCCTGCTGGGTGGCAACAGGCAGGTGGTTGTCAAGGACGGAGCCATTACACTCTGGCGTCTCCCCACAGTGCTGGGGCCTGTTGTCTATCGGAGACATGCTCTGCCGCTACCCCCTGCTCAATGGCGCGAGCTGTGGCAGGCCATGGAAAAAATCAAAGAGCAACCCAATATTATTTGCGACGCGTTTCGGCTAAAACTAGCCATCTTCAGGCACTATCGAACAAAATTTTTATTTCAACCAATTAAATACTGCGTAGACGTCAAAATCAGGCATTGAAAATATATCAAAGGACTAAAAAAAATCAATGTACATTATAACAAAGTTCAACAAATTGAAGTGGAAAAACAAGACAGAGAAAAAGAGAGAGAGAAAGAGAGAGAGAGAGAGAGAGAAAGAGAATGAGGCGTAAACGCCCCAAGAGCGCTCAAACTTAGAACACCAACAGCTGCCCGCTCGCACCTCCTCCCGATAGTTGGACATTGAGATTGGGTTTGTGAAATTTAATGTGCAAAGCTTCCAGAATGCTAAGTTTGTGCTCGTTTTTGCAGTTGTCTATGACCATGAAATGGGAGGTTATGTCTGGCTCATCACAACAACCATGGCATTGCAACAAATGTTCATGAATCGGAGAGTTTCGCTGTCTATGTTCCTTGGCTCTCGTGAGTAGGTGTCGCTTGGTTTTACCAATATAGGTAATGCTCTGATCAACAGAGCAACGAAAACGATAGATGACACCTGCCTTGAGAGCACATGGAACACGAGACTTTAAACTCCCAACAAATTGACTGACTTTATGTGTACGAAACACAACATGAATCTTAGTCTTAAAGAATTTTTGCCAAGTTTTGCGAATTTGCCTCTTAAACAAAATCGAGGAGTTGCCCAAAAAAGGAAGAGTCATAATTGGTTCTCCTGGTTCTCTATCTGGCCGCTTAGGTTTAAGCTTATTTTCAATTTTTTCATTTAAGAAATTACCAATAACCTTCATGATGCAGTTGATGGGGTATCCATTGGCAGTGAGAATATTAGTAATGTTAGTAAACTCTTTGTGTAGCAACGACCAAGAGCTGCAAACAGTGTAGGCACGATGAAGCAGACAACGGATGACTCCCGTCTTCCATTCCCTGGGGCACATCGCCTGGAAATTCAGCATCAAGTTAGTGAAAGTGGGCTTGCGATACACTTCAGTCATAATAGCGTGGTCCTTCAAATGGATCTCAATGTCAAGGAACGGTAGTTTCTTTCCGCCGCATTCCACGGTGAATTTTATGTTAGGATGGGTGGCGTTTATTGTGTTGAAAAATTGCAGAAAGTCTTCCTCGTTATCAAAGATAGCGCATGTGTCGTCAACATACCGTTTGTAAAATTTTGGAGCACAGCTTTTTTCCATCCAGGTTTTCTCCCAATGCGACATGCAAACGTTAGCAAGAGTGGGAGCAAGAGGGCTGCCCATAGCACAGCCATCAATTTGTTGGAAGTACTTATCACCAAATTGGAATATCCCAGACGTGGCAATAACCAACAGTTTCTTAAACACTTTCTCCGGGAATGGTGGAGCTGGGTTGTCTTTGAAGACCAAATTAGTAGCAATGTCGATCGCCAAGTTCAGCGGCACATTGGTGAATAGAGAGGTGACATCAAAGCTATACAATTGATCTTTACAAGATGGGTTGTAGTTGCTGATGGCTGTTATGAACTCCCTATTAGACCGCAAACTGAAATCCTGAGGGATGCATGGCTTGATAAGAGAGTCTAGGAATTTTGCCAGCTCATATTCAGCCGTGTTCAACATAGACACAATGGGTCTCAATGGTTTGTCTTCCTTATGGACCTTGCACGTGCCATAAAGTTGGCCCGGTTGACTCCCACACGGCATAATCTTCTTGTACATATGGTCACTTATGTGCGGTCTGACATAGGTTCTAATGTAATTCTGGATAGAGCGTTCAGATTTAAGAACAGGGTGTGACACGGTAACCATTTCGTCGGCAGGTCCTAAGTATTTAAATTTGGATTTGTCTTGAATTAAGTTGGTCATTTTGGTCTCATATTCAGCACTGTCAAGAATAGCAACGCCATAGCCCTTGTCAAAGCTCAAAACCTTGATTTGTTTGTTATTGCGGATGTCCTTAAGAGTTCTGTGGAACAGCTTGTTCTGTTTATTGTTGATGGACATGATAGCACGGGAGCAGAAGTGATCAGTGTCAGAGATAATTCTGTTCTTACAACCATCGGGAAGGAAGTGCGCATCACGGCTACCGGTATTACTAAGTGGTCGAGCACACTTACCAATGGCATTCTCTAACTCAGAAAGGAGGTGAAGCTTGTTGAGCTTGGAAGGAAGAATCGGGTGATTCAAACCAAATTGCAGACCATGTAGCTCATTTAGAGTTAGCTCATGCCGGGAAAGGTTGACAACAGCGCTCGGAATTGGAGAGGTGAACTGCTTTTCGATCCAGAGACTCTTCAGCTTATTGTGCAGTTTCGCCTTGGCATCGTCAGCTTGTTCCTTTGCCCTTTTTGAGACTAGATGACACAATGTGACGAAAGAAATCACACTCAGCCGAGAGCTCAGGTGATCTTTGCGTGTCTGCAGTTGTTGGCGCAGCCGTCTCAACTTAACTTGGTTGACTCTGAGCTGTCGTTTCACTAAAGTAGTGTGCAGATCCGAGATGTTGTGAAAGGCCGGGGTACCTGGGGACTTGAATCTAACGAACTTCGGTGTGAGATTCAGTTCCAAACATTGCTGCAGAAAGGCTTGGTCGATCTGTAGCTTCAGGTATGAAACAGTGAGTCGTTCAAACTTGCGTAGATAGGGGACAGTCACGTCATTGTAGCGCTTGTTGGTATCGAAATAGTATTGTGGTAGAGAAGCACTCTTGACAGATAATAATAAAACAAAACTCAATATTATTTGCGACGCGTTTCGGCTAAAACTAGCCATCTTCAGGCACTATCGAACAAAATTTTTATTTCAACCAATTAAATACTGCGTAGACGTCAAAATCAGGCATTGAAAATATATCAAAGGACTAAAAAAAATCAATGTACATTATAACAAAGTTCAACAAATTGAAGTGGAAAAACAAGACAGAGAAAAAGAGAGAGAGAAAGAGAGAGAGAGAGAGAGAGAGAGAAAGAGAATGAGGCGTAAACGCCCCAAGAGCGCTCAAACTTAGAACACCAACAGCTGCCCGCTCGCACCTCCTCCCGATAGTTGGACATTGAGATTGGGTTTGTGAAATTTAATGTGCAAAGCTTCCAGAATGCTAAGTTTGTGCTCGTTTTTGCAGTTGTCTATGACCGTTGTTGCAATGCCATGGTTGTTGTGATGAGCCAGACATAACCTCCCATTTCATGGTCATAGACAACTGCAAAAACGAGCACAAACTTAGCATTCTGGAAGCTTTGCACATTAAATTTCACAAACCCAATCTCAATGTCCAACTATCGGGAGGAGGTGCGAGCGGGCAGCTGTTGGTGTTCTAAGTTTGAGCGCTCTTGGGGCGTTTACGCCTCATTCTCTTTCTCTCTCTCTCTCTCTCTCTTTCTCTCTCTCTTTTTCTCTGTCTTGTTTTTCCACTTCAATTTGTTGAACTTTGTTATAATGTACATTGATTTTTTTTAGTCCTTTGATATATTTTCAATGCCTGATTTTGACGTCTACGCAGTATTTAATTGGTTGAAATAAAAATTTTGTTCGATAGTGCCTGAAGATGGCTAGTTTTAGCCGAAACGCGTCGCAAATAATATTGAGTTTTGTTTTATTATTATCTGTCAAGAGTGCTTCTCTACCACAAAGAGCAACCGCCTCCACATGACCTGGAGCCCTCACCAAAAAGCATCCCATGCTACCCCGTGGAGCCTGCCGAGTGCGCCGAATGGGCTTCCAAACTGACAATGGGCCAGCCGACGAACCTTCCCGACACACAGCCTGAGGAATGAGACGATCACTGGGAGGCCTGGCAAGCAGTACAGAAAGAGTTTCACAAGCGCTACCAGACACCAGAGCAGACGGGGTCAGAGCCCCCACGGAAGCGAGTGCGCAAGACTTGAAATTAAAAAACTTTTGCTTTAAAACTGCTCATGTTCTGTACTTTTGGGCCATTATACTGCCCTGTGCATTTTTTTTCAGCCGATAATACTCCGAATTTTACTTCTGTACTTTTGGGCCATAATACTAACCCTGCTCTGTAATACTGCTCTGTTATTGTTAAAATAAACAAACGAGATTATATTTGGTCAAGTATTACAACGCGAAATTTATGCAATAGTATTATATTTATTTACAGAAAGAAAATATTACACGCAGACCTCACTACTACAGTTATGCCATAGAGGAGCTCAGACAGAGTCCGGCAAAGTAGGTTCGGATGCTTGGTCCAAAATGCGGGCGAGAGCGTCAGCTGCAGTCTGAGCCTCATCCACGCTTCGTGCACCGGCTATTATACAGCGACACGTATGAAAAAGTATTAACTTTACTGAACCAAAAAATTCTAGCACAAGTCCATTAAAAATTTCCGGCTCGTAACTCGCCCGCTGCGGCCAGTTGGATTTCACTTCCTCCAATCGGAGTGGACGTTGCCCAGGGCGAAAACTTGTCGTACAGGTAATAGTCTTGATGCGGATCGCAGGTTGAGTTTGCAGCTGCAGGTACTCTGTGCACAACTCCCCCTCATCGGATGATATTCGGCAGGCGTGAACAAACTTTATGAAAAATATTTATCAAAATGTTATTTTACCTAAAACACGTGGTAAAGTATATCGAATATCGTGCACAAGCACGATTAAAATTCCCCATTAAAATACATGAGTTTTGTACTAAAAGAGACAGAAGTTCGTGCATCGAGTTGACAAGCTTGCAAAACTGCATATTTTTTTAGACAAAGTGCACCAAATTTCGTGCACAAGTATGAGTAAAAATTCCCATTTAAATACATGTATTTCATACACAATCCTGAGCAATTTTGTGACAAATCATGTGAATTTTTGTGCAAACCGAGGCTAGAAACGCTAAATCCGCAGAAACGGGTAGGGGGGGGGGTAGTCTGTGCTGCCACAATTGCCAGGGACTGGGTGGCTGCGATAGGTAGGGGGTAACCAGAGTTGAACGTAGATAGGAAAATCAGCAGTTATGACTGTCCGTTTAATAAAAATTTGGCATTTTTATGGTATCCTTGCGAATTATCTAGAAATTTTGCTCATGCCAATCATTCTGAAAATTTTATGGAAATTTTCAAACTTTCTAATATAGAACAGGCTACAGACATGCACAACCCATGAGCGAGATCAATTTTTTCAATTATGAACTACAAATTGATAAAATGTTTGTTTTTTCCAGCTTTGCTTGCTGTGGAAATTATCAAAATCTATGTCCCACACAAAATCCATGTCAAAGTACGGTGAAATCCGTGCACAAATATGATTAAAATTCCCCGTTTAAATGCATACATTTTGTGCAAAAACAGACCGAAATTCGTGCATCAAGTTGACAAGTTTGCAAAAATGCAGATTTTTTTAGACAAAGTGCATAAAATTTCGTGCACAAGTATGAGTAAAAAATCCCATTTAAATACATGTATTTAATGCACAATCATGGGCATTTTTGTGAAAAATCATGTGAATTTTTGTGCAAAATGAGCCTAGAAACGCTAAATCCGCAGAAATGGATAGGGGGGGGTAGTTTGCCGGAGGAATTGAGCCTTTAAGGAAGAGATCAGAGTTGAGATTAGACTTGCAAGAATGAAGAAGAAAAAGTCTCTCGAGGCGCAACTGGCAAGTACCTACTACAACTGCCAGAGTCCTGGTAGCTACGGTGGGTTTGAAGCATTGAAACGCGAGGTACAAAAACAGCATGGGGGCAAGTTTAGTTCAAAACAGGTCAAGAATTGGCTGCAGGACCAAGATGTCTACACACTGCACAGGGATAAGCGTAAAAATTTCCCTCGCGCACCAATTGTTGTCCGAGGAATGGATGATCAGTGGGAACTGGATCTCGTAGAGATGTTACCATTTGCCAAGTACAATGGAGGCATGCGATATATCCTATGCTGCATTGATGTTCTATCCAAAATGGCATGGGCACAGCCTGTTCAACGCAAGACTGCCGAGCAGGTTACTTCTGCATTCGCCGCAATTCTCCATCAAGCAGAAGTCACGTGTCGCATAACCCGTGTACTAAACAATGCTGAGCTGATTGACCAGGATGATGCACATGTCAGACTTTCAAACCTACCACTGGCTAGCCTGTTTCGCGATGTCACAGTAAAACTTAATCAGCGGGTGGTAAGTGGCGGTGACCAGCTGTATCCTTACCGGGCCATGTTTCAAGTTCTGACTAGTAGCAATGCTAGTCGAATCCAGGCACTAGCAGCAGCGGGATATTATCCTGATACAGCGGGAGAGAGCGACACTCTTGGGGAAGAAAATCGGGGGTTTATGCAGCGTGTTAGACTGCACGAACGTTCTGCATTTGTGCAATACGTAGGACCACTGTTTTCAGATATTTTCACTATCAGACAGTACTTGCTCAACCAAATAAGTCTGCAGGTAAAGCTTACTCGTCATAGCAGTGCAGTTTCACTACTCGTACCCAACAATGGAGTTCAATATCGCATTGAGGTCGATAGCGCTGTGTTGCTTTTGAGGCGTCTTCGCGTTAATCCGACAGTGGCCCTGGCACATGAGCAGGGGCTGTCTCAACGCAATGCTCTCTACCACTTTGATCGAAGAGAGCTGCAGACTTTTACATTTTCAGTTGGAACACGAAACAAGAGTCTTGACTCAATCACCCATGCTCAGCTGCCAAAACTCGTTCTGCTCGGAATGGTCAGCCAGACAGCCTTCAATGGATCTCTGCATCACAACCCATTCTGGTTCCAGCCATTTGCACTAAACAGCCTAAGCCTGTTTGTCAATGGAGAGCCAATTACTGGTCAACCCATTGAGCCCCATGAGCATCACTCTTCCGAGTTTGTACAGTTTTCTAACTGCATCAAAGGAAACAATTGCATGAGCTATGATGAATTTAGAAGTGGTGCATACCTGCTGGCGTTTGACCTGAGCCCTAGCGGTGATGAGTCTCATAACTGGTTCGGTCACCGACAGGGTCAGCTAAGACTTGACATTCGATTTGCAAATGCACTTGCACTGCCTGTCACACTTTTTTGCATGTCAGTATATGATTCGTGCATGGAAATCACTAAAGAGAGGGACGTTTTGCTTGATTACCACAGGGCATGAATTCCCAAGAGCTAGAGGCATTCATTTCGCGCTGCCCCGCCCCTGTGCGGGAAGCCTTCTGTGGCATTTTTACTGTGGGAACGACAACGCCATTTTTCAGTTCTACTTGCTTACCATGCCGTTTCATCCTTTACGAGCCATGGGACGATACGTGCGGTCATTGGATTGCAGGAATTGTGCAGAGTAGAGTGCACTGTGAAATCTTCAACTCTCTCGGAGGCATTAGCGACAACCTAAAAACCTGGCTAAAGCAAAATAAGCCAAAACAGATGGTTCTGCAGTGGAACAGCGTGCCAGTACAGCCTAGCTCCTCGACTCTCTGCGGCTGGTACTGCATGTTTTACTTGATCCATAGACTGCATAAGAGAATGTCATTTAACATGCTGTTCACCAAGGCTTTACATCCAGCTCCAGTTGTGCAAAACGATGCAATCATACTCGGCCTCAAACATCAGTTGCAAGGCGTTTGATGCAAGACTACGAATGGGTAGCTGCATGATGGTGGCGGGTCCTTCACGGGCAGGCAAATCGACTTTCTGTTTTCAGCTGATTTCTCATCGCCAAATTTTATTTGATGAACCTCCCAAACGGGTGGTTTGGTACCATGGCTGTCCACAGCCGAGGCTTCACAAAGCTCTACGGCAACTGGGTGTGCAAGTCTGCGAGGGTTTTGCTGACTTGGATCCGCAGGACAATGACTTGATTGTAATCGATGACTTGATGGATGAGGCGGCGGCAAGTCGAGAACTAAGGCACTTATTTACTCGCGAGGCACACCACAAACCCTGTTTTGTCATTCTCATTTCTCAAAATCTATTTTTCAAAGGTCGAGAATGGCGAACAATCAATACAAACTGCACCTATATTGTGCTATTCAATAACCCGCGGGATTCCTCTGCAGTCCAAGCTCTGAGCCAGCAATGTTTTCCAAAACGGCGCATGCTGCTGGTAGAGCTAATGGAGCATGTAGCTCGAAACGGTGGGCGATGCTACTTGCTGCTCGATTTTCACCCTGATTCACCGCTGGAGCTACGTTTAAGATCGGGGATTTTGCCTGAGGAGGCACCGCAGCGGGTTTATCTATAAGAAATGGTGACTTGGGGAAAATTATTAACCATGGAAAGTCATCTCGCACTAATAACTGTATTTTGCGACGGTAATACATCCTTACGTCGCTGCATCATTACCCACGCCCGAAAAAGTAGTATTTGCTTTCTGGTGGAGTGTATACTAAATTTACTTGCGGGAAAGGTTTATTGCAACGATAGTTTAAAGCGGAGGCTTAGGCGATATCGAAATAGTCTCAGACTAGTTGCCCGCAGTAGATCTGTAAAAGAGGCTCGACTCAATCTCTCTCACCCCCATATAATTTGCTGTCTTCCTCTGGTACTTGCCTGTGTAAAGGAACACCATGTACAAGGAAATGATAATGGTGCCAAGGCTGCAATATGAGGCAATCATGAATCAAAAGGGTCTGGAATCTGTGGGCGAACCTACATTGGAGGCAGAGAAACAGCTCCGTAAGATTAGGGAGGAGCGATGCGTAAAGCAGCTGCAGACACACGAAACCCCCGAGCAGCCGATTCGTAAAGAACCACAGTGGAAGGAAGTGTTGTATCTGACTGTGAACCAGAAGTGGCATCATCGTTTACAAGCTTTAATTAGCTTCATTACTGGCAGGTGCAAGTCGCTAAGTATTGACGATGCAACATATGAAGTCTTTGTAAACGGCAAATCGTTGTATAACTCCAACATTGTGGACCTTTTGCATTTTATTGTACGAGATACATACTCAAAGTATCTCCCGCCCCCTAATGCAATAAATGAGTTCATTGAATGCCTGATTGAAAATCATGTGCCTCTGTCGGCTGTTGGGTTGAATATGACGAAGCTACTTCAAAAGCAGCCAGAAGACCAGCCAAGCCCTAAAAAGCCCTGCCTCAAAGACGAGCCAAGCCCCAAAAAGACCCGCCTCCCAGAAAGCCAAGTCCCAAGAAGACCCGTCTTCAAGACTATAAGAAGAAACAAACAACAAAAGGATTCGGCAAGTCTAACTGGATCAAGTGGCCAAGATGATTGTCATTGATTTTGAAGGATTTCCACACCTTTACAAGAAGGAGGATTTTGTAATTAAAGAAATTGCCTGGGTCGAGTTTTCCTGCAGCCAGACTACAAGCCACTACTATTGCTATCTGCCGCCGCATAGCTTTGAGCTTTTTGACAGAGGCCAGCGTCGGACTTGTCATTGGCTTACAAAAAACCGACATGGACTCGACTGGAGCAGAAGTGGATTCAGGCCATACTCTTGCCTGCCAAGTGACGTTTCTCACCTGCAAGGGCCAGTATTCAGCAAAGGCGATGTCAAGTGCCAGTTTTTGTCCCGCTTGTTGCAGCAGCCAGTCTACGATCTGAAACAGCTGGACTTTCAGAGTGCATCAAATTATGTGCAGCCCTGCGCATTGGCCAAGGTGGCCCTGTACGCTGATTGGCTGCGGCCCCGAGGCTACGGGACTATAAAAGTATCAACCTGCAGCAGGCATCGACATTTCTCTAGACCGAGCAAAAATGCCTATTCGAGTGACAAACATTGTAACAGGAGCCGAGCTGTCAACAAAGGTGTCTCTGCCTCAACTAGCAAACTTTCTGATTCTACGGCTACCTCAGTATCGCACAATTCGGCATCGCCTGGTTTATCCGCAAACTCTGGCTGTAGTACTGAATGGAAGAGAGCGGAAGCAACGGATAACTGCCCTGGTGTATCCGACGGGACAATTGTCTGTTTGCGGAGCCAAGAGCGTGGAGGAAGCTTTTGCAGAGACGAGGAAGATTGTGGAGTTGTGCTCAGAGTACCTGCAGCTGCAAACTCAACCTGCGATCCGCATCAAGACTATTACCTGTACGACAAGTTTTCGCCCTGGGCGACATCCACTCCGATTGGAGGAAGTGAAATCCAACTGGCCGCAGCGGGCGAGTTACGAGCCGGAAATGTTTAATGGACTCGTGCTAGAATTTTTTGGTTCTGTAAAGTTAATACTTTTTCATACGTGTCGCTGTATAATAGCCGGTGCACGAAGCGTGGATGAGGCTCAGACTGCAGCTGACGCTCTCGCCCGCATTTTGGACCAAGCATCCGAACCTACTTTGCCGGACTCTGTCTGAGCTCCTCTATGGCATAACTGTAGTAGTGAGGTCTGCGTGTAATATTTTCTTTCTGTAAATAAATATAATACTATTGCATAAATTTCGCGTTGTAATACTTGACCAAATATAATCTCGTTTGTTTATTTTAACAATAACAGAGCAGTATTACAGAGCAGGGTTAGTATTATGGCCCAAAAGTACAGAAGTAAAATTCGGAGTATTATCGGCTGAAAAATGCACAGGGCAGTATTATGGCCCAAAAGTACAGAACATGAGCAGTTTTAAAGCAAAAGTTTTTTAATTTCAAGTCTTGCGCACTCGCTTCCGTGGGGGCTCTGACCCCGTCTGCTCTGGTGTCTGGTAGCGCTTGTGAAACTCTTTCTGTACTGCTTGCCAGGCCTCCCAGTGATCGTCCCATTCCACAGGCTGTGTGTCGGGAAGGTTCGTCGGCTGGCCCATTGTCAGTTTGGAAGCCCATTCGGCGCACTCGGCAGGCTCCACGGGGGAGCATGGGATGCTTTTTGGTGAGGGCTCCAGGTCATGTGGAGGCGGTTGCTCTTTGATTTTTTCCATGGCCTGCCACAGCTCGCGCCATTGAGCAGGGGGTAGCGGCAGAGCATGTCTCCGATAGACAACAGGCCCCAGCACTGTGGGGAGACGCCAGAGTGTAATGGCTCCGTCCTTGACAACCACCTGCCTGTTGCCACCCAGCAGGCACTGAACACTGATTCCTTGCGAGGCACACTCCTCCAGTTGCTCTTTCATGACACTCAGGTGTTGAAACTGCTGAGCGGTGAGCTCCATGCCGGGCAGTCCTGGCCGGAGTTCTTCACCTGACTTGTACCATTTTCTAATGCTGACGGTTTGATTATCCGGCCTCACGCCGAGGCGATATCCGTTTAGCAAATCTTTGAACTCCATTTTGGCATGATTATTTGCTGGTGCCGGTACCGTCTTTATATAGGCCTCAGAATACCCCAACCCTACCAGTACCCAACTCATTGGCCTCACACAGCCCAACCCCTCACCAGCCAATTAGCGATCAAGACCCACTTGCTCTCGGAAATTCCAAGTAATTCCACACGTATCGTATCGAATCCTACCCCCTCCATAGCCCTGGGATTGGTATGGGGTCTGGGGTGGGGGTTCGCCCTGGACTAGGGTCTGGGGGTCGCCCTGGACTAGGGCCTGGGGGGTCGCCCTGGACTGGGGGTCTGGGGGGTCGCCCTGGACTGGGGGTCGGCCCACCTCCCCTCCCATTGGCCGGTGTCCTGGCCAATCGGTGGGCGTGGGGCAGACCGTACCATTTTCCTACTACTCACGTGACCCAACCCAAACATGTGGTCTCACCAGTCTACCTGGGATCTCAAAAAGGATGACAGGTGGGGTCGTAAATCAGCGCAGATGGGGAGAATTTACGAGCAAAAATATTTATGGGTTTTCGCAGCAGGAGGTCCTATGACTTAATAAAAACATGCGCGTTAATCAGCATGAAGAGTAGAAGGTGAAGAAAGAGAAGAGGAAAAGATAATACTAAATCCCAAGGTACTTTTAGGGGTCGGAAGCTGAGCTGTCAAGAGTTGAAAGGAAAAAAGTAAAAATAGAACAATAGGCGAGCTTCCTGAACCCCTCCAGATGTCATAAAAAAGAGGCATAAAAAGTGGCAGACACGTGACTCACGAGCGCCATCTGGCGCCAAAAACTGTCAGAGGCAAAGGTCAGACTGTCTGGCACGGAAGATTTATAGCCCAAAAATACCTAGTTACTCGCGTATAGGGAGAACTTTAGAAGCTAGATTAGAGCGGGTAAAGATGACAAAAATTCCCTACAAGGAGCGTCATGCTACTCCTGGGTAGTAGGAGAAAAGAACCTGCTGTGGGGAAATCTGCAGAGTGAGCGACTAAGTGCGGCCCCATCAATGGCGATGTGATAGCGTAGCGTCCGCTTGCACTAATTGAGCCGCGTTCTTCGTGCATGTTGTTGGTTAATGTACGTTGCAAATGTACATTGATTTGACTTTGATAAATATATAATAAACGTGAGCGCTCTGGCTGAGAGTTTGCTTACCGCTCAACTGGAGTTATTACAGTGGCGACGAGAATTAAAAGAGCCCAGCAGCTATGAGTGCTAGTGCACTTGGGCTAGTCGGCCCATACGAAGAAGGCTCTGAGCCGTGGCATATGTATCAAGAAAGGCTGGAGCAGTACTTTGTCGCCAACGACGTCAAAGATGATGCGAAGAAGCGAGCCATTCTGCTGAGTGCATGCGGCAAGAAAGTCTTTCACCTGGCCTACAGCCTGCTGGCTCCTTCGAAGCCAGCGGAAAAAAGCTATGCTGATATTTGTACGACGCTGAAGAATCACTTCGAGCCAGAGGAGTCCGAAATCGTTCATCGCTACCGGTTCTACACCAGGAATCGTAGAGAGGGAGAGAGCATCGCTGACTTTGGGGCAGAACTCCGTGACCTGGCCCGCGACTGCAAGTTCGGAGAAAGCCTGGAGGCCATGCTGCGAGACCGGCTGGTCCTCGGAATCAACTGCGACAGCGCGCAGCGCCGGCTTCTGGCGGAGCCCGAGCTCACCCTGAAGAAGGCCATGAATTTGGCCCTGGCGAACGAGTCTGCGGCCAGGGGCCGTCAGCTAATGTCGGGATCCAGCAAACCTGGAGGTCACGAGACCGTCAGCGTTGTCAGGCAGCAGAAGTCGACTAAGAAGTGCTTCCGATGTCTTTCTGCAAGGCATCTGGCCAACAAGTGTCCTTTTGCTACCAAGAAGTGTTTCAGTTGTTCAAAGACTGGGCACACGGCGGCTGCCTGCAAATCCCAGGCAAGCGGCGAGAGGCGAGAGACTCTCGAGAGACTCTGCAGGTGCGGAACGACGAGGACGAGGACGCTGATGAGGAGACAGCTCACTCGCTGTACAACCTGTCCGGCCGGCCCACAGTAAAAGTTCCTCCGATCACAACGACAGTGCGCATCAACGGCAGGCCGGTGATTATGGAGGTGGACACGGGAGCTTCAGTGTCTCTGATCTCTTCGAAGACCTACGGGTCCGTGCTAGGCTCCAAGCCTGCGCTGCAACCGGCGTCCGTGCACCTGCGCACCTACTCTGGAGAGAAAGTGGCCATCCAAGGCTGCATCTGTGTCTCCGTCGAAGTTGGTGAGGCGCCGCCCAAGTCGCTCAACCTCCTGGTGGTCGCTGGCAGCGGCTCAGATCTCCTCGGCAGGGACTGGCTGTCTGAGCTGCGGCTTGACTGGAGGTCGATCAAGCAAGTCGCTACCACTTCTGAGGTGCCGCCCAGACTGCAACAGCTGCTCACCAAGTACGGTGACGTGTTTTCCCCAGGGCTGGGCAAGTACAACGGACCACCTGTAAGTCTGAAGTTGAAGCCTGATGCCCAGCCTCGGTTTTTAAAAGCCAGAAGTCTGCCGTTTTCTCTAAAGGACAAGGTTGAGGACCAGCTGAACCGCGAGATTGAGCAGGGGATTCTGGTGCCGGTGCAGCACTCCGAGTATGCCTCTCCGGTGGTGCCGGTGCTCAAGTCTGACGGCTCGGTGAGGGTTTGCGCGGACTTTAAGCAAACTGTCAATCCTAATGTCGAGACGGACTCCTACCCTCTACCTCGGATCGAGGAGCTGTTCGCTAAGTTGACGGGTGGGCGTCTCTTCACCAAGCTCGACCTGTCGCAAGCGTACATGTAGCTGCCCCTGGACGAAGCCTCCCAAGAAGCCTGCACTATCAATACGCACAAGGGCTTGCTGCGCTACACGCGGCTTCCATTTGGAGTCTCGCCTGCGGTCGGAATTTTTCAGCGCCGGATGGACTGCTTGCTTCAGGGGATCGCCGGCACCGCTTGCTTTGTTGACGACCTCATCATTACCGGCAAAGACGACACCAGTCATCTGAACTCGCTGGAGCAAGTTCTGGAGAAGCTGAGTCAAAGCGGCCTGCGATGCAAGCTTGAGAAGTGCCGATTCATGCAGACCAGCATCAGCTACCTTGGACACCGCATCGACGCTGACGGCCTGCACCCGATCAAGGACAAGATCGAGGCGATTACCAGCGCTCCCGCCCCCAAGGACGTTGCTCAGTTTCGCAGCTTCCTGGGCATGGTTAACTATTACGGCAAATTCCTGCCCAACCTGTCGCAAGTCCTCGCACCACTTCACCTGCTGCTGCGAGAGAACCACCGCTGGGACTGGGGGGCTGCTCAGGATGCCGCCTTTGCAAAGTGCCAGACTCTGCTGTCGACCGCTCCGGTTCTGGCGCACTTCGATCCGGACAGAGAACTGATGCTCGAGTGCGACGCGTCCCCCTACGGCCTTGGGGCCGTCATCAGCCACAAGATCGATGGGGTTGTCCGGCCAATCGCGTTCGCCTCACGCTCGCTGCACGATGCCGAAAAGAACTACTCCCAGCTGGAGAAGGAAGCCCTGGCAGTGGTTTTTGCAGTCAAGAAGTTCAACGCCTACCTGTTTGGTCGGCCGTTCCTGTTGGTGAGTGATCACAAGCCTCTGCTTGGGTTGTTTGCTGAGAACAAAGCTGTGCCGCCCCTCGCATCCGGGAGAATCCAGAGATGGGCGCTGCTGCTGTCCGCCTACAACTACCGCATGGTGCACCGCGCGGGCGCCTCTCTACTGTGCGCTGACGCCCTGAGCCGCCTGTCGCTGCCGGAGAAGCCGGCCGCAGTTCCAAAACCGGCGGAGCTAGTCATGCTGATGGACCACTTGGACGATGGACCAGTCACGGCGACTCAAATCAGGAACCTGACTCGGAGGGACCCGCTGCTTTCGCGAGCTTTGCACTTCACGCTGACCGGCTGGCCAGAGCGACCACCTCAAGACCTGCTGTCGCACTCGAAGAGAGCGGGCGAGCTCAGCGTGTTAGACGGCTGCCTCCTGTGGGGGTGTCGCGTTGTGGTTCCGAATGGAGCGCGACTTGCGCTGCTGCACGTGCTGCACCAGTGCCATGCAGGGGCTTCGCGCATGAAGGCGCTGGCTCGGAGCTACTTCTGGTGGCCGGGACTAGACGCTGACATCGAGAGCCTCGCTAAGGCATGTCCAGACTGCCAGGAGCTGCAGAATGCGCCAGCGTCGTCACCCATGATGTCGTGGCCGTGGCCTGACAGGCCGTGGTCCCGGCTGCATATCGACTACGCTGGGCCAGTAGCTGGCAAGATGCTGCTTGTTGTGGTCGACGCCTATTCCAAGTGGCTGGATGTCCATGTTGTGCCTTCTGCGACTTCGGCTGCCACCATCCAGAAGCTTCGGACCAGTTTTGCAACGCACGGACTGCCTGAAGTGCTGGTGTCAGATAACGGGACCAACCCGACCAGCGAGGAGATGTCCAACTTCCTGAGCAAGAACGGCATTCAGCACGTACGCGTCGCTCCGTATCACCCTGCGTCCAATGGCCTGGCGGAACGGGCTGTCCAGACCCTGAAGCGGTCATTGGAGAAGCAACGCGATGGCAGCCTAGAGGAGGTGGCCCGGTTCCTGCTGAGCTACCGGGTCACACCGCATGCGACGACCGGCGTAGCGCCTTGCGAGCTCCTGATGGGGCGGAAGTTGCGGACGCTGCTTGACGGAGCTCGACCGGACCTCAGCACGAGAGTGCAGCGCAAGCAGGGCCAGCAAAAGGAGCACCACGACAGCAAAACCCGCTTGCGTACCTTCGAAACCGGATACTCTGTCCTGGCGAGGGATTTTGCCAACGGCGGTCGATGGAAGCCGGCGCGCGTCATCAGTGCGGCCGGCCCGGCCTCCTATCTGTGCGGTTTCGACGGCGACGACCGGGTCGTGAGGCGGCACGTCGATCATGTCCTCGGAGGACCTCGAGAGCTTCCGGCTTCTAGCGACGAAGTGGCCGCTGCCAGGCCGCTGCTCGATCCCAAGGCGACACCCGAGCCTGAAGTCATCGCGTTCAAGGAACCGGAGCCGCCGAGCGAGGTCCAAGCTGACGTCGATGTCGGTCAAGAACTGCGCAGGTCAGCGCGGGTCCGAAGGCAGCCTGATCGCCTGAGCTATGACTGAGTGAGTGTAAGCTAGTGAGCTGAACTGGAACTGACTGTTTATTTCTGCCTACATATTAATTATTTTTGAACTATTAATTTTTGGTGATGGTTATTTTGCATTGAACTTTTAAAGTATTTTTCAGCTATTCTTTACTGCTCCATTAATAATTTTTCCTCTATTCCGGTTCCTGTTGGGGAGGGATGTGATAGCGTAGCGTCCGCTTGCACTAATTGAGCCGCGTTCTTCGTGCATGTTGTTGGTTAATGTACGTTGCAAATGTACACTGATTTGACTTTGATAAATATATAATAAACGTGAGCGCTCTGGCTTAGAGTTTGCTTACCGCTCAACTGGAGTTATTACAGGCACCAAATTGGCAATCAAATTGGCATCCTGATCTCATCCAGGTTCTGGTTCTGGAATATGGTTCGAGATCTAGGTTCTGGTTCTGGAATATATGACTCACAATATGACTCATAATAATTAGTTTGAGGACCACTTTTTACGTGTTTCAAAATTCGAAAAAAATAGTTTTACGGCTCTGATCGTCATAGACAGAAACTATTGTATGATAATTCACTGAATTACATACTTTTTAGATGTATGTAGAGGTTAAAATGCACTCGTTCGATTCGGTGCTCTTCATTTTCCTATCGATTCTGGTTCTGGAATCAGAATTATTCTGGTTCTAGAACCGATTTTCGTGAAGAGGCTGTTACTCGAGTTTCTATAGTTTCCTAGAGCATCAACTTAAAAATCATTAGCTTAGATGCTTGGCTTTATCATCGTCAAGTTTTTTGGTAGATACCACGGAGTTCTGAATCGTCAGCACTTTTTTGTTAGAACTTAATAGTGTTAGTTCTTGTAAGAAATCAAGCGTAAATTCAAACGAAAGAAATCTACTTTATCCATGAAAGCTAGTTGTAAATACTCAGTGCAACGAATGGACATCGAATCGAAACTGTCACACCCCAACCCACATATGAAGTCCTGTATACATTTTATGAAATCTGAAACAACTGCAGCTCAAAAAGTAACAATTTTGACTGCAGGCTGAAAATACCAGGAAAGCGTCACATAATTTTTTATATTTTTATAGGCCCCCTAAAATGCAATCCGTCCATGCAAATATATATACTTTTCTAGTTAGGTCTAGCCTAAGCAATCGTTTTTTGCTTTCACTAGTGTCATTAAGAAATAAATTAGATAAAATACCTGTCTCGTTAATCTCTTCCCTTTACTGTCCCCATTTGGATCCTTTTCAACTGTAGACGTTGCTAGTGTTGGCATGTAGGTAGTATTTAGTTTAGTAGTAAAAGGAAGCTCTAGCTAGGCCCTACGTCTCTAAGCAAAAAAATTAAGCCCAAATCAACCATATGCCTGCTTAGCAGACAGGAGGCTTTAAATTTTAGGGGCCTATTTGAAAAAGAGTTGTCACCATTTGTGGATTGAGAAGTTTATTCTTTTTTAATTAGAATTCTTTGTAGACTAGGCCTACACTAACACATTTTTGTACTAAAGTTTTTAGTATAGTTTGTAAATTTCAAATTAAATTGGATTTTACAATGGTCTAAAATAGGAAATATAACAAAGGAATTCATATAAAGAATACTTTTTTTAAGATTGATACATTTTCTTAAAACATGTTCTTCTTGAGACTATTATAGGGGACAAGATAGTCAGGAAGATGGCATAGTGTGCGCCAGAATAAATTTTGGGGGGACAATCTGTGCACTGTCAAAGCACCATCAAAGCACCATTTATGCGCCAAAAGTTTGAAGGACCAGAAAAAGGTCCCGCGGATAATTTCTTCTCCACTTCTTCCACTTTGCTACATTTTTGCTTGTAATATCATCTAAATCTTTGCAAAGTATTCACATTTTTGCCTATTTTGCCTATTATATTACCAATTTTGCATCACTTGTGCACCAAAACCCTTCGTGTGCACCAATGTGTGCCAAAACCCTTTGTGTGCACTGCACTTGTGCACCAATGTGTGCCAAGATCCTTTGTATATGCCAGGCTTATGCACCAATATGCATTAAGACCCTTCATGTATGCAGGAATTTTCCCCCAAAAAGGCCACCTTCCTGACTATGGAGGGGACATAGGTTTTAAACAAACTTACCACTGAGATATAATGGAAGTTTATATAGGATAAGAAGAAGCACATGTGCCATTGTTGATTTTGCAGCTTACCTTGGCTAGTAGCTATTTCACACAATAGATTTAGATAAGTGTTTGGTATATATGATTCTAATTGGCAGGAGAAGTTTTATTTTGTTGAGTGCTTTGGCCAGGCCTAGTGCCTTATCTGCTTTTTAAAGACTATGGCTATTCTTAAATAATTAAATGTGCATTGGCAATAGGAGACCAATCATCAAGTCATAGTCAGGAAAGTAGCAGTTTGGTAGGAAAATTCTGGTATACAGACACAATTTTTTTCTGCACACAACAACACCATGGCATATACAAAGGGTCTTGGTGCATATTGATGCACAACCTGGTGCAAAATCATCAATATAATAGGCAAAATAGGCAATGTAAGTAGAAAAAGTAAAAAATGTAGCAAATTTGCAAATATTTAGAGGAGATTGCAAATGAAAACATAGCAAATAAGAAGATATGTTGTAGGGGTCTTTTCTATTATTCTATTCTTCTATTGCTGACCCCAAGTTGTAGGGCTATTTCAATATTTTAGTCCTGTAGCATTCACTGGTCCAAGCAGTAAACCCAGTCCAAAATATAGGGCATTCCCCAGATTAGAGGGTCAGCCTATAAATTCCTAGGCCTAATATTCCCTAGCCCTATCCTACTCTAATTCCCTATATCTCTCACTAAGACAGTATTTCTCACTTTTCTCAGTGGTATTATCTTACCCTCAGGTGGTATAATCTCTGCTCTCTCTAGCAGGTAATTTCTCTCACCATGAGGTGGTATGTTCTCTGCTTCTTGCAGGTAATCTCTCCCTTTCTCCCTCTCTCTCTTGCCTCTTGGGCAGTTCTCCTCTCTGCTCTATAGCAGGTATTCCCCTCCCAATAGCTCGCTTCTAAGCAGTAAGTTTTATCTCTGCCACGCAGGTAGAAATAACTAAGGCTTGAAAGACTGAATCAAGTTTTTACTCTCGAATAACACTCGAGGTTGGCGTGGGGTGGGTCTGTGGGTTGAATTCTTGGCCTCTCACTTCGTGTCTATTTATACCAAATTTTTAGGGTTTGTTTAGATGTACAGTATCTTTTAATATTTTTTCGCATTTTAAACAAAAATATTTTTTGCATTTTAAACAAAAATATTTTTCGCATAGATAAACAAAATTATTATTTTGCGTTTAAAACAAATTTGTTTCTTAGAAAAATAAGTTTATACAATACACTGAATTATGCCTGCTATAGATATAGAAAAGAAATAGTTTATGGGATCTTTTTTAGTCCTTTAAACTTTTGCTCCAACTATGAACACAACAGCGCATATAGGGTTTTTGTATTGGCGCATGGTGCACAATTTTTGGAGAGACAAAAAACTTTTCCAGCACATACTCTGCCACCTTCCTGACTATGGTCATCAAGTATTAAACTATGAATGTCTGCTGCAGAAAAGAAGGATGATATAACAAATCTATCTGGCAACTTGCAGAGGACAAATTTGCTCTTCTGTAAGCAGAATCTAGGTTAAAAAGGTGACTTTTGCAAGCTAAGAGGTCTTCTATATCCTAGCTTGCCAGATAAAGCCTTTCTCAGATGGGGACATCATTAAGGAGTAGGCCTACCTAGTTGCTGTAGTAAACTGTCTATCCAGAAAACATGCTGCTTTTGAGAGCATTATTAGCCTTTTATTCTACACTATTCACTGGTGCATTAAAGAGATATTCGACAATGCTCATGACTTGCTGAGGACCTGCTGCTCTACTCTTGTTGACTTCTCTTTGCTCTTTATGAGAGGAAATAATAATTGAAATTTTAGTATGGTAACTACAATAGCAATAGTTATTTATGATTAGCTTAAAAGGTATCTAAAAGAAATTAGTTTTAATAAATTTAATTATAGAAAATTGGCAAATATCCTTTGAAAATAAAGAAAAATTAACTGGCAATAACAATAACTATCCCTATCATTTACTCCAAAATTTGATTTACTTTTTACCAATTTTTTTAGTTTTATTTATTAAAAAAAGAGGCATAATTTATTTTATGTTATATATATACACCTGTAGTTCTCAAACATTAATAGTTTTGCTTCTCAGAAGTCAATACCCCTTGTATCTAAAATACAGACACCCTTGCTTCTTAAATGTGCTGACAAATAGTTTCAAAATTGATATAGTATAGGTAAAATTGATTCCAAATATTGTCAAATATAGCTAAAAATTAGTATTTTGCCTTGCATGCCTTTTTTAAATTAAAATATTTAGACATCCTTAGATTTGTACCTTTTGACTAGATATTCAGCAAATGGCATAGCCACAGCTAGTTATGTGGCATATCCAAGGCACATGTATAGCTAAACATACCTCTTAAAAGTATGCACACTTCTTAGATATTGCTTTTAGATATATGGTATAATTCTGTAAATATTAAATATAGTTTTGTAACTATAAACATAAATAAATATATTGTTTTATTACAATGCTATAGCCATGACTTAGTAATATATAAAGGTAAACCTAATAAGTATCTATGAAAAGTAAAGTTCTACAATGTGCTAACTGGAACTAGACTAGGCCATTCCATTTTCATTTTATGATTAGTCAGTATACATTGAAGTCAGACTAAGCTAAGCTCCACTTTATAGGATAAAGCAATTGAATGGTAATATTGTATTCAAGTGAGAGCACTATTCTTTCTATTATTAATTTATTATTGTATTTAGGGATCAAGAGAGCCCTATGGGAGCAACTGCATAGTTGGTAATTTGTAAAAGATAATTAACAAAAAGGGAGTAAAAAATACCAGGCAGACCAAAACTTTCTTTACATATTACTATTTCAATATAATTTGAAGAACATTTTAAACAGTTCTTTAAATAGGCTTATGAATCTATTAATATATGCACTATTAGATAGTATATCATTTTTTATAATTTATTTGTCTTTTTCTTTATATATGTATGTATTATATATGTATATGTATATATGTATTTAAAGATTCTTAGGACTGTGTAGAAATTATGTAGAAGTGTAGGCACAATTCTCAATAAAATGCTAGACATGATTTTGAGGGCGATTCTACGATTCTCTGATAGGTGTAGGTAATGTTCTCTAAAGGGCCGTGTAAAGAAGATTACAGTCAGCATAGCTTTACAGAAATTTCAAATGAACGTGTTCGCATGATTCTTGGGGAGTTTTCAGAGAAGATTTCTAGTCTACAGTTTAGGGACAATTCTTAAAAAATTTAGCTCAATTCTCTTGCATTCCTATTGGCCAGTCTGTGAACGACCTGCTGAGTTGACGATAAGTCTCCTGTCTCCTGTGACAGCTTAGGCGCTACCTCCTTACTGTCTGACTGCACAGGCCAATCAAACGCCACAGTTGTAGGTGCCTTGTCCTCCCAAAAACTAGGATTCGCTTTGCGTTCCAGGGCCCGGCTAACTTGTCAACGAGCCCAGCGCCTGAGCTTGCGGATTAGGAGAAATCCTTTAGCCGCCCAGCTTCTCTCTGCCTGTCTTTCTGTCTGTCTGCACAGTCCGCTATTGCCTACAGAGTCTAGCCAGCATGTCGAGCGCCGAGTCCGCTGCCGCTGCAGCCGCCGCCGTTGACGTGACCGCCTGGCGCGGCGCCCGCGTTCTGTTCTACTACGAGCCGCTGGCCGCCTACCTGCCCGGCCAGCTGGTGGCCTTCACGCCCGGCAACCAGCGTGCGGTTGTTGAAGTCGAGCAGCGCCTAGCCAGCCGCCTTGGCCTGGTGGTCACCGACTACCGCTCGGTGAAGCTGAAGCTCAAGAGTCCCAGTCTGGCCGCCGCCAACAGCGGCGACGCTGCCGCCGACCTGTCCAGCCGGCAGTTTCGCGTCCCAATTGAGGATGTCGTGAGCGACGCGGCGCCCCAGCTCAGCCAGCTGACGGAAGGCCAGCCGGCCTGCGCACAGCTGCCAGGCGACGAGCTGGCCGACGAAATCTACCGCCCAGTCACAGTTAGCGGCCTGCCAGCCGCGGCACAGCCGGCTGTCTCGGTGCGACTCAGCTGCGGCCGGCTGCTGTCCGTCCACCGCCCCCAGCTCCGCCTGCTGCGGCCTCCCTGGCAGGACGAATTGGACGCCGCCGCTGCTTTAGCCGCTAACGCCGCGCCGCAAGCCGAGTCAACCGCCACCACGGCTTCCGCGTCGGACACCGCTGACGACCTGTCCTCGCCGCCGGGGCTGGACGACGAAGACGAGTCGGGTGAGAACTGGCTGGCTGTCGGGAATGCCTGTCTGTCTACCCGTCTGTCTGTCTGTCTGTCTGTCTGTCTACCCGTCTGTCTGTCTGTCTGTCTGTCTACCCGTCTGTCTGCCTGACTGTCTACCCGTCTGTCTGTCTGTCTGTCTGTCTGCCTGCCTGTCTGTCTACCCGTCTGTCTGTCTGTCTTTTTGTCTGTCTGTGTCTGTCTGCCTGTCTGTCTTTGTATCTCTGTCTGTCTGTGTGTCTGTCTGTCTGTCTGTCTGTCTGTCTGTCTGTCTGTCTGTCTGGCTCTGTCTCTCTATCGGACTGTGTCTGTCTGCGTCTATCTGTTTGTCTGTCTGTCTGTCTATCTGCCTGTGTCTGCCTGTCTGCCTGGCTGTTTGTCTATCTGTCTTTATAGGTCTGTCGGTCTTTCTATTTGTCTTTCTGTGTATGCATAGTCTGTCTGTCTTTTTCCGTCTCTTCATTGTCCCCCTATTAATTTTAGTGACCCTGAAGAATATATGATGCGTAAACCCGACCAGTAATAACATCCTCTTCTGTCTGATTCCCTGTTTCTCTACCCACCAGTTCAGGTGGGGCTCTATATTATTGAGCAAAACCCCTTGGATTCCTGAGCCTAGAATAAGCTAGTTTTTTGCCAGCGCTGAAAAGGAGAAGCCTCTATAATGCAGCGCAGATGTGACGCTTAGGCGTTAAGCTGACGTCTCTTGCGAGCCGGGATAAGCCGAAAAAATGTAAGCATGGGAGAAGCCGGTTGTAAACTCGCACAATTCTTCAAGCCGCGCTCAAAAATCTGCAACAAAGAATCGGAACAAGACACCGCCGCAACGCTTGGCCAGATAATTTCAAAATCAATTCTTTTCTCCCGGCTGCTTTTGTCTCCCGGCGCGCTATCGGCAAGCACGGATAATTCTTTAAACCGATTCGCCCAGCTGCGGCCAGGCCCGCATTCTTCTTTGATTTCTTTCCTCTTCTTTGAAGGCGAGTTTCTGCGAGATGCCCGATGGCCGGTGCTGCCTCGCCTAGAGGAGGTCGCCTGTAATTGCCCGCTGCGGGCGTGCTGGGATAATTGCCGGCTTGTTCTGTGCCCCGCCGCTTCCTTGTCCCGCTGGTTAGGCCTGGACTGGTTTGGGGCAGGTGGCGCAGGCTGGGCTGCCAGTCCGCGCATGCGGGATTGGCGACTTGTTGCTGCATCACTTCTTTTGTGCGCTTGCTGCACCCGGCTTGCTCAGCTTTCTTCTCTGTTGGATTCTCTAGTTTGGGATTGGCGAGCCTGTGAGTTGAGTGAGATTCAGAGGGATTCTGGGTCTGTGTTGTGGGATTCTGAGTCTGTGTTGTGGGATTATGAGTCTGTGTTGTGGGATTCTGAGTCTGTGTTGTGGGATTCTGAGTCTGTGTTGTGGGATTCTGAGTCTGTGTTGTGGGATTATGAGTCTGTGTTGTGGGATTATGAGTCTGTGTTGTGGGATTATGAGTCTGTGTTGTGGGATTCTGAGTCTGTGTTGTGGGATTCTGACTCTGTGTTGTGGGATTCTGAGTCTGTGTTGTGGGATTCTGAGTCTGTGTTGTGGGATTATGAGTCTGTGTTGTGGGATTATGAGTCTGTGTTGTGGGATTATGAGGCTGTGTTGTGGGATTCTGAGTCTGTGTTGTGGGATTCTGAGTCTGTGTTGTGGGATTCTGAGTCTGTGTTGTGGGATTCTGAGTCTGTGTTGTGGGATTATGAGGCTGTGTTGTGGGATTATGAGTCTGTGTTGTGGGATTATGAGTCTGTGTTGTGGGATTCTGAGTCTGTGTTGTGGGATTCTGAGTCTGTGTTGTGGGATTCTGCGGCTATGTTGTGGGATTATGAGTCTGTGTTGTGGGATTATGAGTCTGTGTTGTGGGATTCTGCGGCTATGTTGTGGGATTATGAGTCTGTGTTGTGGGATTCTGAGTCTGTGTTGTGGGATTCTGACTCTGTTGTGGGATTCTGAGTCTGTGTTGTGGGATTCTGAGTCTGTGTTGTGGGATTATGAGGCTGTGTTGTGGGATTATGAGTCTGTGTTGTGGGATTATGAGGCTGTGTTGTGGGATTCTGAGTCTGTGTTGTGGGATTCTGAGTCTGTGTTGTGGGATTCTGAGTCTGTGTTGTGGGATTATGAGTCTGTGTTGTGGGATTCTGAGGCTGTGTTGTGGGATTATGAGGCTGTGTTGTGGGATTATGAGTCTGTGTTGTGGGATTTTGAGTCTGTGTTGTGGGATTCTGAGTCTGTGTTGTGGGATTCTGCGGCTATGTTGTGGGATTATGAGTCTGTGTTGTGGGATTCTGAGTCTGTGTTGTGGGATTATGAGTCTGTGTTGTGCGATTCTGAGTTCTCAAACTGTTGCACTCGGTAATCACCGGCCGGATCAGCAATCCCTTAAATGTGTTGGCGCCCTACCCAGTCCTTTTCCGGCCAGACGGCGACCCCCAGCTGGCGCAGGGCCGCTTTAACAAAGGCGACGTCGTCCGCACTGCCGGCGGCGTGAAGAAGAAATTCAACGGCAAGCAGTGGCGCCGGCTCTGCAGCGCCGACGGCTGCTCCAAGGAGAGCCAGCGCAGGGGTTTCTGCTCCCGGCATCTCAGCCAGAAGGGCAAAGCGTCCAAGTGAGTCTCTTTCAGTTGCATAAATTTCCTCAGCTTGTGGAATTTCAAACGGCCGCAATGACGCATCGCCTTCCCATTCGCCCAGGTACCAGCGGCCCCTGGAGCCGTGGGCCTCGGGCGTGCCGCCGCCACCGGCGTCCGCCCTGCCAACCGATGCCGTCCTGCCCGCCGCCGAAGCTGCCGGCGCCGCCGCCTTCACTCCAATCGCCGTGCAACTGGCGCAGCCGCTGGCCACGGAGCAGCCGCCCACCGCTCAGCACCCGTCCTGCACCAGCCTGCTCCCCATACTCGAGTCCGAGCTCAAGCGCCAGCCGGCCCAGCCGGCGGCTTTCTATCAAGACCTGCCGCCGCCACCAGCAGCCGCCGCGGCCGCCAGCAAGTCGGAACGATCGGCGATGCCGGATGCTGACGTCCAGCTGATGACGGCGGAAGAGCCGACGCCTGCGGCGCTGGACGATGAAGATGAGGACGTGTTCCAGCTGCCGGATAAGCCGGCTCGGGAGGCCTCAGCGGGCAAGCACCAGCAGCAGCAGCAGCAGCAGGCGGAGCACATTCGCCGCCCGATGAACGCCTTCATCCTATTCAGCAAGCGGAACCGGGCCCGCGTGCAGGAGGAGAACCCGGGCTTGGACAACCGGGCGGTCAGCAAGATCCTGGGCGAGCTGTGGTACAACCTGTCCAAGGCGGACAGGGAGCAGTACAATAGCCTGGCTAGCCAGGTCAAGTCCGAGCACTTCCGCCAGAATCCCAACTTCCGCTGGTCTTCGGCTAAGGAGCGGCGCCGTTCGGACTCGGCCTCGGCCGCCTCCCAGCAGCAGCAGCAGCAACATCAGGCTGCTAGCAGCAACGGCAGCGACAACAACCTGCGCCTGCTTGCGGAAGCGGCCGTGGCCCAGGCGTCGAAGCAGCAGCAGCAGCGCACGCAGCCGCCACCGGCGCCGCCTCCTCCGCGTCCGCCGCCTTCGTCGCAGCCGCCTGTTCGAAAGTTTCGCCGTCTATCTGAGCACCTGCAGCAGCACCCGCAGCAGCAGCAGTTGGGCTTTCAGCCCTACTCAAGCGGCGGCGCGGTCCTGGTGCCGACCACGGTGCAGCCGAGCCTGCTGAGCATCAGCGACCAGCACGGCCAGCACCAGCAGCAGCAGCACCAGCTGGACTCGCCTTCCGCCTTCACTCATTTCGTATTGCGCCGCAACCCGCAGCCGCATCACTCTGACGCTTCCACGGTCAGCTCCTCCGGCTGCGGCGGCGGCAGCGCCAGCAGCGACGAGCTGTCGGTCAGGGCAGCTGGCAGCGCCAACCGGCGGAGAGAGCGGCCGGCCCCGCTGCAACTGTCGCCAACCATCGTTAGCGGCGTTGGGGACAGCGGCAAAAGTAGCAGCAGCAACAACAACAACAATGGCACCGCCTCGCAGCTGCCGCCGCCGCCGGAGGAAGAGGAGGCCAAGAGCACCCCAGACGGCATCTTCAAGCGCCAGCTGGACGTGACGACAAAGTCCGTGCTGACTGAGGTTGACTTCGGCCGCAAGTTCAGCCACCTGCCGGAGTTTCAGCCCGGCGCCGCGCCCGTTGCCGCCCTCAGTCCGCGCAACTTCTTCCAGCAGCACTGCCGCAGCGCCCCGCCAACCGCGGCCGACGCTCCTCTGTACGCCGTCGCTGCCGCAGCCGCTGCCGCCGCGGCCGCCGCTACTGGCGCCGGTCAAGATCGGCACGTGTTCTTCGGCCATAATTTCTCCGCCGAGGAGGCCGAGGAGCTGGCCAGGTCGACTCTGCAGATGGCCGGCGACGATTTTTTGGCCGTCACGCCAGGCGGCAGCGGCAGCGGTAGCGGCGGTGGCGGCGGCGGTCCCGGCACGCCGAGGAGTCCAGGAGGCAGCGCCCGGCGAGTGTTGGAGCAGCGGCGGAGCCTCGTGATGATGCTGTTTCAGCAGTGCGACAACTTCTTCCCGACTAGTGAGTAGCGGCGATCTGCCATGCTTATTGGGAGGTGCAGCGGCGATCTGCCATGCTTATTGGGAGGGGCAGCGGCGATCTGCCATGCTTATTGGGAGGGGCAGCGGCGATCTGCCATGCTTATTGGGAGGGGCAGCGGCGATCTGCCATGCTTATTGGGAGGGGCAGCGGCGATCTGCCATGCTTATTGGGAGGGGCAGCGGCGATCTGCCATGCTTATTTGGAGGGGCAGCGGCGATCTGCCATGCTTATTGGGAGGGGCAGCGGCGATCTGCCATGCTTATTGGGAGGGGCAGCGGCGATCTGCCATGTTTATTGGGAGGGGCAGCGGCGATCTGGCATGCTTATTAGGAGGGGTAGCGGCGATCTGCCATGCTCTATGGGAGGTGTTAGCGATGATTACTGTTTGTTAAAAGAGCTGAATAACGCTCCGTCTGTGCCGAATCCCGGCCGCCCGCAGACGAGCAGCTGGAGAATTTCCAACGCGAGCACTCCGACGTGTTCCCCAGCAAGGCCACCCTGACGCTGAAGGTGCGCGAGGTCCGGCAGAAACTGCGCCAGACGGCCAGCCAGGAGGCGCTGCCTAGCAGTCCCGCCACTGTGACGGCGGCTAGGGACTCACAGCGGGTGAGCCATGTGTGTGTGTGTGTGGGGGGGTGCAGCTTAGATTTGTACTCGATTTTTTCCAAAAAAATTTCCATTTTGCAGTCGGCCGACCCGGGCAAATCGGCGTCCTGAGTGTCGGCCTGGAGTTCGAAGGCAACGCAGATTTTAAATATCGGTCGCTTTTTTAACTGAAAGTGTTTTTTTGATGATGCAGAAGTTTTTTTAATCAGAATTTTACGTTATCCTCTATCCTCATTACGGCCTGGTTTCTCGTTAAAGCGTGCAAGTTTAGTGTTTCAGTTTCTGACGAAATTATGCCTATAAATGCTTGTAAATAGTATTATTTATTCAAGGACGCGAAATTTATTGATATTCTGTATTATTCTCTTTTTAATAGTACACTTGCGCTCAAAGCCTCACTGGGTGAAGGATAGGACAGCTCCTAGAAAGGGGAGAGGGTGGAATTCACCTCGCTGATTGGCTGGGGACAGCTCCCAGGAGGGGGAGGGTGGAATTCACCTCGCTGATTGGCTGGGGACAGCTCCTAGGAGGGGGAGAGGGTGGAATTCACCTCGCTGATTGGCTGGGGACAGCTCCTAGGAGGGGGAGGGTGGAATTCACCTTGCTGATTGGCTGGGGACAGCTCCTAGAAAGGGGAGAGGGTGGAATTTACCGCGCTGATTGGCTGGGGACAGCTCCTAGGAGGGGGAGGGTGGAATTCACCTCGCTGATTGGCTGGGGACAGCTCCTAGGAGGGGGAGGGTGGAATTTACCTCGCTGATTGGCTGGGGACAGCTCCTAGGAGGGGGAGGGTGGAATTCACCTCGCTGATTGGCTGGGGACAGCTCCTAGGAGGGGGAGGGTGGAATTCACCTCGCTGATTGGCTGGGGACAGCTCCTAGGAGGGGGAGGGCGCTAATTTATTTGCCTACTGGGGAGTTGTAAATTAGCTGTGCTAATACATTTTAATAAGCTTAAATTCCATCGTGTCAGTGTGAGTGTGGACAATCCATCTTACGAGTTCTCACTGTTATTAACAATTTTCGTCAAATTTATCGTTTATGTTTTTAATCGGCGCCGTCACAAGAAAAATGTTTTTTTTTACTTTTTAGAAAATCATTATTGACACATTTTCTGCGTCATCTATAATTTGTTGTCTGTCTGCGCTTCTCATTCAGGGATAAAAAATCAAATGAAATTCTCTTTGGTATTCGTGAGTTTACAAAAGTATTATTAGCCAATATTGTGCGTTCGAGCCGCCTGTTTGTCTGTCGGAGCCCGCCTACGAACTTTTTTGACTCCAATACGCGCGACATACGTTTTTCGATCGATTTTTGCTTTAAAAAATTTTTTTGCGCCCGAACGCCTGTCATTTCGCGTGATTTATTATGTACGCGCTTAGTCTGACAGACACCTGTTCAGCTTTGTGATTGCCCAAATCTGCTTTTGTGCTTGTTGATTGTACACACACTGCTGCTGCTCACCTAGCCGGCTCTGGCGCTTGCTCGGCATTGCAAGACTGCTCAGTTACAGAGTGCTCAATGGGTAGTTACAGAGTGCTCAATGGGTAGTTACAGAGTGCTCAATGGGTAGTTACAGAGTGTTCAATGGGTAGTTACAGAGTGCTCAATGGGTAGTTACAGAGTGCTCAATGGGTAGTTACAGGGTGTTCAATGGGTAGTTACAGAGTGTTCAATGGGTAGTTATAATAATAATTGATAATAATTGATTACACCTGTCCCAATCGGCCAGATGTGCAGCCAACAGCGCAGCCGCAGCTATTGCGCGGCGCTTCTGAAGACTGCGTACAGCTGTTCAGTCCATGGACTGGGGGGACGCCACACCCACCTTCAATTACCCCAGCTGATGCTGGTACCCATTTAACAGCTGGGTGAACTGAAGCAATGCAGAGTTAAGTGTCTTGCTAAAGGACACAAATTGTACCAGTGGAGTCGGGAATCGAACCCCCGACCTTCAAGTCGTGAGTCCGACGCTCTAACCACTAGGCTACAACCCCCTGTAACTACCAATGGGTAGTTACAGAGTGTTCAATGGGTAGTTACAGAGTGTTCAATGGGTAGTTACAGAGTGTTCAATGGGTAGTTACAGGGTGTTCAATGGGTAGTTACAGAGTGTTCAATGGGTAGTTACAGAGTGTTCAATGGGTAGTTACAGAGTGTTCAATGGGTAGTTACAGAGTGTTCAATGGGTAGTTACAGAGTGTTCAATGGGTAGTTACAGAGTGTTCAATGGGTAGTTACAGAGTGTTCAATGGGAAGCTACAGAGTGCTCAATGGGTAGCTACAGAGTGCAGAATGGGTAGTTACAGAGTGCTCAATGGATAGATTCAGAGTGCTCAATGGATAGATTCAGAGTGCTCAATGGGTAGTTACAGAGTGTTCAATGGGTAGTTACAGAGTGTTCAATGGGTAGTTACAGGGTGTTCAATGGGTAGTTACAGAGTGTTCAATGGGTAGTTACAGAGTGTTCAATGGGTAGTTACAGAGTGTTCAATGGGTAGTTACAGAGTGTTCAATGGGTAGTTACAGAGTGTTCAATGGGTAGTTACAGAGTGTTCAATGGGAAGCTACAGAGTGCTCAATGGGTAGCTACAGAGTGCAGAATGGGTAGTTACAGAGTGCTCAATGGATAGATTCAGAGTGCTCAATGGATAGATTCAGAGTGCTCAATGGGTAGTTACAGAGTGTTCAATGGGTAGTTACAGAGTGTTCAATGGGTAGTTACAGGGTGTTCAATGGGTAGTTACAGAGTGTTCAATGGGTAGTTACAGAGTGTTCAATGGGTAGTTACAGAGTGTTCAATGGGTAGTTACAGAGTGTTCAATGGGTAGTTACAGAGTGTTCAATGGGTAGTTACAGAGTGTTCAATGGGTAGTTACAGAGTGTTCAATGGGAAGCTACAGAGTGCTCAATGGGTAGCTACAGAGTGCAGAATGGGTAGTTACAGAGTGCTCAATGGATAGATTCAGAGTGCTCAATGGATAGATTCAGAGTGCTCAATGGGTAGTTACAGAGTGTTCAATGGGTAGTTACAGAGTGTTCAATGGGTAGTTACAGGGTGTTCAATGGGTAGTTACAGAGTGTTCAATGGGTAGTTACAGAGTGTTCAATGGGTAGTTACAGAGTGTTCAATGGGTAGTTACAGAGTGTTCAATGGGTAGTTACAGAGTGTTCAATGGGTAGTTACAGAGTGTTCAATGGGAAGCTACAGAGTGCTCAATGGGTAGCTACAGAGTGCAGAATGGGTAGTTACAGAGTGCTCAATGGATAGATTCAGAGTGCTCAATGGATAGATTCAGAGTGCTCAATGGGTAGTTACAGAGTGTTCAATGGGTAGTTACAGAGTGTTCAATGGGTAGTTACAGGGTGTTCAATGGGTAGTTACAGAGTGTTCAATGGGTAGTTACAGAGTGTTCAATGGGAAGCTACAGAGTGCTCAATGGGTAGCTACAGAGTGCAGAATGGGTAGTTACAGAGTGCTCAATGGATAGATTCAGAGTGCTCAATGGATAGATTCAGAGTGCTCAATGGGTAGTTACAGAGTGTTCAATGGGTAGTTACAGAGTGTTCAATGGGTAGTTACAGAGTGCTCAATAGCTATATTGTGCTACCGACAAGCCAGTGTCAATCGGCGAGCTACGCAGTGCACTTTGCTCCAAAGACTCTCGAAGGCCCTCGCAGGCGCCCACTGATTTGTATTTTAACTCGCAATTTCTGTCTTTCCCATCTCTACCTCTATTTATTCAGCTCCGCGGCTGCTCTCCTGCTGTGCGCCCCCCAACTGTAATCTCCGACTCCCTTCGCTTTGATCCCCGCGTTGCAAGAGTTGCTATTGTTTTTATCTAGCTAGATGCTCCGCTATCGTTTTTGTCTGGCTGGCTGTTCGACTTACCAAATGTTATTTTTTTAGTACCCCTACCTTGTGCGCCATAGTTGACCTGTTATTGCACTTTATTCTAGTGAAAATCGACAGTGTTATTCGAAATCACCGCCTGAATATTTTTGGCTATGAGGATGTTGTGTCAATCAGATCTTGTCTTGTTCAGACCGCCACCCGCGCGCCCAATCTCGTAGTTTTTTTATCGCGTCTTTCTCAACATTTTTGGCGTCTTTCGTGACCTCGGCGTTGTTTTCTGACTCTCGTCCTTCTCAAGCTCACAGACCCGTCTTTGTCACCCTCCTGGACCCGTCTTTGTCACCCTACTGGACCCCGTCTTTGTCACCCTTCCGGACCCCGTCTTTGTCACACTCCCAGACCCGTCTTTGTCACACTCCCGGACCCCGTCTTTGTCACCCTAACAGACCCCGTCTTTGTCGCACTCCCGGGCCCCGTCTTTGTCACACTCCCGGACCCCGTCTTTGTCACACTCCCGGACCCCGTCTTTGTCACCCTAACAGACCCCGTCTTTGTCACCCTCCCAGACCCGTCTTTGTCACCCTCCCAGACCCGTCTTGTCACCCTCCCGGACCCCGTCTTTGTCACACTCCCGGACCCCGTCTTTGTCACCCTAACAGACCCCGTCTTTGTCGCACTCCCGGACCCCGTCTTTGTCACCCTCCCGGACCCCGTCTTTGTCACCCTCCCAGACCCCGTCTTTGTCACCCTAACAGACACGTCTTTTTCGCACTCCAAGACCCCGTCTTTGTCACCCTCCCGGACCCCGTCTTTGTCACCCTCCCGGACCCCGTCTTTGTCACCCTCCCAGACCCCGTCTTTGTCACACTCCCAGCCTATTGTTTCGCCATTTCTGACATCTTTCTCAACGCTGCCCGCCTGTTACTCGCGCCGTCAAACTCAAACGTCTCCGCCTGGTGCCCCATTCGAGCCGTACCAAATTAAATTTTACAAATCAATGGAAATCAATATTTAGCATGGCTTCGATCTGTATTGTTTTTCAACAGCCAGCAACTCTTGTCCGCTTAGTTCGATGTAATAAATTTATTTGTCATTGAACGGGCCGTTTAATCCGCTAATTTTAATTTACAGCTTCACTGTCCGTGTCCGCTGTAGGCTGTCGTTTCTGTTTGGTCTGGTTGGAAATGATAATTATAAATTTTGATTAGATTTTTGATGAATAATTTGTGTAAAAATAGAAATCCGATCGTATTTTGTGCCACGCCAATTTATTCAGTTGTTATCTAGTGTGCTTTCCGTGCCTGAATTGTCGCTAATTATATAAACTCTGTGTTTTTGTTTTCTTTCGGAGCTTATTTAACTGAAGGCTTGCTTGGTCCATGTACCTCTTCGCCTCTTAAATGAATGAAAAAATATTCTACTGCTGTGCGTTAACCTAGCATAGTCACATTGGTAGCAGTAGTAGTAGAAGGAGTATTATTATTATTATTAGTGTTAGTAGTGCGAGCGTAGTAGTAACATTACTACTTGTAATACTTGTAGTAGAAGTTGAAGTCGTAGTATTATTATTATTATTATTATTATTACGAGCTAGTACTGAAGTAGTAGTAGTAGTGGTAGTAGTAGTAGTGGGAGTAGTAGTAGTGGGAGTAGTAGTGGTAGTAGTAGCAGTAGTAGTAGTGGGAGTACGAGCTAGTAGTAGTAGTAGCAGAAGTATAGTAGCTGTAGTTATTGTCGATGTTTTTTAAATCTGACAAGAAATCGGGGTTTGACGAGTTTCTCCTAGTCAGCAAGTCTGCTGCTGTAGACTTGGGTCTGCTAACAGCCTATTGAAACAGTTTGTGTTCTAATCTGGCCAATCGAGGTCATCTGATTCCGCCTAATTAATCAGCTGACCGCCTTTCTAGCAGTCAGTCAAGTCGGTGTCTGCGCTGCTCACCTGCTATGCCGCCCTTTCACCAGTTCCTCTCCTGCTGCGGCGCGCCCCTTGCTCTTCGGATTATCATTGCAATGGCTTTTCAGCTAATCCCCGGCTTCTCTGCAAGCCCCACCCCCCTTTACCCCGGTAGGCAAGTTGTGCATGCCGCGGCAAATTAAACTGATTGATGTTTGCGCTGACTGCGCGACGGCGGCTGCTTCTGCTGCTGCCGAGGCTCTGCGTGACGCCTGCGATCAGGCAGCTGAGAGCCGAGCTGCATCGGGTATTTTCCACCTGCCTACTCACTGGCTTGGTCTTTTTGTTATGCATCTCTTGTGAGCTTCAAGTTTTTCGCACTCTTATTGTTGCAGTGTTCAGTCACTGGGAAAAAGTGCACTGTGTCATCCTGATTTTTAATTTACTGCACGTACCAATGGTACGCTCGTACAGTGCCGGTCTTTGTACTACGGATAGTAGTATACCAAATTATAATTAAGGTGGCTAAGGTAAGGATATAAGTAAAACTTGGCGTTTTAAACGGTTGTTGGTCAGTTGGTCATAGCGCTGCAGGAATTCTCTTATAAATGGCTAAAATGGCTTGCAGTGTTGAACTGGCATACTCAGGGGCACGCACGGGAGATACATGTGCACGCATCCTGGTTTTTTGGCTGGACAATTTATGCCATGATCGAATACTCTCATTTTTAGGTAACCTACAAACCTAGATTCCTGTTAAACCATAAAGATACCAATAAATTACGAATCAACCATAAGTTGCGAACAAAATAATACGTCCATAAAATAAAAAAATCCCTATTTTTCCCATTTTTACTTGCACTTTCAATATGTCCGGTCCGGCATAGCTACGGAACAAAAACCCTAAACTAAATAAAAAACTAAATCCGCTCCATTTTTTTCTATAATTTACATTTTTACCCGCTTATTAGGGATTAGGATCCCATTTCATTAGGACTTCCTAGTCACGCTATTTGGTAATGTAGAGTTTGATAAAAAATCATGCTGCCGATGCACAGGATATCATTATACTACTGACTTGTGAGTAGCATTGAGGAGTTTTTGACGGAAATCGGTTCAGTCCGTGCGACCGCTGCCGCTACTCGGCTATGTACACATAGTAGACCCAGTAGCCCAGGTTGAACAGAGCGAAGGACACCGGGAAGGCTGTCCTGGACACCTTGTCAATCATCTCGGCGCTGCTGGCCGTCATGTCCTGCTCCGCATCCCCGTCCGCCTCTGCATCGTCCATTGCGGGCGAGGCTCTTTGAAACTCCTTCGGTCGGGTTGGTGGCCGATGCCGCGACTGCGACAGCAGGCGATGCCGGACGCGGGGGCTGCTGCTGTCGGGACTGTCGCCGGAGTGACCGCCACTTGTAGCCGATGCGTGGGAGACTCGGGAATCCAACAAAGCCAAGGGAACGGAGTCCGACGACGGCTCAGGCTGATGCGGCTGGCGGGCTGCCTGCTGTGTGAGTTCATGCGGCTCGTGTGCCAGTGGCTCGGGCGTCCTCTTGGTAGGGTGCGCGCCGGGGGTGGATGAATTCAGGGAGGGTTGGTTGTGCGCAGCAGGTGGATGAATTCAGGGAGGGTGGGGTGTGTGCAGGGGGGTGGATGAATTCAGGGAGGGTGGGGTATGTACAGAGGTGGATGAATTCAGGGAGGGTGGGGTGCGTACAGGGGTGGATGAATTCAGGGATGGTGCGGAGGGTAAGGTCTTTTCATGGGGTTTGGTGCGGTGCTAGTAGGCTGATGTGATCACGGAGGGTTGTGCTGTTTTATAGGAAGCGGTTGGGTGTGCGCAGGGATCGTTAAACAAGTTGTTAGGTTGCTAAGTGGCAAATTTTGAATCAATTCACGGCTTATTTCTTTATGCAAATCCCCAATTTACCGGAAGCCGCTCCTCACTCGCCGGTCCCGCATTGGCGGCCCCATTTGAGCGAACTTGCTGGGCCTGATCCAGCGCCCGCTGCAGGCTCTCCCAGCGCCCCAGCGAGCTCTGCCTGCGGGCCAGCACGTTGGCGATGGCGTATTCGATCAGGGCGCCGAACACGAACACCAGGCAGGTTGACATCCACACGTCTATGGCCTGCGGGCGGGGCGCAGGGGGAGTCAGTGCTGAGGCCAAGGGGGAGTCAGTGCTCAGGCCGAGGGGGAGTCAGTGCTGAGGCCAAGGGGGAGTCAGTGCTCAGGCCAAGGGGGAGTCAGTGCTCAGGCCAAGGGGGAGTCAGTGCTGAGGCCGAGGGGGAGTCAGTGCTGAGGCCGAGGGGGAGTCAGTGCTGAGGCCGAGGGGGAGTCAGTGCTGAGGCCGAGGGGGAGTCAGTGCTGAGGCCCAGGAAGGAGAGTCAGTGTTGAGCAAGTCCCAGTTCTGAAAGAAAGTGAAAGTGTCAGACACGAATTATCTGCAGCTCAGGGACAAGCGCAGCAGAAAATATCAATACAGCTGATGGCGGAGTCGGCAGGCTCCCCACACTGTTCAATTCACAGCCCGCAGCGACAACCAAGCGGACGCCCATTCACCTGTCAGTTGGGCGGACATCCCCGTTTTTGATTGAATTGCTGTCTCAATTTCCCTGACAACGGCGTGCCTTAATGGGATTTCAATGAGGCGTGGCGGCCTCGCAAGGGGACGTGCTGGCTATAAATTCAAGCGATCGAAAAGCCTGTCTGAGGCTGCCGAAAGGGGAGGGCAAAAAATCCCTATTGATCGTTTGGGCGTCAAGTTAGGGCTGTGGATAAATTTAAGGGTCCCGACGTTTTGAAAAATCCTTGTGAGCTGCAGCAGCCAGATTTTTTGTCTATAAGGTAGCTCCAACATAATTTTTTATCCTGAAAGTATCATTTTAATAAAGGCGAATCTAAAATTCTAGCGAGTCAAGATGAGTCCCAGTGAGATCTAATATGAGAGTACCAGTAAGATCCAATAGGAGAATCACAGTGAGAGCCAATGTGAGACTCACAGTGAGTTAAAATATGAGTCCCAGTTAGAGCCAGTATGAGAGTCACAGTGAGAGCCAATATGAGAGTCACAGTGAGAGCCAATGGGAGAGTCACAGTAAGAGCCAGTATGAGAGTCACAGTGAGAGCCAATATGAGAGTCACAGTAAGAGCCAGTATGAGAGTCACAGTGAGAGCCAATATGAGAGTCACAGTGAGAGCCAATGGGAGAGTCACAGTGAGAGCCAGTATGAGAGTCACAGTGAGAGCCAATATGAGAGTCACAGTGAGAGCCAGTATGATAGTCACAGTGAGAGCCAATATGAGAGTCACAGTGAGAGCCAGTATGATAGTCACAGTGAGAGCCAGTATGAGAGTCACAGTGAGAGCCAATGGGAGAGTCACAGGGAGAGCCAATGGGAGAGTCACAGGGAGAGCCAGTATGAGAGTCACAGTGAGAGCCAATATGAGAGTCACAGTGAGAGCCAATGGGAGAGTCACAGTGAGAGCCAGTATGAGAGTCACAGTGAGAGCCAATGGGAGAGTCACAGGGAGAGCCAATATGAGAGTCACAGTGAGAGCCAATATGAGAGTCACAGGGAGAGCCAGTATGAGAGTCACAGTGAGAGCCAATGGGAGAGTCACAGTGAGAGCCAGTATGAGAGTCACAGTGAGAGCCAATGGGAGAGTCACAGGGAGAGCCAATATGAGAGTCACAGTGAGAGCCAATGGGAGAGTCACAGGGAGAGCCAATATGAGAGTCACAGTGAGAGCCAATGGGAGGGTCACAGTGAGAGCCAATATGAGAGTCACAGTGAGAGCCAATGGGAGAGTCACAGTGAGAGCCAGTATGAGAGTCACAGTGAGAGCCAATGGGAGAGTCACAGGGAGAGCCAATATGAGAGTCACAGTGAGAGCCAATATGAGAGTCACAGTGAGAGCCAAAATGAGAGTCACAGTGAGAGCCAGTATGAGTCACAGTGAGAGCCAAAATGAGAGTCACAGTGAGAGCCCCAGTCACAGTGGCCTGCCTTGATGTATGACACCCTCGGCAACTGGCCGAGCGCCCCGGAGCTCTGAGTCGTCATGCTGAGCACCGTCAGGAGGCCGAGGCTGATGCGCGCCGGGACAGCGCGAACGTCGATCCAAAAGGACACCCAGCTGAGGATGACGATCAGAAAGCTGGGGATGTAGGTCTGGATCAGGTAGAAGCCCGACTTCCGGTTTAAGTGGAAGGTCGCGATAAGATAGGAGTAGGAGCCTGTGTGTTGATAGATTTGATTGGCATGTAATACCGATGTGCCGTATGAGAATTTTTTGACGATTTGATTTTCACTGATTCGATGTCAGACACTGTCAGCTTCGATGTCAGACACTGTCAACTTCGATGTCAGACACTGTCAGCTTCGATGTCAGACACTGTCAGCTTCGATGTCAGACACTGTCAACTTCGATGTCAGACACTGTCACCTTTGATGTCAGACACTGTCAGCTTCGGTGTCAGACACTGTCAGCTTCGGTGTCAGACACTGTCAGCTTCGGTGTCAGACACTGTCAACTTCGATGTCAGACACTGTCAGCTTCGATGTCAGACACTGTCAGCTTCGATGTCAGACACTGTCTGCTTCGACGTCAGACACTGTCAGCTTCAATGTCAGAAACTGTCAGCTTCGATGTCAGAAATTGTCAGCTTCGATGTCAGACACTGCTAAAAATGTCAGTCACCATCTGGCGCTCACCTGTCAGGTAGTGCACCACACAAGTCTCAGTGGTGATATTCGGCGGGGTGACGAACTCGGGCAGCTGAAGGTCGCTGCTGAACTGAACCCGGTCTTTGGGCGCGCTCACCCACTCGAACATCAGCTCCTTGGTCGTGTAGCCGTCTGAAATTATCGTCAGGACTTTTAGAAGTTGATTGCTCGCTTGGGATTTGACTTTAAAAGGAGGGAAATTTTGATGCATCAGATCTCAGCGGAAATGCTTCAGTTTAAGATAAAAATGCACCAACTTTTCTTTTTCAGCTGAAAGTTCAAAGGCCAATCTCTCAATGCAAATAAGGGACAAATTCAAAATGAAAAAATCCTGATTAAAATTGATATGGTTCAAGCTGGCCTTCACGAAATGGGCGTAGCAAAAATTTCGGTTTTAACACAAACCAACAGACAGACAGACAGACAAAAAGACAGACAGACAGACAGACAGACAGACAGACAGATAGATAGATAGATAGGTAGATAGATGGATAGATAGATAGATATAAATCTATTCCCCAGGCAGTGGCAGCAGTCGAACGCAGGCGAAAGCAAACAACTCATAAAAAATCTACGCTGCAAGCAAAAAACTGCTTCTTACAGCTCTCCATTTTGACGTGGCATTTTTGTTGGTCCATGGGAAACTTCTTCAAGTCCATGTTGCAGGACAGTTTGACTGTCAGCCTGCAAACGGGGGTTGGGTTGGCGGGCCGATGGGTCAATAGTGATTTGCCGGCTTAGGCAAGATTTCAGACTCGGAGGGAAATTATTTTCGGGATTTAGCCCGACCGAGCTCACTTCTGGCTGAAGGTGACCTCCCCCAGGGGGCTGACCCGCAGCAGCAGATTAGGCGTGGTGATCTCGTGGAACGAGCCCTCCTTCTCGTTGATGAAGTACAGGTCCGGCACCCAGAGGTCGGCCTTCTTCGAGTTCAGCGTCAGCGATTGGTTGTAGCCGCGGTGGCCGAACGCCAGGCGGCTGTCGTTCCAGTACTGCCTGAGGAACATGTTGATGGAGTAGTCCTGCGGGGGTTCCGGCGGAGCGGTTTGGGTGGACGGCGCCAAGGTGGAATTCAAGTGCTCTGGCATGCAGGCAAGAAAATATCGATAATAATCACAGATAGTGACTACTTAAGTTCCGCCGTAATAGTGCTAAGAAGTACAAACAGCGGGGCACGAGTGGGTGCAGAGTGGGGCAAGAAGCGGAAGAAATGAGGACAAGAGGCGGCAGTGAGGCAGGGGCGGCGGATAGTGGGTTTAGGGGCGGCAGACAGTGGAGCAAGAGGCGGCAGACAGTGGGGCAAGAGGCGGCAGACAGTGGGGCAAGACACGGCAGACAGTGGGGCAAGAGGCGGTAGACAGTGGGGCAAGAGGCGGCAGACAGTCGAGCAAGAGGCGGCAGACAGTGGGGCAAGAGGCGGCAGACAGTGGGGCAAGAGGCGGTAGACAGTGGGGCAAGAGGCGGCAGACAGTGGGGCAAGAGGCGGCAGACAGTGGGGCAAGACACGGCAGACAGTGGGGCAAGAGGCGGCAGACAGTGGGGCAAGACACGGCAGACAGTGGGGCAGGAGGCGGCAGACAGTGGGGCAAGAGGCGGCAGACAGTGGGGCAAGACACGGCAGACAGTGGGGCAAGAGGCGGTAGACAGTGGGGCAAGAGGCGGCAGACAGTGGGGCAAGAGGCGGCAGACAGTGGGGCAAGACACGGCAGACAGATAGATAGAGCATTAGACACGATGCCTTCTTGATCTCGAGTTCCGCACGTGCCCAACAGCAGCCAGGCGAAACTTCACGAAAATCGATTTCGTGAGGTCAGAACGCGCGCACTTTACTGCAGCCCATCTCCGCATCTCCGGGTGCACTTTTGCACCTTTACCTTCTGCCCTTAGGCTGTTTGAAGAGCCTTTCAAAATCTTTGCTTCCTGTTCTGCTTTGACCAAAAGAAAATCTTGCCAGATAGGAAAGTTTCTTGCTTGCTCCGGTTTCTTTAGCAAAAGCAGATCGCTTGAGAAGTGAGCAATCCGCGGTCCGCTAATGACTTTCCCGCCTGCCTGCGGGCAGTCGGCACCGCGGATCTGAGGCCTCGGCGGCATTGCCGACTACTTGATTCTGTCTGACCGCCCTGGGTAGAGCTCGGCGCAGCGGAAGGAAGTCACACCTCCGGCCGCTCCTCCCACTTTCCATTCCTTGTCCTCTCAGCCCTTGATGGCGACATCCTCATCCTGCTGCCCGAAATCTGGCCAGACTCTGTTTGGTCCGTTTTCAATTGCTGGCCAGAGCCGCGTGACCGGCGCCACTCAGTGCGCACAGGAACTGGCGCCAGCACCCGCGCTAGGGGGGGGGACCTGTCCATTAAAATCAGTGCCCAAAGGCTAAATAAGGCTAAATTTGAGGCGGCAGTGCCACAGACGGAAAAGTTACGCAAACAACGGGGGTGCGAGTCTAAAGTTGCAGTGCGCGCTAGATTCCCTCAGTCTGTCAGAGCAAGGAGTGTTTTTTACTTCTCTGTCTATATCTCACCATGTCTATGACGCTAATGGAGCTCATAGCGTGAACCATGGCCGACACGAGAACAGCGGTCGGCTTCCCTGTTATTTCCGTAACATTGTAAACGTTTAGCAATTGAACAACAATTAAACAAAACACAAATTAAATTAATGGGGATTTGCGCAGCAAAATGAAATAAACACAGATAAAACAATCTAATCTTCTACTGCGACTCATCCACTATTATAAGTAGGTTAGATAAGCGGGGCTGGTTTCGAAGGCAGAAATAAAGTCAGGAAGGCTGAGGGGAGACTATCATGGGTATGAAGGATCTCAGGTAAGGCAGATAGGTTCAGTTGAAAGATAAGGCATACAGGATGAGGGAGAAGCTGAGGCATACAGGATGAGGGAGAAGCTGAGGCATACAGGATGAGGGAGAAGCTGAGGCATGCACGATGAGGGAGAAGCTGAGGCATGCAGGATGAGGGAGAAGCTGAGGCATGCATGATGAGGGAGAAGCTGAGGCATGCAGAATGAGGGAGAAGATGAGGCATGCAGGATGAGGGAGAAGCTGAGGCATGCAGGATGAGGGAGAAGATGAGGCATACAGGATGAGGGAGAAGCTGAGGCATGCAGGATGAGGGAGAAGCTGAGGCATACAGGATGAGGGAGAAGCTGAGGCATACAGGATGAGGGAGAAGCTGAGGCATGCACGATGAGGGAGAAGCTGAGGCATGCAGGATGAGGGAGAAGATGAGGCATGCAGGATGAGGGAGAAGCTGAGGCATGCAGGATAAGGGAGAAGCTGAGGCATGCATGATGAGGGAGAAGATGCAGTCACGATGGGAGGCGATAATATGAGAGCGGGATGGCGACTGTGAAGTTGAGGGAGATAGAATGCATGAGACAGTCGTGGCCGCCACTCACCATAGACCTTTCGTTCACCCCGCTAATGGAGTGAACCATAGTGCTGACCAGTACCCTGACCATTGTGCCTGTAAGGTGGCATTGATGCCCATCAGCGGGACAAAAAAACACAGTCATAAGAGGATTTTTCCCTTAGCAGAAAATTTTGAACTGTAGTAGCCCTGTAGATTGCAATAATTCACCATGCCACTCACCGCTGTACATGGACGGCGGCAGAGATTTGTCATAGTTCTCGAATATTTTGGCCACGAACTCCCGCATGGTCTCATTGTGGTGCCCGATTCTGCAATTGAAACGGGATGGGAAGCCTGGTGGAAGCTGGGAGGATGGAGACAGTGAGAGTCAGCAGACTCAGACAGTAAGAGTCAGCAGACACAGACAGTGAGAGTCAGCAGACACAGACAGTGAGAGTCAGCAGACACAGTGAGAGTCAGCAGACACAGTGAGAGTCAGCAGACACAGTGAGAGTCAGCAGACACAGACAGTGAGAGTCAGCAGACACAGACAGTGAGAGTCAGCAGACACAGTGAGAGTCAGCAGACACAGACAGTGAGAGTCAGCAGACACAGTGAGAGTCAGCAGACACAGACAGTGAGAGTCCGCAGACACAGTGAGAGTCAGCAGACACAGTGAGAGTCAGCAGACACAGACAGTGAGAGTCAGCAGACACAGTGAGAGTCAGCAGACACAGTGAGAGTCAGCAGACACAGTGAGAGTCAGCAGACACAGACAGTGAGAGTCAGCAGACACAGTGAGAGTCAGCAGACACAGTGAGAGTCAGCAGACACAGACAGTGAGAGTCAGCAGACACAGACAGTGAGAGTCAGCAGACACAGTGAGAGTCAGCAGACACAGACAGTGAGAGTCAGCAGACACAGACAGTAAGAGTCAGCAGACACAGTGAGAGTCAGCAGACACAGTGAGAGTCAGCAGACACAGACAGTGAGAGTCAGCAGACAGACAGTGAGAGTCAGCAGACACAGACAGTGAGAGTCAGCAGACACAGTGAGAGTCAGCAGACACAGACAGAGAGAGTCAGCAGACAGACAGTGAGAGTCAGCAGACACAGTGAGAGTCAGCAGACACAGACAGTGAGAGTCAGCAGACACAGTGAGAGTCAGCAGACACAGTGAGAGTCAGCAGACACAGACAGTGAGAGTCAGCAGACACAGTGAGAGTCAGCAGACACAGTGAGAGTCAGCAGACAGACAGTGAGAGTCAGCAGACACAGTGAGAGTCAGCAGACACAGTGAGAGTCAGCAGACACAGTGAGAGTCAGCAGACACAGACAGTGAGAGTCAGCAGACACAGTGAGAGTCAGCAGACACAGACAGTGAGAGTCAGCAGACACAGTGAGAGTCAGCAGACACAGACAGTGAGAGTCAGCAGACACAGTGAGAGTCAGCAGACACAGTGAGAGTCAGCAGACACAGTGAGAGTCAGCAGACACAGTGAGAGTCAGCAGACACAGACAGTGAGAGTCAGCAGACACAGTGAGAGTCAGCAGACACAGTGAGAGTCAGCAGACACAGTGAGAGTCAGCAGACACAGTGAGAGTCAGCAGACACAGTGAGAGTCAGCAGACAGACAGTGAGAGTCAGCAGACAGACAGTGAGAGTCAGCAGACACAGTGAGAGTCAGCAGACACAGTGAGAGTCAGCAGACACAGTGAGAGTCAGCAGACACAGTGAGAGTCAGCAGACAGACAGTGAGAGTCAGCAGACACAGTGAGAGTCAGCAGACACAGTGAGAGTCAGCAGACACAGTGAGAGTCAGCAGACACAGACAGTGAGAGTCAGCAGACACAGTGAGAGTCAGCAGACACAGTGAGAGTCAGCAGACACAGACAGTGAGAGTCAGCAGACACAGTGAGAGTCAGCAGACACAGTGAGAGTCAGCAGACACAGTGAGAGTCAGCAGACACAGACAGTGAGAGTCAGCAGACACAGTGAGAGTCAGCAGACACAGTGAGAGTCAGCAGACACAGTGAGAGTCAGCAGACACAGACAGTGTCATCGGACAGACGGTGATACACACCGGCTCGGACACTCACCTGAGCTGATTTTCCGCCCTAGACGTCAGCAGTGGCAAGACAGCGAGGCCGCAGCAGACCAAAGCAGCAGAGAGGCGGCCTCTTCCAGGCCACATTTGAACAAACGAAAGCAACAAAGGGAGGCCAGATGGCTCCGTGGCTGCAAGAAATGTTTTTCCCAATTTCGGGACCCCGTTTGTGACTGAATAATAATTGAATCTCAAGGTCTCCCAAGCAGCCGCTATAATAGGTTGCTTGAAGCCGAAAGTTTTCTTTAAAAACAAGTTGCAAAATCTTCAATCGCCTCCTGCGGCTCCTCATTGGACGGCCAAAATTTCTGCGCGGCATGCAGTTAAACCAGATGGCTAAAACTCTTGTTGTTCTACTGAAAGTAGCTAACTGCATGACTTAGTTCTAATTTCTAAATAATTCACATTCACAGTCAGTGCAGCTTATAAATAAACAATTGTAAAATGGTTTCCTTTTTAGCGTTGCATTTTAATAGAAATTTCATTATAATTGATATTTTCAATATACTACTTGTGTCGTGGCCCATGCGAGTAGTAGGCAAGTACAAATCGATCAGATCAGTCTCCAAATAGGACACTGTTTTCGCCTTTGCCCAGTAGAGGAAGAGACTCCAAATAAGCTTGTCAGAACTGGTGCTGCATGGCGCTTGGGCGCTCAACAGGAACTTAGGTAGCTAAGGGCCCCATTGCCGGCTTGAGCACGACTCCGGGGAGGCAGGGGTGGACTGTGTTGAAGCTGAAAATAAGGTCTTGTCCCTAAGTTTAAGCTGGCCTGATTTGTCCCCACCCGTCAGCTGCCATTAGGCAAACTGATGACAGACCAAAGTGCACTATGAAAGTGCAGTGCGCGGGCTTTTTTTAAAAGCTGCTGCACTCAAATTACTTATTCACTCACTAACCCAGCCATTCCGGGAGGCTTTTCTATCCAGGAAGCTTTCCATCCGGGAAGATTTCCATTCTGGAAGTTCTCCATCCGGGAAGATTTCCATGCGGGAGGTTTTCCATCCGGGAAGATTTCCATGCGGAAAGTTTTCCATCCGGGAAGATTTCCATGCGGGAACTTTTCCATCCGGGAAGATTTCTATGCAGGAAGTTTTCCATCCTGGAAGTTTTCCATCTGAATTATCACCGTTTCGGTTTTTCACGTGACAAAGTTTCCAACCGGGAAGTTTTCCCTGCTGGAATTTTTCGTCCGATCGGTTCAAATCCTCAAGAGTTGAAATATGGCAAGAGGAGAAACACTTCCCCGTCCCATGCGTTGTCACTGACAACGGGGCAGGCCGATGAGGCTGCATTGGCGCTGCTAATTAGAGGAGCAACAGCGGACGGCAGGGGAGCTGAGGAGAAGCACTGGGACTTTAGGGATGGGGAATAGTGGAAGAGCAGGGGAAGGTAGCGAGGCAGATCGGGTGTCTGCCACGCCCAGTCGCTGCCCTTCATCCGGACCTACCCTGCGCTACGGCCCGGCAAATTCATGCGAGCTCAGATCTCCGCAGGCCTGTCAGCGTCTGAGACTTTGCGAAAGAAAAGCGGGAGAGACGCCCAGCAGGCCAAGGGGATTTGGCGGGGAAAAAGCTGACTTAGGGGGGGGGGGGGTTAGTGCAGGGGGGATTATGCGGGCAACCCGTCACTGTCTGCGCGCGTGTCTCGCAAACTCTCTCGAGTGAGCCGGCAAGACGGGGCGTGGAATGAACTGATTGCGCCCGCAGGCACATGGGATTCTGGAGCATCTACAGCAGTCCCATGATGCTCGAAGCGCATGAATTGTGGGGGAATTCGGCTGTGAATAGGTGTGTCTGTCCCTGCAGTTGATAGTGTGATACAGGCTGGTGATGCGGGGTGTGAGTCAGGCTGGGGATGCAGGGTGTGAGTCAGGCTGGGGATGCAGGGTGTGAGTCAGGCTGGGGATGCAGGGTGTGAGTCAGGCTGGGGATGCAGGGTGTGAGTCAGGCTGGGGATGCAGGGTGTGAGTCAGGCTGGGGATGCAGGGTGTGAGTCAGGCTGGGGATGCAGGGTGTGAGTCAGGCTGGGGATGCAGGGTGTGAGTCAGGCTGGGGATGCAGGGTGTGAGTCAGGCTGGGGATGCAGGGTGTGAGTCAGGCTGGGGATGCAGGGTGTGAGTCAGGCTGGGGATGCAGGGTGTGAGTCAGGCTGGGGATGCAGGGTGTGAGTCAGGCTGGGGATGCAAGGTGTGAGTCAGGCTGGGGATGCAGGGTGTGAGTCAGGCTGGGGATGCAGGGTGTGAGTCAGGCTGGGGATGCAGGGTGTGAGTCAGGCTGGGGATGCAGGGTGTGAGTCAGGCTGGGGATGCAGGGTGTGAGTCAGGCTGGGGATGCAGGGTGTGAGTCAGGCTGGGGATGCAGGGTGTGAGTCAGGCTGGGGATGCAGGGTGTGAGTCAGGCTGGGGATGCAAGGTGTGAGTCAGGCTGGGGATGCAGGGTGTGAGTCAGGCTGGGGATGCAGGGTGTGAGTCAGGCTGGGGATGCAGGGTGTGAGTCAGGCTGGGGATGCAGGGTGTGAGTCAGGCTGGGGATGCAAGGTGTGAGTCAGGCTGGGGATGCAGGGTGTGAGTCAGGCTGGGGATGCAGGGTGTGAGTCAGGCTGGGGATGCAGGGTGTGAGTCAGGCTGGGGATGCAGGGTGTGAGTCAGGCTGGGGATGCAGGTGTGACTAAAGGGAGATTTTTTCAAATAAAAAAGCAAAATTCTCGGTAAATAAATTTAGGAAAGTCACAAGCAAAAGCTGCAGAAGCCCACACGAGTGCTTGCAGTGAATTGTTGCATTTAATCAAATGGCCACTATGTGTGAAGCCAATTTGGTGTTATCGAATGAGGTCAAGTGAATGCGTGCAAATCTGCTGCTACAGGTACTGTTGGTATCCATATCAAAATAATATATTTCTATATAAAACGATAAAATCCCTAAACGAAAAGGACTAAAAATAACTAAAAAAGAAATGAAAATAATGGGGTATAATGGGATTTGAAAGAGAGTGCTGGCATGATAGATAAATCGGTGATTGCGGACAAAAAACATTCGACGGATTAGAGACACTAACTTTAATAAAAACGAAGCTGATCAAAAAATGTAAAACATCGTTACAGAAAAATGCAGCTGAGGTGGGCAGCCGCTCGCAGCTGTAGCAAAAAGGGTATTTGGAGTGCAAAAATACACCTTTATTAAAAAATCTGTGGAAAATTGTTCCAAAAAATGTTCCTATCTATTACTGTATATTGCCATTGGAATATGATAAACCACATCTGACGGAAAAGTTATTTGTGCAAATTTGGAAACAGTTATCGATTTTACTCGATTGTTCCATTTAAATCAATGCATAACGATGTTTGTTGATTTAAAGAAACGTTTGACGAAACAAACTAAAAAATTTATCAAAACTGCGAAAATAACTTATATGATAAGCCATTGCGAATCTATCTCTATAAATCAAGTTAAGGACGTTAAAAGGATGCGTAGAAATTTTCAGAAATGAATTAGTTCAAAATAGACGAAGTCAGACAGACAGACAGACAGACAGACAAACATACAGACAGACAGACAGACAGACAGACAGACAGACAGACAGACAGACAGGCAGACAGACAGACACACAGACAGAGAGAGACACTTAGCCAAGTCCTTAAAAAAATACTTTTCTACGCCTCTGAGCCGACATGTTAATCCCCTAATCCAAAGTGCAATTCTGCCGCAAACCTCCTACTGAAACTCCCAGCTTTGGGGGGGACTTTGCCCACAGGGCTGCCGCGTGGCTGCAAAAAGGCAGAGAAAAAAAGAGATCAAAGTGAAGGAACAGCAAGAATGGGCGGACTAAAAGCTGGTGGGGAGTTGCAGAGAGACGGATAGACTGGTTGCTAAGCAGCCAGGGGGAAGAGGGAGCTACATGGTTGGAAGGTGAGATGCTCAAGTTCAGCGAGATCTGACATCCCAGACCCGGCGCAGGCGCACGGAACGTGACCTGTCAGAACGGACGGCCTCAGAGCTGCCCCAGCTAATGGAAATCTGAAGTCGAATATTCCTCCTCCCGCATTCGCCAAGCTTTTTCTTTTTGCGCGCACTTCATGCAGAGCCAACCGGGCGTGCAGGGGGGACAAAGCGACTAAACTATTCCCAATGGACTTCTCAGCTCAAACTGATGAAGAGCGGATTTGAATTGGAAATTTGGGCGGAATTTAATTCTCGCTAACCTTGTTGCAAGAGAATTGCCAGTTTGCTACCTATGCTCAAATTTCTTTTTATTACTTGTTCAGAAAGGTTGGAAAAGTTCGCTTTGAGTATATAAAATATTGAACTCAAAATCTTTACCCTGTATCTGCATGCGTTCATATTCATCAGCTCAATCTGATTGGCTGTCTCTTCGTTCCCTTCTTAACCAGTGTTAATGTACATTTGTACAGTTAGCAGCCAACCCCCATTAACCTTATCTTATCAACAATAAATGTTCGCAGTTGGAGCCTAGTTGCCTAAATTAGCTTGACTGACTCATCCAAGCGCCCCTAGAAATTTTGGCGGCCGACATCCTCAGCATTTCAAAGCGCTACGGCCTCTTCCCGTGCTGCGCCAGGTGGCGCACCCGCAGGCTGTAGCGCAGCACAATGGCGCAGGCGCAGGCGGCCACCAGGCAGGCGCTGGCCAGCATCGGCGCCCAGGGCAGCGGCGCGGTCAGTAGCGGCCGACGATCGCGAAGGTCGAGCCGAAGCGCAGCGATCTGGTCGGCTGTGCCCATGCAGCTGGCCAGGTGGAACAGCTGGTGCGAGTGGCCAACAATGTCGAAGGCGCCAGGCCACAGGCGCTCAGGCAGGTGGGTCAGGTAGAGGAAGGCCATCGCCAGCACCAGGCAGAGCTGGCGGCGCCAGTGCGGCAGCGAGGCTGCGGCGGCCTCCTCGTCGGCGTCGGCGGCGGCTGCGGCCAGCCTGGCAAGCACCGGCAGGTTGGCGATGAGGTAGGCGAGCACAAAGCCGGACAGGCGGAGAACCTGGCGGCCGAGGGATCTGCCGGGGGTGTTTCAAAGGTGGCGGCTTGATTTACCAGTCAATAGGTCATCTAGGGTCACAGCTTACTGAAGCACCGTTAGTCAAACGCAATATTTATCAAGCCCAGACAGACCTAGGCATGAACCTGGTCCGGCAGGAGGTCCAGACGCCCCAGACTGCGGTGGCGGTTGACGCAGCCAGTAGCAGCAGCTGAGGCGCCGGCGCCATCATGTGCCGCGGCAGGGAGTAGGCGGAGTAGGCGCAGGTGGCGCAGTGGCCGTAGAAGGCGATGGCGGCGTAGTCAATGAAGAAGCAGACGTGGCGGGCCTCCCAGGACAGCACGTTGAACATGTGCGCCAGTGCGGAGGCGATCGGGTAGAGCACCGAGGCGAGCAGGAAGAGGTACAGTGGCCAGGCGTCCCGGTCCGAGAGGCCGAGCTCGCTGTAGGCCGTGACGGCCATGGAAATGAAGGCCATGGAGCCGATGAGGTGGCTCCACACGTTCAGGGTCTCATTGTTCCAGCTGAATATGCTGCGGACGCACTGGGTCACTGAGCCGCTGACTGGTCGATAGCCAGATAGAATGAAGACTTCTTTGAAGTGACAGGGCACCTCGTGGTGGTGCAGGACCGCTGGCTTCAAACAGCTGGCAAGCATCCACTGGTGGTCCAAAAATTGGCACAATTTTAGGTTTGGTACTACAGAGTATGCAAAAAATCCTTCTTATAAATTTCATGTTTTCATAATCTTTCCTCAGTTGTTAGTTGTGGAGTAATCTTTACTGAATTTTTTATTTAAAGAAAAAATGTATCTATAATTTGTTGACAGCTGAAAATAACTATTTTATAAAATCTATTGCTTGTTATAAAAATTAGTTCAATGCAAATAAAATAAAATAATTTTTTACCTTTAATAATAAGAATGGATAACAAAAAAATTATTTGCTTTATATGCATATAAGCCACGAGGATTTATGCTAAAATTTAAAAATGTACAAAAAACAAAAAAAATTACAAGAAAATATTTATTATGAATAAATAATTATAACTAGTAAAGTGGGAATAATGCTTGAATTTTAACCTCACTTTTGAGCTTATTATCCTAAAATTTACTCTGATTATACTCATATCTACCTCATTAAAAATATTTGCCAAATATGCTAATTTTAGTCCCTAAATTTTAGTTTATCAGCTTCATCTTTGTAGTTAAAGAAAATTTACACTACCTATAAATTTTGTGTTGGTAATTAAATTGATACAAGCAAGAGTCCAATACACTAAATAGTTTGCCAATATACTCAAGTAGCAAAAAGCCAAATAGCAAATAGCAACAAAAATAGGAAAATAGCAAATTTTGCAAAACTCGTTAGGCGTTAGCCCGGCCAATTTTAGCTCCGAGCACTTGCTAGCTTGCAGTTAAAATTAGCTTGAGAAGTTAAAACGAAACATAAATGTTTTTCCACGATAACTTTTATTTTATATTTGTGGAGAATAAAACCGTAATTCATTTATGCTTGATTTTATTCATATTTTAAAATAAACTTAACACAAAATTAAAATATTGGTTGTTGCATTTGTTTTTATCTTTGTTATAACTTACTGACGGATATTTTTTGTCTAGACTGTAGAAAGCGCAAAATGCGGCAGACTTTCTTACCACTAGATTTCATTAGCCCTAAATTTTACGCGGTCAAAAATCCCTAATTGAATTTTCAATGCATGACTAAACAAGTGAAATAAAACAAAAATTTGAGGTGAATGAAGAATAATGCTTTGGAAGATGTGAAATTTTGGGTTGGTGATGGGCATTCAAATCAGAGGCTCAAAATATTGAGAATAGAATTTCAAATACTGAACAAGAACTACATGTGCATGTACAAAAGCTTTATTCGTTTTGATAATTTGTTAATTTTATAAACACTAAAGGCCGAAGCCATCGAGAAAGTCGTGCAGAAATAGCTACCAGTGATAAAGCTAAAATATGTCTTTTTTACGTAGACATGATGTAGCCGAGGACAACTTCACCAGTTCCTTTAGATGTAGCATGCAGTTTCCTCAACTGTCAGGGAAAACTGATTCACTCTCACTTAGAGAGAATAGTAAAACAAAACGCTTTCGGCAGCTTTAACAATTGCATGTTATTAATTTTTTAAGCAGCGCGCCTAAAAGCAGCAGGTTTAAAATTTTACGCATTTTAGGCGCCAAAATTTTTTAAAATTATTTTTGAACGAACGAGGTCGACTGAGTTTTAAATTTGTAATAGTGCCAATCAACAGGATTTACAGTTGAGTACATGCATACAGTGCAACAGACAAAGCAGTGCAGTCAGGGTGTGGAAGCTGGAATCGAATGAAACTGCCCACCAGATGCAGGAAGGCCGACAAAAAAACAAAAAAAATCGACGCAATCCGATTAGAAATTTTGATTGCGGGAAAAGTGCATCGATGAAAAAGCATAGCAAGATTTCTTAGAATGCACTTGAGCCGCTGGACTTGCTGGTTGCTGTGTGTACAAGTACACTGAGAAATGGGATTTTCTCCTCCTGAAAGTTTATTTCGCCGCAGCGCTTTCGCAATCTTCGCTACTATTAGTAGCAAGCAACGAGAATATCAGCAAAATAACAAGCATCAATTAGTACGAGTTATTAAAATAGCAATGCGAGAAGGAAAGTCGGAATTCTGTACTGATTGCAGGCGGATTAATTCCGCTAAATTCAATTTGAAAGGGTGGGCAAAGTTATGTGAGACAAAATATTCAGGCTATTGAACATGAGTTGACTAAATAACAAATGTTATAGAGGCGAACTTGCTTCCAAAACTGAAGAGTCTGCTTTCGAGTCTGATCGGGCGAACGGGCCTTTCGCATGGGCGATGCCGGGTCGTCAACATGAGCCAGCACCGGCCCATGCCTTCGTTCTTTCTAGCTGTGCCTGCGTTTCAATGCACAAACACGAGAGCGAAGGTGGCAGGACTGATTTGAGCGACCAAGAAAGGCTGAGGAAGTTTCAGATGCTGATGACTGCTTGCTAGAGACGTGGGAGAAACTAAAGTAATGTGGAGTGACAGAGACAGCGATCAGACCGGAGTGACAGAGGCAGCGATCAGATTGGAGTGACAGAGGAAGCGATCAGACCGGAGTGACAGAGGCAGCGATCAGACTGGAGTGACAGAGACAGCGATTAGACTGGAGTGACAGAGGCACCGATCAGACTGGAGTGACAGAGGCACCAATCATACTGGAGTGACAGAGGCAGCTGTTGTACTGGTGACAGTTACACACACCGCAGTGAAATGATTTGGCCGAACGGTCAGAAGAGTGACAGAGGGAGTGACAGGAGCCATAGGGCGCAGGCCAGAGCGACTCACTTGACCTGCAGCATGCTTCGGCAGCGGCCCTGCAGCCGGCTGATCTTCTCGAACACCTTGACCGCCGGGCCCAGCTTGAGTCCGAGGCCGGTGAGGACGTCCATCCGCTTCATCAGCATCAACGAGGCGCCGTCGATCTCCTGCTCGACGAAAGCCTGAGCGGCCAGCGGGAAGCCTTCGCTGTCCAGCCAGCGACGCACCTGGGCGATGCTCCACTGGCTGGCGTCCGCCGTGTGCTGCGGCTTCTGCTGCTCCGCCTGCGGCTCCTCGGCGGGGCTGCTGAGGAATCAGGTTTCGAGTTTCGAGTGCCCGCTAGGGTTTTTGAATCCCGATTTTACCAACTTAGGAATCTGAAGAATCTGATCAGAAAAAATTGGGGCCCTAATTATCCAATCAGACAGAATTTAAGAGCCCAAACTATCCTTAGGGGGCGAGTGGCTCGGCGGTCTAGCGCGTCTGCCTTGTGTGCCACTGGTCCAGGTTCGACCCCGCGTTGTAGGTCGGCTATTTCCCTAGCGCAGTTTTGTGTGCAGGGTCACGTTTATTTGGGGCCTTGTGCACGGATTGGCTGGGCTATGGGCCAGTTGTGCAATTTACGCCCATGAGGGCAACCCCCCCCCCAAGGCATAGAGAGTGTACATTCCTGGAACTACCGCTTGTACACCCTATGTGAGTGCTTGACTGGGTGCTATACTGGAATTCCGTTGCGCACCGTGTGTGTGTGTCTATGCCTGCATACCGTATTTAGTGTGACTGAACGCGCTTCAAGAGTCAGCGCAATGGACAGTCATGCCCAGTCGCTGGTTGTGGGACGATGTCGCTGCAAGCGTCAAGGTGCCTGCAGCCCTCCTGCAGATTTAGCTTAGCCCTAACTATCCAATCAGACAGTTTAAGAGCCCTGATTATCCCGACAGACAGACTCCAACGGCCCTTTTTATCCGCCAGAGCTCAGCGGCTGCAGAAACCCGGACCCACCCGGCAGCCCGCAGCTCCTCCTGTCGGCAGCGGCTGCAGACCCATTTGGCGTCGCTCGCGGGCCGCTCGGTGACGCTGGGCCGGTGGCAGCTGACGTGGTAGCCCTTGTCGCAGGCGTCGCAGATGAGGATGAGCTCCGGGTCGCCGCTGCCGGCGCACACGCAGCAGGTCTTGCACTCGGAGCACTGCCACGGCGACTGGCACGCCCTGGCGGCCAGCTCGGGGCCGTACAGCATGCAGCTGGGGTGAGCCTGCGGGGTGGCGGAGTGCAATGAAGCTTAAATAGGAGTCCTGGAAATCCCCGTCCTGAAGGAGTCTCTGCGGAGTCCCTGCTGACCTTGTGCGCGCAGTCCTTGCAGCGCAGCATCCGCTCCGGCACCCCCATCCGATTGGCGGACGGAGGCGACTGGCAGAAGTCGCACAGGTCGGGCGGATCCTTCGGCGGCGGGGCGGCCGCGGTGTCCATTGAGGACGACGAGGCCGAGGTCGACACGGCGGAGGCGGCGGCGGCGGCGCGCAGGGCCGATATCGGTGGCGACGCCTTCCTGCGCCGGCGCCGTCGGGGGCAGAGCCTCAGATCGAGGGGCGTCGGGCCGCCAGCTGCCGACCGCTTGTTGCTGGGTGGCGGCGCGACGAATTCAACGTCGGTTTCGTCTTTGTCCTCGTAGTCTTTGTTATGATCGGCGTCGGGCTCGTCGTCCTCGTCGTTTGCGGCGGCGGCAACGGCGGCTACGGCGGCCGCTGCGGCGGCCCGGCGGCGTTTGGCGAGCTGGACGCGCTCCTTGCGGCGGCGCAGGGCGGCCTGGCGCCGAGAGCCGTCCAAGTCGAGCTGGAAGCGGCTGGGGCCGAGTCGAAACAGCCGACCAGCGGCGGCCTCGCGCTCCAGCGCCTCGGACAGGTCGGCGGCCGACATTGGCGGGCCGTCAGCCTGTTGGACATTAGAATAAATAAGGATGGTTTAAACAGTGAGTTCTCGATGAGTTCTCCGACATGTAGCGTAATTAATATTATAAACCCAGCTGCAACGTTGAACTCTGATCAATAAATAGATTCTATTACTACGCGCCTGTTGCTGCTGCAACATCCGGGTGTGCAGCTGTTGGGCGGTGAAGGTCGCTCCGTCCGGCAGGCTCTGGGCGGCGGCCAGCACGCGCTGACTGGTGGCGGGGCTGTTGCGCCCGCTGGCTAGCTCCTTGCGCCGGTGCCAGCTGGACGCGTTCCGATAGGACACCGAGCCCTTGTACTCCACCCGCATCACCTGGCGCCGCTCCACCAGGCGCTGCAGGATGCTGGACACGGCCTCGCGGGTCAGCTCCGCCCCGTTGGGACTGGCCGGCTGCTGACGGCTCGCCTGCAAAGTTGTTGTCGGGTGGCGGTTGCCATGCGGTCGGCGGCGGGCTCGGGACATTGGTGAGACTTAAGGGAATCAGAGCGGCGGTTTGAGTGGGAGAATTGTGCCTGAATTCGCGGCAGGGCTTGGTTTTTTTCAGAGTGGCTAAGCTAGGCAAAGTTCTAGTTTCTGGCCATAAACGCTATTAATTTAGTTCGACTACATAGCATGCAGCTTAGCGGCACTGCCGCGAGGTATTCTGGGATTCTTAGTGAGTTTTCGGTTAAATTTAAAGACCTTGTAAGTCCTTGTATTGGGTAGCTAACTAAAAGTCCTTGTATTGGGTACCTAGTGCTCACTATCTGCAGCTGGCGCTCACTATTTGCAGCTGGCGCTCACTATTTGCAGCTGGCGCTCACTATTTGCAGCTGGCGCTCACTATTTGCAGCTGGCGCTCACTATTTGCAGCTGGCGCTCACTATTTGCAGCTGGCGCTAACTATCTGCAGCTGGCGCTAACTATCTGCAGCTGGCGCTAACTATCTGCAGCTGGCGCTAACTATCTGCAGCTGGCGCTCACTATCTGCAGCTGGCGCTAACTATCTGCAGCTGGCGCTAACTATCTGCAGCTGGCGCTCACTATCTACCAGCTAGCGCTCCCTTATCTAACAGCCAGCGCCGCCTTATCTACCAGCCAGCGCCGCCTTATCTACCAGCCAGCGCTCCCTTATCTACCAGCCAGCGCCGCCTTATATACCGCCGCCTTATGTACCAGCCAGCGCCCTATTATCTACCAGCCAGCGCCCCAATATCTACCAGCCAGCGCCGCCTTGTCTTCGGACAGAAGCTAATGCATTATGCTTCGTTTTACACCAGTATGCTTTTTACCATAACGAAGATGCGCTCAACATCCGGTCTGGCCTTGCGATCTCGCAATTTGTCAATCACACTTAAAACCGTCGCCATCCAGCCGTCAAGATTGCTGTCTGAATCAGCTGGCAGACTTTGCGCCCGCATACGCTCCGAATCATCAGACATTTTCAAGACAATTTTTTTAAAACCGGCCAGATTAAGTCGCAGAGCGGAAATCGCCGAACTTTTCTACCGCCTCGTTCTATTTAGCAAAGCAACCGGCCGCTAGATATTTAAAGTTCTGTGTATTAGCTGTAGCGCTCCGTGTCGCGACGCGTTGCGCGCAAAATGCCCGTGAAAGTCCCGCCGAGAGCCGAAGGAGACGGAAAGGTGGCTGTGGCTGGCTGGCTGGCTGGCTTGCTTTGCCTGGTCTGGCGGACCTAGTAGAGTTGGCTACAAGGTGAAGGCCCAACTGGGGTGGAGGAGGTTGAATTCGCGTGCACAGGCTCTACTAGCAAAGAACGGAAAAGGAGAGAAAATTTGGGGTGGCTGTACTGTTCTATTTTTAGAATGCGTATAGCCTCGGTGAAACAACCCCCTTCCTCCGGCTCCTACTGGTTAAGGGAATTTCTCGCGGAGGGGTTTATAGACTGAAAGTGGGGTGGCTGTCGCATCTGTGGGGTTACGCTGGAGGTTGTGGCGCAGTAGAGCGGTCCCCAGTGCGCACTTGCGAGAAGACGGGACGCGGAGCATTGGACTGTGGAGAAGAGCAAGAACAGGAATTGCGCTTTGCAAAAGGGGCCAGCTGTGGTTTACCGCTCGGGGCTCAGCGACCTCCCCCTCAAACACAGCCAGTCATGTGGAGCTGAAAGAGAGGACTTACAAGCAAAGCAGGCAGACCGAGGGAAAACCTTATCTCGCACAAATGGAGACGCCTCTCTGACGCGATCTGCCAGTTCTCCATGCGTTTCCCTCATTCTCACCCGCCTTCATTGCGCAGTGGCTTTCGCGAATTTGCAACCGAAAAGTTGCAATTCTCCGAACCAATTTTTGTTAGATTTCGCGAAATGGTGTATTACCATAAAAGTCTAGCTACACCTGTGAGAAAATCTTTAATTTCTTTAATTATCTGTCTCCTGCAGCTTGAAAGATGCAGCAAACGATGAAATCTGACTTTTTGCCTTTTTAAAGCTAGTGACTAACTACTAACTTTCGAGCATGTCCTTCAACGATGCATTTGACGGTTCAATATTTGACGGAAAATTGACAGATCAATAAATAGGCAGGGTAACACATCATCACAAGCATTGCTTTAACAGTTTTTTGGCCTGGTAAATGTTATAAAAGACAGTCGGGTATATTATGTGAAAGTTATACATATAATTAATGTTGAACGTTTTAATAATTCCCTAAAAATCTCTAAATGTCACGCCACCTACATTACTGATTTGTCATATCTTTATTTTCTGAATTTGAGAGTACGAAATTGTGGGAGTGTTAACTTTTAAAAATAGAAATTTTAGAGAATTTTTAATTTTTTAGGCTACAAGCAGTTGCGCAACTAAGGGGGGCGGGGGCAACTGCCCTTCTTTCTGGCGAAGGAAGAAAAAAACAGTATGGGGTTACTATACAACTATAAGCGAATTTTCACAAAAAAGCCATCCAGCTCCGATCCGTCCCCCTTTCAAATCATCAGGGTCCGCCCCAAACACCTTAAGTAGAAGGACGGGACACTTCGTTTCTTGGAAAGTTTTTGGAGTCTAGTTTTTTGGAGTTTTGAATCTTCGCGAAAAAATACAATGCGGAGATAGGAAATTTGCCGTTTTTAGACATAAAATTAAAGATTGGAAGCAGACGCAAATTTCTTCTTTCGATATGTGCTTCTTGCCTTCTTACTCTATCGAACTACGTACGTCGTAATTTGTGAAAAATTTATCTTCCTATTTTTTTACATTAGTTCACTTTCGTAAAAAACTACTAGATGACAAATTAGCCAATCCAGAGAGACATGTGACGGGACCAGCAAAATTATTTAAAATGCTGATTGATAGAAAATGTTCTTTGAATAATACAGACTTGATTTGAAGAGAATAAGAACCTGCGCAGAATAATACCATTTTATTGAACTTGTAATTTTCGACAAAGTTTTACAAAAAAATAATTTAAAGATTAATTTCACAAGAAAGGACATTCATATACTTCGATAGACTAAGAAGGCAGGAACCACATATCAAAAGATGAGATTTGCATCTGCTTCCAATCGAGCGCGATCTTAAATTTTGTCGAAAAATTGCAAATTTCCTTTTTCCGTAGTGTATTTTTTCGCGAAAATCGGACTTCAAAAACTTTCCTAGAAACGAAGTGTCCCGTCCTTCTACTTAAGGTGTCCTTGGGTCCACTCCCCTTCACAAATTTCTGGTTGCGCCACTGGCTACGAGCTATGAGGAATATGAATTTCGAAAATTTAAAAAGTTTGGGAGCATTAAATTTACGGAAGTTTAAGCGGCATCGTTCTTATTTGATCAATCCCGCAGTCTTTTGTCTTTTTGTCCGGTTATTCGGTTAACCACGCGTTCAAATAAACAAAAAAATTAGATACCCGACCTTTCGATCAAGATGTACAGCCCATGGCAAAGCCGCAGCCAGTAGCGCGGCGCATCCGAGGGCTGTGTACAGCTGTTCAGTCCTGAGGGGCAGAAGGGCAACACTCACTTTAAATTTACCCAGCTCAACTGAAGCAATGCGGGATTAAGTGTCTCCTAGAGACACTAGAGACAATTCCGGTCATATGGCAGATGCCCTGGCTGGCCACTATCGGCTAGAGCCTCAGTACAGTTCATGGGCTTCAGATTGGAACTTTCGATAAAAAACTCAGGTTGTGTGAATTTTTTAGGAATTACGTGTTACATGTGTCAGGCGAAGGGTACTTTTCAGATTTGTCGAACAGGCTTGCCTTTCCTATAGAGAAATACAGGGGTGTTAGCGGCCTCCACCGGGTCAGCGATACGATAACAAATCATTACGGCAGCTCAAAAAGAATTTCTGCTGTGACGCTTTTGCCTCTTCTCATTGGAAGTTTGAAAAGCCGGCGAAGCATTGAGATTTTTTAATTGTCATGTGACCAAGTAAGGCTAGTTTTATCTGCGCCCAGAACTGCGTCATGCAACAGAAAGTGGGCAGCAAAAATGCAATAATTCAGGTGAGTACCCTATCTGGAATTAAAAAATCAAAATGCAGGTGATAACAAGGTTTGGCTTATTTAAAGGCCGCAAGAGACACTTTCCGCTTTTTTCGCTTTTTTTTACCGCGGCGTCGGAGCTCAACTCAGGAATGGAGCCGGTCTCTCTCAAGCGCCTTCTGACGCCAAAGCGACTGCTCAACTCGCCGGATGTTTTCGGCTGCGTCGACAGAGGTGACGTATCTGGATCTGGATTCGGACTTGCTTCATAGTCGTAGTTACACGTCACTCTTAATGGAGCTGCCAATCCATTTCTAGCACGTGGAGACTGCTCCCTAGCTCAATATTCTGGCCCATCTCTTTCGATTCTCTTTGGGCCTTTTTAACATATGCGCTCAAGCAGTCTCTGTGCCTCCTTTCTCTTTGAATGATTCTCGCCTAATCCGAAATTCTTAATTATTCGCATTTTTCTATATGCTTAAAATTCACGATTAAATAAATGCCTCATCCGATCTGTATGCTTATTTTCAAGGCTGCTCATTGACAAAGTTGCTCTACGTGAAGGCCCTGCCGGATGATGAAGTCAACGTGTCGCTAGAGATGGCAGTATTCATGAATAAGAACTTTTCCCAGGCTTTAGACTGGCTGGCTGGCAAGGCAAAGGAAGAGGGCCAGTTTGACAAGGGCATGAAGATACGGGTAACTGGAGTTGGTGGCGAAAAGTACAAAGATGAGATTCAAGGCAAGATGAACATGGAGTGAGTACTTTATTTTGTTCTGTTCTTTTTTAGGGCATTTTCTCTTTTTTTGTTATACTTGCCATTTTTCTTTAATCCAGGGTGCACGTAGCCCACGAGTTCGTGTGCCAGCAGAAAGGCTCGCATTTCCTCCTCAGCAACTTCGATGACGACATGTTTTGCTACCCAGACAGTGAGCTGCCAGGCCCGACTCACGAGCCGCCGCAGTGGATCAAGGATATGCAGCGAAAGTTTGACAGCCTGTTCCCTGCGAACGATGGCAAGCACTTTCCCGCAATTTTTGGCTTCTGTGGCTCCGGAATTTCCTTCAATAAGGTAATAAAACAATTTTTTGTGACACAGTGCTTCCAATTGTTTTTTCTCAAGGAGTTTCGGGGGAACAATTATCTATGGGAATTCTATTGATTGCATGAATTCGAAAAATATGGGGTTCAAGGACAACTCAAGTCCTAAGAACGTAATTAAGTTGTCCTTGATGGGGTTGCAGTGGAACCTTTCGCTTTATACTCGTAGAAGCCATCTGAAGCTTTCTCTGACCAGCATTTTGTGCGAAATCCACGCTAGTTTGGACACATTAAAGGCTTACGCCGACTCGAAGACGCTCTTCATAGCGATGTCAAGATTTTACGTATAACTAGTTGTTCATATTAAAACCCTCATTAATTCGCATCAATTATAAAATTTCTTTGACAGCTGAATGAAGATCTCACAACCGAGGTTCTTGGAATCACCATGCTAGGGGGCAAAAGCCTCCTCGGCATGGCGAAGCTCATTGTGGGCACAAATGACTACGGCGAGCTGATGCAGTTGGCTGCGAAGGGATTCAGAGGCAAAGTTGACACTCAGGTTGGCGAAATGTTTGCGTTAGGTGAAAACTCCGAGTACAGCGCGTTGCCACCCCAGATTCCACTGTTTCCATTTGGCAAGGCGTCCGAGTGCGAGGGTGAGAGTGCTCCTGCATCCATTCCCATGCTAAGTTGCGCATTCCTCAACATAGAGCACATTCCCACTTTCCTCACGCCCAGAAGTCAGCTTCAGCAAGGAGGACCTCGCGGCCTCTGTTGTTGGCTCCCTAGCCAGCGGGCTGATTCCGCAGATCGCCGCCTACACCAGGATGCACCGCATTCGCCGGGTTTACCTCGGCGGTCACCTGTTCAGCGGTCAGGCTATCAGGGATTCATTTACGGCCAGCTGCCGCATGTCTGTTGGCATGGTTGGTCCACAGAATTTAACTTAAGTGCAAGTTCTTCATCTAAGTCAAACTGAGACTGGAAAGTCACGCCTGCATGTACACTTTTCTAGATAGATGTACCTCGCAGACTGTCACCACCAGTTCCTCAGCACGCCTCCCCACTTTCACTACGCAGAACCCGGTGACCGTGCGCTTCCTGTCCAACGGACACACCGGCTGTCTGGGCGCCCTTCTGATGTCGCCGGAAGAGTCCGCTAGACTGAGAAGCCAAATGACTCTGGGCTGATTTGATTCGATGCTTCATGTCAGCAACGTAAAAAGGCTATTTTTCTTCTTGAAGACTTGCCCGTTTCCCAAAGCCCTACTCGCTAGTAGTGAAGCACGAATTTGATTGACACTAACAAATGGAATAGAAAATTACTGCCAGAAGTTGAAAAATTATTATTCATGATTCTTATCATGAATTTTTTGATTATCAATGCAGTACTGAACATTTTCTGGAGAGTGAATAAGTCATGGCTTTATTAAGGCCAAATTTTACGCCTGTATTTGGCTGACTTTAGAATGTATTTGAGTAGCAAAAAAGTATTTTTTCTTATAATTAAAAAGAAGTCACGCGGGTTTCGTATTTGAATGATAATATTTTATTAAAGATATTTCTAGGAAAAATAATTGTGCGACAGACAATCAAATACACCTTTTCATACTTTATTGAAATTTGTTGTTCAGTCTTTGTATAATACAAAAAGCTTAAATATCTCGTGCACGTACAATCAAGCCAACATGAACTTGTGATAAAACTACCTGTCAAATTAGTCTACGTGTATGTTGTTTGATGGATAAAATGAGAGGGCTTTCAGGTGGGGCAGTCACTCATGCATATGATGCTGTCTAGTTTATAAGAGAGATGCAGAAAATATGTTTCACAAGCTATTAGTTCAGTCAAAATCTCTGCGACGGAACTTGCGCCCTCTCGCTGATTCACTCATTCTTGCCGGCGCGTCTGGTAAGCCGCAGTGGAAATTCCGGCGCTTCAATTCCCAACGGCGACATTTTGTAGTGAAAAGGCATCGGCCCCGTGGCGCACTCCACCCGGCACTCGAGCAGCAGGCGCAGAGTGAAGTTGTACAGCAGCTGCATCGCAAGCTTGCTGCCCGCGCATTTGCGGAAGCCCGCGCCGAAGGCGGGAAAAATCGAGCCAGCCGCCTCAAGGAAAGCGCCGTCCTCGTTTAGGAAGCGACCTGGATCGAAGGCGTCTGGCTCGGACCAGACCGAAGCGTCGCGGCTGGCGGACCACATGTTGCAGAGGATGATGGTACCCTTCGGCACCAGTGTGCCGCACTCCAGCCTGAAGTCCCTCACGGCGCTGTGAGGAATGAGAAACAGGAGGCCGCACGAGTGGCGCAGAACTTCGGCGATGAAGGCGCACAGCTGCGGGAACCGGTGTCGCTCGGCCCAGCTGACGATGCTCCTGCCAGGCGCCAGCTGCTCCTGCATCTCATCGACGACTCTGGCCTGCCAATTAGGATGCATGGCCAGGTAGAATAGAATCCAGCGCACCGCAGACACCGTAGTGCTGACCGAAGCGCCCAAAATGTCCGTGAGCAGCCGCCCCACGGTTTCATCATCGCAGACGTGTCCGAACTCGTCAGACAGACAGCGCGGCGCCTCATCCGGCTGGCAGTTCTCAGAATCACGATGGACCAACTCGACAATCGACGAGTCAACTCGGTCGGATACACGACGAAACTCAGCGAGACGGCCCGGCAGGAGGCGGGCAGCTGGCGGCACCATGTCCGCCAGACAGAGCAGCAGTGAGTTGCTGTTGCTGAGCGAGTGAACGGCGTCAACCACCTTGGCGAACGGCGAGTCCGGATCGCTGATGAATTTCTTGAACCAGCCCGTAGATCGCGCGTGCAGCATGGAGAACAGGATCGAGCTCATCCACTTTTTTAACTGGCTCATAAAACGACCCGGACTCTCAATATACTCATCCATCAGTCCGCTGATGAGGCGCGCAGTCTCCTCGGAGGCCAACTCCTCGACCAGGCCGGAGTAGCGTCGGTCGTAGCGAATCAGGCCAGTGTGCATGAGACGCCGATCGCGTAGGTACCAGCTCCCGGAACCAAACGCAACCGACCGGCCGCCACTGATCGTGCGAAATGTGTGCCAGTCCGGACGATCGCAGACGTCCCTTCCGTGATCCGTGAGCATCTGCCGGATTGCTGCAGTCCCGTTGACCACCAGTGCCGGCCAGAGACCCATCCGGATAAAGTAGATATTGCCGTGGACGCGTGACCACTCAAGCAGCCGAACATGGGGATGAGCACCGAGTCTTGGCAGGTGGCCGATCACCGGAAAGCCCCAAGGTCCCCGCTGTCCTTGAATGCCGGTGCAGGTGAGTGGCGCCGCTAAAGTGCTCGACAGCCGGACCCACAGCCACGCAAAGGTGCAGAGCACCATGCCAAGGCAGAGCCCGACTCCAAGATCAAGGCAAAGCATAACGCGCTGCTCCGGCTCGGCACTAACAGTGCTATTGTTTTCGTTTACCGTTATGGTGAGATCGACAGCTGCCATGAGATGCTCTTCTGGTGAAACTTTCCTGCAGCAGGATACTCCTACGCATGCTGAAAAGTCGGAAAACTTTCCACGAGGATGACTGCAGGGCGATTGTATTTATAATAAATTCCGGGATGACAAAGGTTGTCATAAACCGCCCTCGCCTTCCTGTTTCCTTTTCAGCTCAACCTTTCTGAGACATCCGGCAACTAGAAAGCCGCCCCAATCCTCCCACGACTTCCTGCCGTTTTTCCGGCGTCCAACAGTACAAAGTAACATTTCGATGGCCAAAGTCACCATGGAAACGCTTAACAAAGCCTCAAAAAATGAGTATGCGCAAGTGTAATTGGCTGCTGAAGGTACTCTGCTACAAACGCCAATCAAAATTTTAAGTCACTTAGGTGATTTGAAATCGAAATGCTAAAAGGCAAATATCAACCAACAGGAAGAAAGGTGTACGACTAACAGCAGACAACAAACAGGCTAACATGGGCATCGCATTTTTCGAGTACTTCGAGTATCGATGATGAGTTCGGGCAAATTTTGCTTCTGCTTTGAGCGACCGCACAATAATTCTTACGGTATCAGCCCGCATAGTTTGCGTGGGCGAGCGTGGGCGTCAATATGCTTGCTGATGCTGAACGAAGGTCAAGGCTGCGGGGGGCGCGCCACCAGCAGACGGATGCATTGTGTTTGGAGCGCGTTTCCCAGAAAGTCCAGGCTCCATTCAATCTGAGTCTGTTAAGGCGCTGGACCAAGAGTGCACGCACAATGACACAATGATAGCACAATGCGGGGGTGTGACAAATACAAGAAATACTGCTTTCTGTGTGGGCGTCAGCTTCCGGAATGAGCGCCGCATCTCGCCGCATGGGTTAAAACATCCGTCGCAGTCTTTGTGGCAAACTTTGGCCCGGAATGGCGCGATTGATCAACAAAAGGCGAAATGTCAGAGAATGCGGCCTTTGTGCTGGGCCCGTGGCCTGCCATTGGCTGTCTGCAGCTCACCTTGTGTGTTAGCACTTCCGCCTAATCAAAGTGCGATTGAAATCTAGCAAAGGAACCCCAGCTTAACAATGGTCCAAATAATTCAGGCAGACAAACTTTAATGCGGAAATGTTTGACCTTTGCAGTTTGTCGATTTCTGCTAGGTCTATTACAAAACTAAATCAATGGAAACTGATATCAAAACAGCCAGTAATAATATTGCACTTAGTAAGTTTTTAAGTCCAAAAACAAAGTCACTTCAATTCAAAATAGGAATCAAGGGCACTGCTGACCTTTAGTTCTTCTAACTTTCCACTGAAGCTGATTGCGCGGCTGAAGGACTAAACAACTCCGAGGTTTGCCGCGCCATGCCTCCGATCCTGCGGGTCTCTGAAGGCTTGTGTGGCGCTGTGACAGCTGCTACACTGCCCTCTTTTTAATTGTGTCCTTAACATTTACACAAAGCATGATTAGGGCAAATAATTGCACGCTCGTGCAAGCATAGCTCGTATTGTGTCAATCAAGGCAATCAAGCCGTTGACTACAACTACTGGACTGGTTTTTTGACGATGTGTCTTTCCGGTGATGTGTCTTTTCGGGTATGCGTCTTTTTGAATGTGTCTTTTCGGATATGTGACTTTCCGGTGATGTGACTTTCCGGTGATGTGTCTTTTCGGAGATGTGACTTTCCGGTGATGTGTCTTTTCGGGGATGTGTCTTTTCGGGTATGCGTCTTTTTGAATGTCTTTTCGGAGATCTGTCTTTTTGGTGATGTGTCTTTTTGGTGATGTGTCTTTTCGGGGATGTGTCTTTTCGGGAATGTGTCTTTTCGGGGATGTGTCTTTTCGGGTATGCGTCTTTTTGAATGTCTTTTCGGAGATCTGTCTTTTTGGTGATGTGTCTTTTTGGTGATGTGTCTTTTCGGGGATGTGCCTTTTCGGGAATGTGTCTTTTCGGGGATGTGTCTTTTCGGGTATGCGTCTTTTTGAATGTCTTTTCGGAGATCTGTCTTTTTGGTGATGTGCCTTTCGGAGATGCGTCTTTTCGTAGATTTGTCTTGTCGGCAATTTGTCTTTTAGTGGATTTGTATTTTTGGCTGTGTCTTTTCGGCGTTGTGTCTTTTCGGCGATGTGCCTTTTCAGAGATTTGTATTTTCGGCGATGTGGCCGCATCCCTTCGAGTTCTGCAAAAGCTGCGTTTAATGAGGCTTGAAATCTTGTTGTTCAAGAATTCAAGTTCTTGAGTTTGAGTTTTTAGCGTTAACTATTGACTAAAACTTCTTCCGCAAACTACTGACCATGCCAGTAGTAAATCAGGACTAATAGGAACGCATATTTCAGCGCATTACCCTGGTTCAGAACAAAAATTTCGTCTGGATTTCGGGCGAATTAATCGGAGCAGGAAGCCACCATGGCTGCCTAAATCACGCATTTCTCAGACCGATGTGATATTGATCTTGGAGGGATGCGGCTCGCTTTGTTGGATTGAGAAATCAAAGTCATTATTGTTAGGTAAATTGTTCGCCGAAACTCACAGATTTTTTCAGATAATCTTTTTCGTGAAATCTGTCTGACTAGATATCAGCCACAGGAACTTTTGCAGTGCATAAATCCCGTTCGCTTCAAATCAAATCAATTCAAACAATGACGGAACAGCTCTGCGCAGAAAAAGGGATAGAAACAGTGCAAAGAGATCAATTAGGCTCATTGTCTGATTCGAATGCAAGTGATTCAATTGTCTGGAATCCATGCTAAAGGTAAGATCCATTTTTCAAACAGAAATCAAATTTCTGCATTCTACTGATGCGTGTCGCGTCCATTACTAAATCACAATTGGCTAGGATTATGACGTTTTTTATAGCAAGCATTGTTAGCTTCTGACCTTTAAAATTCATTTCAAATGGCATTGTTTAGCGTCAACTCTCAACGCTAGGACGACCAATTATTTAACTGAATGTAAAATTTTTAATGTATAAGTTTAATAGAAATGTTGAATTTCAGGCTAGTCGGATGGTCAGTAGTAGTAGTAGTAGTAGTAGTAGTAGTAGTAGTAGTAGTAGTAGTAGTAGTAGTAGTAGTAGTAGTAGTAGTAGTAGTAGTAGTAGTAGTAGTAGTAGTAGTAGTAGTAGTAGTAGTAGTAGTAGTAGTAGTAGTAGTAGTAGTAGTAGTAGTAGTAGTAGTAGTAGTAGTAGTAGTAGTAGTAGTAGTAGTAGTAGTAGTAGTAGTAGTAGTAGTAGTAGTAGTAGTAGTAGTAGTAGTAGTAGTAGTAGTAGTAGTAGTAGTAGTAGTAGTAGTAGTAGTAGTAGTAGTAGTAGTAGTAGTAGTAGTAGTAGTAGTAGTAGTAGTAGTAGTAGTAGTAGTAGTAGTAGTAGTAGTAGTAGTAGTAGTAGTAGTAGTAGTAGTAGTAGTAGTAGTAGTAGTAGTAGTAGTAGTAGTAGTAGTAGTAGTAGTAGTAGTAGTAGTAGTAGTAGTAGTAGTAGTAGTAGTAGTAGTAGTAGTAGTAGTAGTAGTAGTAGTAGTAGTAGTAGTAGTAGTAGTAGTAGTAGTAGTAGTAGTAGTAGTAGTAGTAGTAGTAGTAGTAGTAGTAGTAGTAGTAGTAGTAGTAGTAGTAGTAGTAGTAGTAGTAGTAGTAGTAGTAGTAGTAGTAGTAGTAGTAGTAGTAGTAGTAGTAGTAGTAGTAGTAGTAGTAGTAGTAGTAGTAGTAGTAGTAGTAGTAGTAGTAGTAGTAGTAGTAGTAGTAGTAGTAGTAGTAGTAGTAGTAGTAGTAGTAGTAGTAGTAGTAGTCACGCGGCTGTCCCCCCATTGCTGCACACGCGGTTACTGGTCGTGTAGATCTGGATGTTGCACTGGGACTCGGGCACAGCGTACACAGCGTACAGCTTGGGCGCGAACATGATGGCCAGCAGCAGGGCGTGCGTCAGCACACAGGAGAAAACCATCAACTTGACGGCGGTGGCCAAAGTGGCGGCTGTCAGGGCTGCGGGCGCGAATCCCGCCCACAGGAAGAGCGCTGAGGCGCCAGCCGCCAAGATGCATTTGCTGTCGTGAAAGTTGTCAGGCAGCTGGCGGGTTCGCAGCGCCAGCAGGCAGGTGACACCAAGCAGCAACAGATTGCAGACGAGCGGAGCCCAGAACCCGGTGGTCATGAGGTCGCACTGCTGCTCAACAAGTGGCTTTTTGTCAGATGTTGCTGAGGCCGTCTGCCGAAGCTGAGACAAAACTGGCCAGCGAAGACTTGCGCCAAGTGTGATGCCCGCCTGGTGAGTACAGTAAGTAAAATAGTCAGTCACTCACTCACCCTGTCAGTCAGTCAGTCCGTCAGTCAGTCAGTCAGTCAATCAGTCAGTCAGTCAGTCAGTCAGTCAGTCAGTCAGTCAGTCAGTTAGTCAGTCAGTCAGTCAGTCAGTCAGTCAGTCAGTCAGTCAGTCAGTCAGTCAGTCAGTCAGTCAGTCAGTCAGTCAGTCAGTCAGTCAGTCAGTCAGTCAGTCACTCACTCACTCACTCACCCTGTCAGTCAGTCAGTCAGTCAGTCAGTCAGTCAGTCAGTCACTCACTCACTCACTCACTCACCCTGTCAGTCAGTCAGTCAGTCAGTCAGTCAGTCAGTCAGTCAGTCAGTCAGTCAGTCAGTCAGTCAGTCAGTCAGTCAGTCAGTCAGTCAGTCAGTCAGTCAGTCAGTCACTCACTCACTCACCCTGTCAGTCAGTCAGTCAGTCAGTCAGTCAGTCAGTCAGTCAGTCACTCACTCACCCTGTCAGTCAGTCAGTCAGTCAGTCAGTCAGTCAGTCAGTCAGTCAGTCAGTCAGTCAGTCAGTCAGTCACTCACTCACTCACCCTGTCAGTCAGTCAGTCAGTCAGTCAGTCAGTCAGTCAGTCAGTCAGTCACTCACTCACCCTGTCAGTCATGTTGTATGCGATTAAGCTCTACTCGTAGACATGTCTATGGCTATGCCGAAATATATTATGTTGAGCACACAGCCCTCCCGGCAGAGGGTCTAAGAATCTCTGCTCAAGTAACCAATATATAACATGGCTTCGCAAGCAACGAATTTAAGCTGAGCGGGAGAAAGCCCAAAATTGAGACGTCAGACGCAGAGGACGAATCTGCAGAATCTATGATACTCTGCGGCATTCCTGCAGCAATGATGACAACGAAGATAAACGTTCAAAATGCCCCACAATTCGACATTGAAACGCAGCGGAATCTGTTTCCTCAATGGAAGTTGATGTGGGAGGCGTTCGAAGAATTATCTGGGCTCAACGCTATTCAGCAAGAAGCAGAGCAGAAGAAGTACCGACTGTTTGCCCTGCGACAATGTTTGAGCATGGAGACGCTCAAGGTGGTGGACAGTTTACCGCACCTATTAGAGCAGAACAAGAACTATGCCAAGGAGATCATCAAGGCACTGGACGCCTTCATAAACGGACGGACTAATGAGATCTTCGAGAGGCGCGAATTCTGGCTACGTAATCAAGCCGTAGGGGAAAGCTTCAGTGACTGGTACATCGCCATCAAGGAAATCTCATCCAGGTGCAACTTTGAACGATGCTGTGAGAATTGCGTTGGATACCAGCTGAGAGACAGGATCGTAATGGAACTTCGCGACTCAGGAACCGTCGAGAAGCTACTGGAAGAAGGCAGCGAGCTGACCCTAGAGAGAGCAAAGACTATATGTGAGTCAATTGAAAGTTCTCGAAAGAACTGTGCAATCATGAAAGGAGAAGGCGAAGGAATATCAGCATTGAAGCACCAATCTGATTATAAAAAAGGTAAAAGACAAGTGAACTTCGCCGCGAGAAAAAACGAACGAGAGGCACACAATAAGCGATCAACATCAAGGCCTAGGACGTGCAGATTCTGTGGTAAAGAGCACGAGTTTCGCAAGGACAAATGCCCCGCATGGGGGAAGTCATGCTCAAAATGTGGGAAAAAGAATCACTTTGCTAAGAAGTGCACGACTAGAGGACTACCTGAGAAAGGCACGCTGAGCTCTGTGTTTGCTTCAACTGCTCGCCAGATAGAGCTGGCGACCAACTGCATTAAAATCAAAATCGAGACAAGTCAATGTCACAAAGAGGTCACTGCACTGCCTGATACGGGTGCGTTCATCGACGCGATTCCAGCATCCATGATGAAGACGTTACAGCTAGATCCTAGACTGGTGATGAGGTCCTCAATAGAACCGCGAGCCATTGACGGCAAGGCACTGAAGTGCGATGGAGCCATAACTTTGAGAATCTCAATGAAGGAAATATCAACTGTAAGGAAGTTCTACATACTTCAAGATATACCTGTTATGATTTTGTCCCGTGAAGCTTGTCGCGACCTTCAAATGGTACCAAAAGATTTTCCAACTCAGATGGTAGCAGCAATCAGTCCAATCGACGAGTCAAAAATCACCGACAGTGATTTGAGAAGGGAGTTCACGGACGTGTTCTCGGACAGGATTGGAGAAATGAAAGGAGAGATTTTCAGGATCAAGATCGCAACCGATGCTGTGCCATATTCCGTGACAGCTCCAAGAAGAATTGCGGAGCCTCTAAAGCCGCTGCTGAGAAAAGAGCTTGAGGAATTGGAGAAGGACGGAATCATCGCAAAAGTAACGGAGCCAACAGAATGGTGCGCCCCGATAACGGTACAGCCGAAGAAGGATCGAGATAAAATTCGCCTTTGCGTCGATCTACGCCAATTGAACAAGTACGTCATCCGTGAGAGATACACGAGCCAGACGCCGTTTGAAATCGTATCCAACCTGGACAAAGGGCTAAAGTACTTTACGACAGTCGATGCCGTTAAAGGGTACCATCAGATTCCAATGGATGAGGAATCTCAGCTGATGACAACTTTCATCACGCCGTTCGGACGGTACAAGTATATACGTGCGCCATTTGGATTGAGTTCAATTTCGGAACATTACAATAGAAGGATTGATGAAGCACTGGAGGGTCTGCGGAACACGTTTCACGTCGTTGACGACGTGCTGATCGCACACAAGACCTTCAAAGAACATGTTCGAGCAGTGCGCGAGTTCCTGGAACGGTGCAGAGAGCACGGGATCAGCCTAAATCCAAAGAAGTTTGTGTTCGCCAAGCCAACTGTAAAATTTGCAGGATTCCAGTTGGACTACAGTGGATACTCCATTGATCCAGAGATAACAAGAGCAATCAGTGAATTTCCGAAGCCAGAGAATTTAACCGACTTGCGCTCATTTTTTGGTCTGGTCAACCAAATCTCATTCGGTACCGACAAAAGATCCCAGCTTGGAGAGCCGTTGCGAGACCTACTGAAGGCCAAGAACGAATTTCTCTGGAGCCACGAGCACGATGAGGCTTTCCAGAAGATGACAAGGGAGCTGAGCAGCGTCCCTACGATGCCCTACTATGACCAGTCCAAGGAGACTGCGCTACATACTGATGCATCTCGACTGAAAGGTCTCGGCTTCACCCTGAAGCAAAAGCAGAACGATGGCTCATGGAGAGTCGTCCAAGCCGGCTCAAGATTTATTACAGAGACTGAGCGACGATACGCTATGATCGAGCTGGAGATGCTGGCGGTTGTCTGGGCGGCCAAGAAGTGCCGTCTATTTCTCGAAGGACTTCGAAATTTCGAGATAGTAACGGATCACAGACCTTTGGAGCCTATCTTAAATCGGTACACATTAGACCAGATTGACAATCCGAGACTGCAGCGACTGCGACAGAAGTTGGACTGCTTCCAGTACAAAGCCAGATGGATCGAAGGCAGTATGCACAATGATGCAGACGCACTGTCGAGAGCGCCAGTGGATGAGGCCAAGAGCGAGGACGAAATCGATGAGGTACACAAGGAGAGCATGGTTCTGGCAATCAACGAGTTGTCCGCCTCTGAGAGCGAGGTACTGGCGATCTCCAGCAAAGACTCAGAGTATCAAGAATTAAAGGAGCTAATCCTCGCCGGATTTCCCGGCGAGAAGAACGATGTGCCACTATCCTTAAGACCATATTGGAATATGAGAGAGAAGCTAGCGATTGACGATGACCTGATAGTAGTTGGAAAGCGGCTGTTGATACCGAAAGCGATGAGAAGACAAGTACTCGACCAGCTACTAAGCATGCATCACGGAGTGACTAAGATGAAGGAAAGGGCGCGTTCATCCTTCTACTGGCCAGGGATAGACAATGAGATCGAGAATGCAGCAAAGCGATGCAGAGTTTGTCAAGAGAACCTCCCGAGTCAGAAGAAGGAGCCAATGCACCGAAGAGACGAGCCTGAGAGAGTGTTTCAACACCTGCACGTCGATCTTTTTGAATACGGAGGAAAGACATTCCTCGTCACAGTCGATGGAAAATCTGGCTGGACAACGCTAGACAATCTGGGAACATCCGCTCCAACATACAAGATAATTAACGCACTCAGGCAGAGATTTTGCCAAAAAGGAGTTCCTGAAGTCATCTGGAGCGACAACGGACCGCAATTTACCGCAAAGCCATTTCAGCGTTTCCTAGAGCGATGGAAAGTAGAAAGTCGGACATCGTCTCCAACATATCCTCAGAGTAACGGAAGGGCAGAAGCCGCCGTGAAAATCATTAAGAAAATCGTCAGAGGCAACTGGAATGCGAGGACAAATGAACCGGATTGGGAGAAAATGAGCGAAGGACTCCTGATCTACGCCAACACGCCTCGCTATGACGGCAGATCATCTTCACAAATAGTCTTCGGGCATCCGGTCAGAGACACCTTGCCAGCGCACAGGCGCGCATTCGCCAAAGAGTGGCAACAGGCAGCTGACGAATTAGAAGCAAAGGCAGCATCTAAGCGGGAAAAAGTGGAGAGGCACTTCAACGCTTCCGCAAAGGAGTTGCCAAAACTGAAGGTGACGGACCGAGTGGCTGTTCAAAACGCGCACACCAGGAAGTGGGACAGATACGGCGTGGTCGTCGAGGCCATGCGCAATAACGACTTTCTGGTGAAGCTAACCAGCGGACGAGTCCTGAGGAGAAACCGGAGATTTCTGGCGAGGCGACTTCCGGTGCTAGCGGAGAATCGCAAGCGAGAGCTGCAACAAGGCCCAACACCAACAATCACTGAGACAATAGTCGGGCCACCCGAACTTAGGCGCAGTCAGCGGAGACGAGAACCGCCTGACAGAATTCAAGTCAACCCTCTGAAGAAGTCTTATGCTTAGAAACTTTTGAGTTCTAATAGGAGGGAGATGGGACATCTGACTGAAAAAGGGAGATGTTGTATGCGATTAAGCTCTACTCGTAGACATGTCTATGGCTATGCCGAAATATATTATGTTGAGCACACAGCCCTCCCGGCAGAGGGGCTAAGAATCTCTGCTCAAGTAACCAATATATAACAAGTCAGTCAGTCAGTCAGTCAGTCAGTCAGTCAGTCAGTCACTCACTCACCCTGTCAGTCAGTCAGTCAGTCAGTCACTCACTCACCCTGTCAGTCAGTCAGTCAGTCAGTCAGTCAGTCAGTCAGTCAGTCAGTCAGTCAGTCAGTCAGTCAGTCAGTCAGTCAGTCACTCACTCACTCACCCTGTCAGTCAGTCAGTCAGTCAGTCAGTCAGTCAGTCAGTCAGTCAGTCAGTCAGTCAGTCAGAACCCACCATAAGCATGATGAGGCCACCCAGCAAGGCCAGCATTGGCTGCTGTCTGGCCAGCCGAGGCGCTGGACGGCCAGCGCTGGACGCCTGGAACACCAGCAGGATGCGCAGCGTCTTCACCAGCTGGCTTGCATAGCAGGCCGACAAGCCGAACTGGCTGGCAGCGTTCGCGCAGCTGCAGGCAACGTTGGAGGCCTCGACGGCGATCAGTGAGAGGCCGGACAGTCCGATGAGGCTGCCGCACAGACAGGCCACCTGTAGTGGAGCGCACTTTTATTCCTTAATAGCTGACAATCCGTCTCCAATGTTTCGCGCCGATTCCCCAGCCCCCTCTTTCTTGGCCAAATTCACGAGTGCTCAAGTTACTCTCAGAGGAGCAAAGTCAATGTGCCGCGATCTATTTGAACTTCCCAAGACAAATTTGAGCAAGCTAAGTGGCTTGCGACCAAAATTTCTCGTGAGCTTCCATTTTAGAATAGTAAACCGCTCTCTAAAATGCGTCCCTGCTTCTGTGTCAAGCCTACCGACAGTTGCACTGAGGACGCCTTGACCAGCCGATGCTCGCGCCGGTGAAGCAGCAGAAGCATGCCAGCCAGCGTCAGAACAGTCAGGATGGCTGCGAGCACCAGGAGGCTCGGCAGGGTCAGATCGTCCCGCCAGCTGGCTACAGGCAGCGGCTGACAGACGTCGGCCTCTGGCCAGCTGAGTGCCGGGCAGGCCAGGCAGCCAAGCCCGTCGGGCGCGACCACCTCGCCCGGGAAGCAAGCGCGACAGGCAAAGCAGCAGGCGTCCCTGGGCACCCGCATTTGGCCGGCCGGGCAGGGCGGGCTGCAGAAGGACGCGGCTGGCGCGGGAGTTTCGTTGTTTAATAGTCTCAGGCCTGAGCGTTGCGTCCACTGAGCCACCAGTTCAAGCTGCCCCGTGGCAACTTCGCGGCGCACGTCGTAGGCAGGCGCCGCGTCGCCGCTGGAGTCGAACGAGTCGAAGTCGGAGACAAGAAGTCGGCGAACTTCTATCGAGAAATTTGACTTGGACAGCGTGGCGGAGATTATGGTGCCAGTGATGCAGCTCAGAAGCTCGCTGAGGTTTCCGGCGTCAACACTAGGTCGACACTCGTCGCTAAGGGCCACCGACTGGACGCTGTCAGCGATGATTCTGAGCGAGTCCATCATTCGAGGCAGGGGGGCGACCTTTGCCTTGGAGCTCAAGCGTGAAAGCGCTGCGACCTTGACACCGCAAGCTTGCTCAGTGAGACTGTGGGCCGCGGTGCAGTTGCCGCCTGACAGCTCCCGCTGCAGCTGGTCCCCGAACGGGTAGTTGGTCAGCTGGGCGAGGTTCAGCGAGTGGTAAAACTCGAGCATCCGCTGCACAGGAAATTGAGGAAACGCAACAAAGAATGCCCCGCGCGTGTAGCCTTTGTACGACTCGGCGTTTATGTCGGAGGTGACGATGGTGCCGCCGCGGGCGGTGATGCGAGCGAGCAGCTGATCCGGTACCAGGCTGAACAGCTCGTAGACAAGAAAGACAGTGAGGTTTTGCTGGCTGTCGATGGCGGTCAGCACGTCGGACAGCGAGGCGAGCTGGTTCAATGCCAGGGTGAAGGCGACGCACACCTTCACTGCCGAATTGATTCGTTGAGTTGATTCCTTCAGATTCTGTCGCAGCCAGCAGAAGCCTGGTGTTCTCGGCGAGGCCCTTTCCGTAAACATCGTCACGATGGATGATGGCCACGTACGTCCAGCCAAAGTGCCTCACCAGCTGCACCACGGCGCTGGCTTGGTAGCGATCCGGCGACACGAGCCGGTAGACGGTCGGGTACCGCGACCGATCCGAGAAGGCATCGCTGCTGGACTCGGTGGACACTTGGGCCAGGCCGTAGGGTGACAGAATGCGCGACACCAGCTCTGTGGTGCTGCTGTACCAGCCAGCAGCGACCGCCTGGACCAAGTAAACTGACTCCCGGATGCTGCTAAGCCGCACGGTGCACAAAGAGCCGCCAGCTGCCAGAGCGGCGTGCTGCCAGGCTGATCGCAGGCTCTTCGCCAGCTTGACGACCGCGGTGGACGACATGCAGGGGTCCAGATGGACGTAGCCGAACCTCCAGCCGCGGGCCTGCAGCTCCGGCTCCGTGTTGATGCTGTCGATTGCGTAGGAGACGGCGAGCCCGCGAAGGAATTGCGCCTCCGTGATCGAATCCGCCTGGATGCCGGCAAGGCAGTTGAACTCGGAGTTCTGCACGACGGCCAAGTTGAATGCGCCGCCGTCCCTGCAGAACAGCTGCTGGCTGCACATGCAGGTCTGGAAACCTTGCTGCAGCAGCAGCAGGGTGAGTAGCATGGCTGACTGATTGATTGACAGCCAGTCCGTTGCTGGAGACTCATACTGGCGTGATGAAGAACACCTGACAGAATTTACAAAAGCTTGGACTTTCTCTATTCGACTAGAAGGCCCAGCCAATCAATGAAGAGTTCAAGCGAAGAGTCCCCGGGAACTCTCACGCAAAGGAAAGCAAACATCGAGCCTGCCATTGTGCCGGTCTCTCAGTTCACCAGCGCTTCCAGGCGGCTCTGAGGGCCAGCAGGTTCGCATCGGAGGTCGGCCAGATAAGAGCTCGGGCCGCACAAACAACTCGATAAGATAAGAGGCGGGCATTCCCTGTACCGGCTGCCTACATAACGGGCTGTAAGGGCGGGGCGCATTGCCGATCTGGGGGTAAAATAAAGGCCAGCAGATTTCGGAAATCAATAGTCAGTTTGCAAAAGCAGACAATGTTTGTCAAGCAGTTCGCCCTGACCCTGGTGCTGGCCGTGCTGTTGGCATCGCTTCCAACTAGCCGGTCCTGCGGCAGCAGCGGCAGCCGCGAGAGCTCCGGCAGCGGTCGCACCATCCGAGTGTCCGGCTACGTGCTGCTGAGCCCGGCACCGGAGCGGCTGCCTGCCAACGCCCGGCTCAACGTTCGCATGCAGGACATCTCGCTGATGGACGCGCCGGCCAAGCCGCTCACCAGCCGGAATTTTGAGTCGGTGTCGGCTGCCTATTCAAACGGCCGTCGGATCCCCTTCAGTCTGGAGGCCGTGATTCCGCAGGAGACCCTCTTCAACAGCTTATCGGTGTCCGTGTCGGCCTCTCTGAGTGGCGACGGAGTCTCCTACATAACGGACACCGCCTACTACGTGGACCTGCGCGAGGGCACCTTCGACTACAGCGGCATGGAGATCACCATCGTGAAGTATCCTTGAGCCAAATTGAGTTAGACCCGACTGTGACTCTTCGGAATTTTTTTTCGGACTGCTTTGATTTTTGCATGATTTTTCACTATTCACTGCATTGCAACTCATTAGTCAATAAACATTTGGTGCATTCGATTCTTGCGTAATATTGATCCACTTTATCAGGCAGAAGTCTAGCTGTCTTTCTCATGTACTCTGGTACGAAGGGCAGGAGAGGGATAGAGGGGAGAAGAAGGACGGAGGATAGGCTGGGAACATTGGAGGGGAGAAGGTTGGGGAAGGGACGAGGATAGGAGAGGGAAATTGCATGACCGGGCGGAGAGGACAAATATGACAGACGGAAAAAGAGCAGAAAGAAAGGACAGAGGAGAGAAGATGGGATAAAAGGATGAGGGAGGAGAGATTAAAAGAGGGACTAGGCAGATGTGCAGAAGGTTACGCTTATAAATTTTGCATGCATACACATTTTCACCAAATCCAAAGCCCTAAATCCTGAGACAAAACCCGAATTCCTACGTGGTATCAATTAACTAGTTAAATTCATCACATCGTCGTAAAGAAGCACTTCCTTGGTACTCATGGCGCAAATGCTAGAAGATTTTGAAATTCGTTCTTATTTAAGACCTTTACTTATCTTATCTCTAATAGATATGCAAAGTGCAAGGGAAGGAGGAAGCTTGAGAGGACAGGGAAGTGAGAAGGGGAGGACAGAAGGGGGAAATGGGCGAGGAGAGAAGAGCTGATTAAAGAGGGCGACAGGGGAGAATCCGCATTTCGCTCCGCTCAATTTTTATTTCAATTTATGAAACAATTGAAATAACTTCAGTGTTTGCTGCTTATCATTGCTGAAACGTTCGCTCCGCACCAAAAAGTCAGTCGAATTCAGCCAATAAAAGAATATTTAGACATGACTTCTATCGATTCCAATATTCAATATTTATTCAAAGCACAACTACTAACACACAACAAGGGTCAGAAAACGGCATTGTTCGATTTTTTGTCCCAGAAAGCCTGCCAAAATCGTCCTAGTTGTCAGTGGAGAAGTAGTACGGCAGTATCGAGCTGTTCCGCAGGTACAGCAGGCAGCAGATGAACTGGAATATCCTCAGATAGCTGATGAGCAGCAGCACCACCACTGTTGAGTCCACTGGCCACGGCACTTTCTTCATGCACGTGGCGGCCACTTCTACGTTGATGTCGTCTAGCAGAAAATTTTTCTCTTGAAGGAGAAAGATGATAGATAGATAGGTAGATAGATAGATAGGTAGATAGATAGATAGATAGATAGATAGATAGATAGATAGATAGATAGATAGATAGATAGATAGATAGATAGATAGATATATAGATAGATAGATAGATAGATAGATAGATAGATAGATAGATAGATAGATAGATAGATAGATAGATAGATAGATAGATAGATAGATAGATAGATAGATAGATAGATAGATAGATAGATAGATAGATAGATAGATAGATAGATAGATAGATAGATAGATAGATAGATAGATAGATAGATAGATAGATAGATAGATAGATAGATAGATAGATAGATAGATAGATAGATAGATAGATAGATAGATAGATAGATAGATAGATAGATAGATAGATAGATAGATAGATAGATAGATAGATAGATAGATAGATAGATAGATAGATAGATAGATAGATAGATAGATAGATAGATAGATAGATAGATAGATAGATAGATAGATAGATAGATAGATAGATAGATAGATAGATAGATAGATAGATAGATAGATAGATAGATAGATAGATAGATAGATAGATAGATAGATAGATAGATAGATAGATAGATAGATAGATAGATAGATAGATAGATAGATAGATAGATAGATAGATAGATAGATAGATAGATAGATAGATAGATAGATAGATAGATAGATAGATAGATAGATAGATAGATAGATAGATAGATAGATAGATAGATAGATAGATAGATAGATAGATAGATAGATAGATAGATAGATAGATAGATAGATAGATAGATAGATAGATAGATAGATAGATAGATAGATAGATAGATAGATAGATAGATAGATAGATAGATAGATAGATAGATAGATAGATAGATAGATAGATAGATAGATAGATAGATAGATAGATAGATAGATAGATAGATAGATAGATAGATAGATAGATAGATAGATAGATAGATAGATAGATAGATAGATAGATAGATAGATAGATAGATAGATAGATAGATAGATAGATAGATAGATAGATAGATAGATAGATAGATAGATAGATAGATAGATAGATAGATAGATAGATAGATAGATAGATAGATAGATAGATAGATAGATAGATAGATAGATAGGTAGATAGATAGATAGGTAGATAGATAGATAGATAGATAGATAGATAGATAGATAGATAGATAGATAGATAGATAGATAGATAGATAGATATGTAGATAGATAGATAGATAGATAGATAGATAGATAGATAGATAGATAGATAGATAGATAGATAGATAGATAGATAGATAGATAGATAGATAGATAGATAGATAGATAGATAGATAGATAGATAGATAGATAGATAGATAGATAGATAGATAGATAGATAGATAGATAGATAGATAGATAGATAGATAGATAGATAGATAGATAGATAGATAGATAGATAGATAGATAGATAGATAGATAGATAGATAGATAGATAGATAGATAGATAGATAGATAGATAGATAGATAGATAGATAGATAGATAGATAGATAGATAGATAGATAGATAGATAGATAGATAGATAGATAGATAGATAGACAAGCGGATCTCACCGAGCAGCGCGGGCACCAGAGGGTCCATCCTGGTGACGGCTACAGCAATCAGCATGTAGAGATTCATCAGCAGGAAGCTGAGGCCGCACACAAAGTTTTCCACTCGCCGAAGCCGCAGCACGGTAGCGAAGAAGCCGATCACGCCAACTGAGGACGGTCAGTCGGGCACAGACGAAATTCGATTTTTTAATTCGTCAACTTAGTATTTATTAAGAAATGAAGGCATCCGCTAGTCACATAATCAACACCAGCTACTAATATCAGTATTGACCCCACCAATCCTGTCACACTGGTGAAAACCCGCTCACTGGCCAAGGATTCCCCGTTGATGACAAAGCCCAGCAGGGTGGCTTTGTACATGACGCAGTCAATGTTGCTGATGGTTCTGGACTTGTCGTTAGTTTGAATTTTCCGCCGCAGACTCTGCGACAGTACGGTGAACACTGTGAGGGCGGCGCCGCTCAGCAGGACGAGGATGTAGCACGAGGCGGCGATGAACCTGGTCACCATGTCGCTCGCGCGAAGGAAGTCTGGCAAAGCTTTCAGCAGTCGTTGATTCAGTATTTAAAGTAAAAAAACGTGTCTAAATTCTTTTAAAAGCTACATTTTTGTCCGCTCTTTTTCTAGGAAAATTTCTAACCTCACTCATACGGTCCCGCCATAGACAAATAAGATTCCAGTTACGATTTGGATCTAACTGTGGCTTGATCCTGCAGCAAGAATGTCCTCTCGGTAGCTCAAACTTGTGTGCTAAAAAATCAATAAATTTTACAGTATACAATGCAGTATGAGCGTAATTGAATGCAGCGATTGTCAATATCAAAATGGAGTTTTTCCGAATTAAATGACTTTTTTAATAATGAGATCGGATAAAGTGAAATTAAATGCTGAGCAGGGTTTGGAAATTAATTTTAGTCTATCTTTTTTAACAGAAATTTTTCTTTTTATTTATCAAGATTTTAACCTTCAAAATGTAGGTACGAGCCTATTTACCTTGCCTGCCAACTAATACCCATTTAATATTTAGTTTCAAAGACCTCCAAATTAATACATTAGTATTTTTAAATTCTGTTTTCTATTTCTAATAACCTTAACCTTTATGAAAAAACAATTTTTCATACGTTTAATTTTTCGTGAAACTCGAGTCCTTACAACGAAGTCGTTATTTTATATTTTTGGCGGGAATTTTAATTTCAATTTTTTTAATCAGTCCAAAATCCGTTAGATCAATGATACAAAGCAGTTAACTTTAATATACTCTGTCGGCACTAAACATCAAGGAAGCTACAAATGGCTAAGGATCGACTGCAGGACCTCCGGCGAGTCATGGGATCCAGTGCGGAATGTGCGCAGGTAAGTGAAAGCGTGATGTAGTTCAACATCGGTAACCTCTGACTCAAACTGACTGAATCTCAAGGCCATGAAGTTTGAAAGTATCAGTTCTGACGATGAAGATTCTTCTAACAGGAACAATTATATCGAAAGGATATCAGGAAACTAAAGTGTCCTGAACGCCTATTGAAATCCTATAATGTACCAATAAAAAGTTTTGACAGACTGATACAAAAATATTATTATTTGACGCAGGAAAAAAATTAAAATACTCGTAATCTGAAAGTCTGACCATCAGTTAGAAAGTTGACAATATCAAAATCTGATGAATTGACAGGTTGACAACATTACAATCTGACAGTCTGACAGGTTGACTATCTGACAGTCTGACAATCTGACAGGTTGACTATCTGACAGTCTGACGGGTGATGGGTTGACAGGTTGACAATATGATAGTGTGACAGCCCGACAGGTTGACAACATGACAGTCTGACAGTCTGACAGGTTGACAATCAGAAAGTATGACAGTCTGACAGGTTGAAAATATGTCGATCTGACGGTCTGATGGGTTGACAGGTTGACAATCAGAAAGTCTAACAGTCTGCCAATCAGCCGGAATAGCTTTTCCAGCAAGCTATCAAAACCTCACCAGATCGCAGCCGAGGCCGAGCAGTTCGCCGATGACAGATTTTCGATGCAACGCGAGCAGCAGCCGTGCGATCCGCCGTGCAACCCTGACGGCTTTATGGACGAGTTTTTTGGCGAGGTTGACGCTGTCCGTCAGCTGATCAGCGGCATCGAGGCCAGCGTCAGCGCAGTCAAGATCAAGCACTCGCACATCCTGGCTTCGCCGAATCACGACCAGAGTGAGAGGGCTGTGGGATGGGATTGATCCCCCTGAAGCGAGCTTCCCTGCTCGCGTCGACCCTGGGACGCTGTGAACATTTCTTTCAAGCATTAAAAATTAAAAGAAATTTATCTTTTCCAGAAATGAAAGACGAGCTCGAAGTTCTCATGCTGGACATCAAAACAAATGCCAACAAAGTTCGCACAAAACTGAAAGGTTGGTGACGAAATTTCGATTTCTGCGTAAGAATAAAGGATCATTATCCCTAACAGAATCCGCAAGGATCATTATCCCTAACAGAATCCGCAAGGATCATTATCCCTAACAGAATCTGCAGGGTTCATTATCCCTAACAGAATCTGCAGGAATCATTATCCCTAACAGAATCTGCAGGGATCTTTATCCCTAACATATTCCGCAGGGATCTTTATCCCTAACAGAATCTGCAGGGATTATTATCCCTAACAGAATCCGCAGGGATTATTATCCCTAACAGAATCCGCACGGATCTTTATCCCTAACAGATTCCACAGGGATCTTTATCTCTAACAGAATCCACAGCGATCTTTATCCCCAACAAAATCTGGAGGGATCATTAGCCCTAACAGAATCCCCAAAGATCATAGGCCTCAGATATATTGATCCCATTTAGCTAATAAATGCCAATGAACTCTTCAGCCATCGAGCAGGGCCTGGAGCAGAGCGAGCTCGCTGGTGGCAGTTCTACAGCCGAGGTGCGCATCCGGAAGACCCAGGTAAGAAAATTTCCCAATCACTTCAGCTTGTTGTGTTTTCGTTTCTGTGCTGCTCTCCTTTCTCCAGATGTTGCCACCGGAGCTTCTGAGTTGCAAGTTAATCCGATTGTCCAAACTTTAATCCAGTGCAAAAATTTCACCCAACGAAACCAGATCTGGCTTGCCCCCAATGTCAGTCCGTAAATCGCCTTTTAGTCGCTTTCTAGTCGATTTTAGAATCTTATTTTGTTTCAGCACTCAACAATCACGCGAAAGTTCATAGAGGCGATGGGCGAGTACAACCAGGCCCAGCTGGAGTACCGCACTGCCTGCAAGGCCAGGATTAGAAGGCAGATGGAGATCGGTAATCTCAGCTAGTCTTATCAAAATTAGTAAATTTGGTGGCATGCAAGTAGCAGCACTCTAGTTACAGTTTGCAATAAAAAAATGCTTAACTTTTTCACATGGGGCTTGATTTTATAGCCACTGTACATTGACCTCGGTACATTGGAATGGATTTTGCGCCTCCGTTCATTGTACATTCCCTGTACATTAAACTAGACTTGATGAGCAACTTCCTTTACCTGTGTACATTGGACCATAGCATAGGTTTCATGGCCGCCACTTCTTACCAACGTACATTGGCTAGATTTTATGCACTTATACCCCAGTACATTGTAGGCATTTGATAGCCGCAGTGTCCAACACCTGTGGCTGCGTTTTGGTTGCATTAAATTATCGGTTCTTTTAACTTTCTTTTTTCCTTTGTCCTGGAATATATTTCACGCGGGCCGATCTACCACTTAAAATAATTCCATTTTAAGTAACAATTGTAACTTAAGAAAGGCCGCCATTTTTCTATTCTATTTACACCGGCTGCAGCAAGTTGCGGCCATTTCTAATCGCTCACCTCTATAGTTAATTTTAAAAAAAAAGTCATCCGATTAAAAAATACAGACATCAGCAGTTGATTTTTGACGAGATGTTTTCTGCTGCGGCAACTATGTCGAAGTTTTTTTTCGAATATTCCCTCTGTGCTAACCGCTCTGGCTGTGGGACGCGGCCTTCTTGATCCCCTGAGCGCCTGGCCCGGGTAGAGACGAGCTGTCACGACACCTTCCAGCTTCAATCACCTGTCTCGAATCCGTGCCTGTCGAGCAGTCGATCAGACAGCTTTCAACAGGCTAGAGGAAGGAAAATTCCATGAGCCCGGGGTTTAAGTGATTCTAAACCACTCCTCAAAGAAACTCAAATTTCATTTTGTGCAAAAATTGAATCATTTATGAATTTGACAGATAATCCCATCGAAATATTGAATTCACGGTGCATCCAGGAAAGAAAAATGATTTAAAAAATTGCCCAAGAAAATGGTTATCAATCCAGTAAACTAGTGTGTCTCAGCTATCTGAAACATACTTTTGAAAAATCATATGTGCCTGTCTATGCATAATAAGGCCATTTTATTATTTTTAACAAAATGGTCTATTTTTGTGGTGATGTTTCAGAGAAAATTTTCAACTGATCTACGCTCGTACTTGTGTAATAATGAAAATAGTTGCGTATCATATTTATCATCTTTTGAATTTGAAAATTCATTTTACACTCTAGTCATTCTAGTTAGAATGGAGGCAATTGGAATACTTACTGAATGTGCAAAAAATGGAGGCTAATCAGTTTGCATGCGACAGACCCCTTGCTTGTACTTCGTGGTAGCATTATAGTTTTATCCTGCAACATGATGTACATTACAACACACTGCACACTGTATTTTCACTTATCTCATTTAAATACTATATAGTCACTGAATTTGCCTGACTTGGTCCCTTAATAATAATTTGTCAATTGAAATTGTCCAAGTCATCTTGCTATGCCCAACTGTCAAAAAAGCCACGACGAGTGCCTGCAGAGTGTATGCCTGCTTTGTCTGCGCAAGGCTGAGCGACGCTTGCGAGATTCCATTGGGATTGAGCACTACATCCTGCCGAATTACACCTCTGTGCAGCATTTACTTCCTGTTGGAGTCTGCGAGGGCTGCCGCCGAATCATATCTTCGCTAAGCGGCCCATCTCCTCGACCTCTGCCGCCGAGACTTAATTACGAGCTAATGCTGGCAGAGTTGAGTAACATTCCGGTCAGCAGAAGGTCGCAGCCAAACTGCCCATGCAAGATCTGCAAGATTGCTCGCAGCAACCTGCACAAAAATGCAGATCCTTGCAGCGTCTACGCAACTGATGCGCTAAACTGCACAAGGGGCCGACCTTCAACTGGTGGAGATGCAGCCGAGACACCTCTTGCGCGGCTGTGCTCTGGCTGCCACTCGCCCATCGGCAAAGGCAAGCCCCATCGCTGCAATAGAGCAACCCGACTAGCGAACTTGAGCAGCTTGTTGAGCCCTGGAACAGCGGAGCAAGTGGCTAGCACCACAGTTGCTGCCAAGCTGCAGACTACAGGATCAAGTACCGTTACTTTAAAAAGAGCGCAAGGAGGCAGACCTCTGGCTCTTACTGTTGGCAACCCTAATGCAGCCAGCAGCTCGGGACATTTGCCTCCAACATCCACAGCCACGATGCTGCAGCTAAAATTCGCACTAAATCTGAGCAACAGACAGACTCTGCGCGCAGCTAGCATTTTGCGGAAGGGAGCCAGCTCAAGGAAGGCTGTGCAGCCAAACTTGGCTGCAAGCCTCACTGTAAGAAGTCAGCATCTCACTGATTTTTTCACTACCAAGCTGCTGGAAATCGATAGCGAACGTGCTCCTGCAAAAACTGCAGTGATCTGCAGCAATGTGCGAGACTTGATCGATAAGGTCGCTTTCGAGAGAGGCTACGCGGAGGTCGAGGTTAAGCTTGGTCTTGACGGTGGCGGTGAATTTTTCAAAATCTGTGCCAGCCTGTTGCCTCGAGGTGAGAGCGAAGCCGGTCAGTCGACGAAGGGCCACCAGATGTTTGTTAATTCTGGAGTGAAGAAGCTTCTGCTGCTGGCTGCAGTACCCGACATGACTGAGTGCTATGCCAATATCAAAGCGCTCTTTCAACAACTGAGCCTCGGAGGGACTACAGTAAATTCTGTGGCAGCCGACATGAAGGTTGCGAATATCATCTGTGGCCTGCAGTCGCATGCCTCGAGACACCCATGTTGCTATTGCGAGGCTCCTGTGCCACTGGACACCTGCGGCCCGATGCGGACAGTTGGCAGAATTCGGCAGCTGGCTTTGGATTTCAGCAGCAGTGGCAAAGTGAGGAGCAGCGCAAAGGATTACTGCAACTGTGTTGAGGCCCCTCTGCTTCAGGCGGACGACAATGCTGAGATTCTGTTTATTCTGCCTCCACCAGAGCTGCACCTGATGCTTGGCATCACAAATCGCATCTTCGACGCTTTGAACTCGGCGTGGGGCAACGACTCTGCATATCAGTGGGCGCACGACCGCAGCATTATGCGCGTGGGATATCGCGGCGGCAGCATGGAGGGAAACGCCTGCCGCACTCTTCTTCGCAAATCTGCAGAGCTTCATAGTTGCCTGCCGCACCAACTAAAGCGCTACGGATCCTGTCTGGTGAGCTTTGATGCTGTTGTCAGCAGCTGCTTTGGCTCCGAACTGCATGCAGACTTCCAGCACCGAATCACCGAGTTCAAGACCGCGTTTGAGCTGCTTGGTCTTCCGATTTCACCAAAAGTGCACGTGCTGCTGCACCATGTGGGGACCTTCTGCAGCGCCACTGGTAGCTCACTGGGCAAGTTCAGCGAGCAAGCCTTTGAGAGCGTGCACCGTGATTTTTCGCAAACTTGGCAGCGGTATGCTGTACCCAGGCAGCACAGCCGATTCCCGGATGCACTGCTCCAAGCTGTCGTTGCCTATAACAGCTTCCATGTGTGACAAAATATTTTTTCTTTTCGTTTCGTAGTTGCTTCATATCCTCTGCAAGGCCTCAATGGCCATTTTGTCAGTTGTTATACAGGAAAATTGCCAGTTTGAATTGATACAAGCACTCTTATTAGGGCCGCTTTGCTGACAAACAAGAAAATAGAATTATTTTGCCAAGACAGGCACATATAATTTTGTTAAAGTATGTTTTAGATAGCGGAGATACACTAGTTTACTGGATTGATAACCGTTTTCTTGGGCATTTTTTTGAATCATTTTTTTTCCTGGATGCACCGTGAATTCCAACTGACGGCCAGACTCCAAGATGATTCGATATCCTGTCAAAATTGAAAAAAGAATGGCCCCTGTTTTCTCCTTATCTTTCCTCTTGATCTGACGCTCTATTCTTTCTTCAAAATCCAAGTTCGAAGCATAGTAATATTGCACACTTGCAATTTGTCCTGCCATGGCAGTTGCTCCTTCGCGCGAGCCCAAAGATGAGGCAAGAGCGATGCAAAGCGTCTCAGGCATCTCACCGAGAGCCCAGCCGGCAGCCACCTCCACTCCCCCGCTATTTCAGCACCTGACGCTGGCGCGCAGATTCGCTGACGCGATCGGACGTTACAACGCCTGCCAGACCGCCTACAGGGCCAGCTGCAAGGCGAAGATCGCCCGCCACATGGCGCTTAGTAAGACGCCAGCAGCTGGAGCTATGGGGGACCACTGCCCGCCTTTTTGTTTGAATCTGTTTAGCCTTGGAGATTGACTAATGATTCGATGCATATTGTGATTGTGTACTTATAAGAGGCTTGAAGCAGTTTGAGGAAGTGCTTCTGATTGGATGCGTCTTGCGATGCTGTACTGATACCGGAGTCGATGGGGGTTCGAGGAGGTGCTTCTGATTGGATGCGTCTTGCGATGCTGTACTGATACCGGTGTCGATGGGGGTTCGAGGAGGTGCTTCTGATTGGATGCGTCTTGTGATGCTGTACTGATACCGGAGTCGATGGGGGTTCGAGGAGGTGCTTCTGATTGAATGCGTCTTGCGATGCTGTACTGATACCGGAGTCGATGGGGGTTCGAGGAGGTGCTTCTGACTGAATGCGTCTTGTGTCCTTTTACAGACATCATTGTCGATGGGGTTGTAGCCGTGAAGCAAAATGTTTTTCTGTAGCTTATTGGATTTCTTTTTACGCGTTTTATACGCCTATTTTAGGGCATGTGTACTCAAAGACGTCTGATTAAGAACAGCGCTACGCATTTAGGCACCGTTAATACACATATTCCAGGGTTTGTCAGTGCGTCCGGCACTAAAATTTAGAATAATTGTTGTTGTTTTCGTATTCTTGCGACGATAGCAGAGAAAGCTTCCGCTCTTTGGATTGCCTAGCTGCGCCGGCCCGCAACAAACTCGTTCGGCGTGTTTTTTGTCCGAAATATCGAGCAATCGTTAAATAATGCTTCCTCTGTTTTACTAACAGTAGATAAAACAGCGTATGATTGACTTTTTAAGGAATTTTATTGTCTGGCTTCAAATTGGTATTTCGCTTTCAGCTGGCCGGCAGACAACGGACGCTGAACTGGAAGACATGATTGAGTCGGGCAATCCTGCCATTTTCACGCAGGGCGTAAGCATTGAACCAACTCTGTACTGCTGTGCCTTCATAGTTGTTCTATGCAAGTACGCCTAGAGCACTGCATTGCACTTTCCTCAGATCCTGACCGACACGCAGCAGGCAAAACAGTCGCTGGCGGACATTGAGGCCCGTCACGAGGATATCATAAAGCTGGAGCGGAGCATCAAGGAGCTGCACGACATGTTTCTGGACATGGCCATGCTGGTTGAAAGCCAGGTACTCGTAATGCTACAGCTTTTGCTTGGCTTAATTGCTTTCGCAGAGAATCACTCTCTTAACAAACGTTTCGAGTGCTTCAGGGCGAAATGGTGGACCGCATCGAGTTCAACGTGCAGCAGGCCGCTGACTACATCGAGGCTGCCAAGAGAGACACGAAGAAGGCTGTGAAGTACCAGAGCAAGGCCAGAAAGGTGAATCCTGCTATACTGTTGGCGTGGAATTCCCCAACAAGCCGGTTACCAGATAAGCCTCTGTTCTGTTGCAGAAAAAGATCATCCTGCTGGTCTGCCTGCTGGTTGTTCTCATCTGCGTTGTGGGCGGCATTATTGGCGGCGTGGTACCGAAAAGTTGACGCCGCGATGACGAACAATACGATCGATAACAGCTTGGCACTCACTATACCTGTGCGTTGTTTAAAAAAGAGCAATTTCAGAGTTTTTTATTTGGCAGACTTTGATACTTGTTGGAAAAAAATCCTGGTGTAAATAAAATTAATATTTTTGGTGAAGCTTTTTGGCGCACAAAGCAGCCTTTGCCCCACCTATATTTACATGCGCGCTTCCTTTTTTATGCACACTCAATGATACAATACTATTATATTAAACAATAGCTTATCTGTACGCATAGCTTTTCTTCGCTTCCCTTCGTTGGTGTCCCCAAAAACAACAATCTGAGACTCAGACTACCAATGCGAGAAAATAAGTACTCGCTAGATCAGCTCAATGAACTGGTGGCTTTATTTAGCGAAAATCATCATTTCGCTGTCCGGCTTCGGGGCCTTCGGTACTCAGTTGCTTCAGGCCGGGTGCTTCTTACAGCCGGCGTCACCTCTTACTGAAAAATCGTTTTCTATCCCCGGTTTGGGTCTTCGAGTTGGCAACGATAGGGCTTGCAGCAAAAGGCTGGTGTGACCTCAAAATGGTTCATCCTGGTGCAGTCCTTACCCTTGGGATAGCATTTTCGTTTGCAGGAAAATCATTTTGAATGAGACAGCGAGCGGGAGCTAGGAATTCAAATAGTCTTTCAGCAGATTTGCCCGCGCAAACTTACCGATTATGGAGGCGATGAGCAGGAGCATGAGCGTCAACTTCGTGCTTCACGAGCTTTTATGGCTAGAAAGTCGGTAAAACTGTTTTATCTTTTTGGAGGGTGCGGTTAAGTCAAACAAAAATGCCAATGACTAACTGCTGTTTTTCTATAATAACTCCTAGCATACTGAATAGCATGCTGTTCAGTAAGAATTTGATGCACAGCTAAATCGATTTTGTTTGAATGAAAAATGTCACCGCTTTTCTTTTTTTATCGAGGCATGATATAATGCTTACTCAGTTAAAAAATTTAACTGCATTACCTCTGCCTCTTAACAAGAATAGTTTTATTCTCCAGGGTCTCTAAATTATCTAAAGTGCCGCGTAAAATTCAGGTAGTTAATAAAAATTTCAAGGAAGCTTTAGTAAGATCGTATGTAATAACGATAAATAACCTAAAAATCTGAAATTTTTTGCATTCAAACTTCATTTATTTTGCAGCAAAAAGATAGAATGGGATAAATATCAATTATTAGACATTAAAAATAATTGTATTGGCATCTCGACCTAAAAGAATTTCGCACGTACAAGTTCGGCTCGCATTGGATTGACTCAGCTGATTTGCTATGCATGGATTCGCGTCAGTTTAATGGTTAGTGAGAAAACAGCTCAGACTCCGGTTTCACCAGAACGAACACTTCTTGCTAGGGTTCATTGGCTGCCCGGTCACGCACTTGAAAGCCCGAGCAAATTCGAAACTGTTCTCCATCATTCCGCGCACTCGCAGATGCGGCGGGCTGTGTTTGATGTTGGTAAATCGACTTTTCAGCGCATCGGGCTCAGCCTTCACGCACCAGCCCTGCGCCGCCTGGACGAAGAACAGCTGTTCAGGGGTCAGCTCCGGCGGCAGGTTCGGCAGCCTCAGTCGGCTCCCGGTATCGCCCAGTAGCTGCATGGCGCCGAATGCAGCGCTGAGACCCAGGAGGTCTGCGATGTCATTTCCCAGCGTGGTGTTGGAGCCGTGCGGCACGCCTGGCAGCAGCTCATAGCTTCCGTATCGAGTGCGCACGCACTCAACCCGACGCAGATACTCCTCCGTGGTCCCATTGTCCCAGAAGTCGCCGCGGACGCCTTCTTCACTTAGACGGTAGCCTTTTACATCGAAGGCGTGTCCGATTTCGTGACCGACAACCAGGCCCAGGCCGCCGAGGTTCATGTAGTCTGGGTAGTCCCGGTGGTATATGGGAGGCGACAGGATTCCCATAGGGAACACAATCTCATTTCTGCGCATATAGTTATACGCGTTGGTAGTGAGACCACTCAGCGTGAGGAAGGCTGTTGAAGCAGAGCTGTTTGCTGATGACAGAACATTGAATTTCTTCCGAGCCGATGCCCACAGTGCAATAGAAAAAAGCCTGCCGAAATCCTTTTCAACAGACACTGTCGAATATCGGCCTTCGCGGAACGAGCTGATCGCGGGTGCGTAGTATGCGGAAAGCTGTTCAGCGGACAAAACGTCAAAGCCTATTATGTGCTTCAACGACTGAAGCTTTCGGATAATGAGGTTCTTTGTGTCGGCTGCTATCCAATCCTGCTGCAGTACGCTCTTTATCGTTGCATTCTCCAAGAGATCGATCAGTGTCTGCACATGATTGAAGTTGGCTGCATGATAGGCCTTCTGGTACATTCGCTCAACTACTGGGGGCAGCAAGTCTTTGGTCCACTTCAAACAAGCGTCTACGGGTCCTCCGGCTGCCTTGTCCATCGAGTCGCCTCTCAGCGGAGACTCAGTCCACATTCGCTCGAGAGGAATCGGCAGGAATCTTGCAAAACTTAGCAGCCAGTCAAAAACGAGAAAGCTGTGGTAGCTAGATAGCTTTCTTCCAACCGCAAAAGTAGCTTTCTTTTTAAAGTAAGAGACAAAGTTTATCACTTGCACTGGATTTTGCAGTTCGATCAAGACATCCGGATCGTAGTCAGTCTGAAGCAGTTCGTCAAAAAACTGACTCCATGAGAATGGATCGCGCGGATTTGCGCATCGACTGAGTGAATTCAAATCCCTGATCCTATGCTGCTTTTGCGCGGCAAGTTTGTGGCAGCCTTCTGACCAGTTAACGTATCTTTCGGACATCTGAATACCTTGAATTATTCTCACAAATTTCCGGCCTTCATTAGCGATAGACAAAGCCGCTGCACTTTCAAGCGAGCTGAAAAAGGTCAAAAAGGGCTCGAATTTGGCTTTGGAACGGTATTGCCTTGTGTTAGCTGTGATGAACACTCTGCTGGCCTGCCGTAGTCTTCTCTGGTCGCCTTTCTTAAGTTCACGAATGTACGCCGCTGACACACGGACATCGAACATTGTGTGCACATCCGTATTTACAATGCGGGCCAGGATTGATTCAATGGTCCGATTTGAGCGCCTTGAACTGACGCCCTCCAGCAGGTGCTCGAGGAGGCTCGAGAAGAAGTGCTTCGCCGCCACGGTGTCGCTCTTCATTGACCTGTAGCGCATCCATTTTGTGCAGCTGCGGAACAGCATCCTGGTGAGGTTGTACAAGTCCCGGACCTGCGGATTTGTGCTGTTAACTACCCTGTCCAGCATCAGTACTTCGAACAGGTTGCTGCGTAGTTGATTCCGCATCACAGAATTCGAGTTCTGGTAGAATTGTGGGCCAGTCCGCTTCAAGGACTTGAACACATCATCCGGATCATACTTGTAGTTGATGGGGAAGTTGCCACAGGCGTAGTTGTAGAAATCAAAGCACGGATCTGCGCTGAAGTTTAGCTTGCTGGAGACACCAGAGGACAGGGCAATGCAGGCGGATGTTTGACAAACGTTCGGTGTGGAAACATCTTTGGACTTCTCTCTACAGAGTGGTTGCTGAGAAACGTCCGCAGCTGTATTCGTTACAAGTTGCTCAGTAGTTGGTGCTGCTGAGACAGCCAGCAGAAGAGCCCAAAAATTTAGAACCAATAACAGCCTGTCAGTAAAGTATCCTGGCTCCATGCCTCTCATGTGCACAAGCGCCTGCAAGTTTTTTCGGCACTCAAGATTAGAAAATGTTTCAGAAAGTAAGACGAAGCTTTTCTTACCATTTGGTTTCCAAAGCCCTTTAAGACAGAGATTTTGATTACGCCAGTGACCGCTGCAGGGACAAAGTGCTTCGTATCGGACTTGATTTGCATCGCATTTTATCACACCAAAGCTGGCCATCGTTGGGGTTGCGTTTCAAATGATGACGTTTCGCATACATTTAATAATTTTCTCGCAAAGAAGATAGGGTCAAAAAGCTTTAAAGAGGCTGGATTTTCACCGCATCTGCATGTTTCTAGCCAGCCTGAACTGGTTCTGTTACGGTTCTGGCAGCGGCGCTGTAGCGGAAGAACAGGTTAATCAAAGGACACCATGTGTGATTAATTCAATATACGACCGCATCATGTAAACATACTTAAGCGTACTTAAATATGGAACTGAATATGTATCAATCATTAAGCAAGATAATGTTGCAGCTAAATTGATCGGTTTTCTGCGAGATCTGAATTGCCATCTTCAAAACTTTTCATGCAATATTGAATGACCTCGTGTTTTAGCAATCCAACGAAGATAACCCAAAGAAGATGTTGCACAAAAATGAAGATGAATCAAAGATGATGTGCAACGAAGCCTTAATATGTTAACGAAAAGGCTCACTTCAAAATTAGTCTATGGCTCCATGGTGATTGGGAATATTCTCGCGATAGAATATTTGAAATCAATTTGTGTTTGAGTACCTAAACGTTTTTTGGCACTCGCTTAGCCAAGCAGCGGTTTCTTGCTAACGATAAACATGAGCGGTCGAGTGCTTGCTGCAACATCATGCTGGTATATATTAATGGTTGTCATTTCTGTCGGTCACGGATGTCCATGTAAGTTTGCTGGAACTGTTAATGGGGTTTCAATTGGTAGCTATCTGAGCTGCAGCCCGACCTTTTTATCGAAATTCAGCTGCAGTCAAGAAGGCCATCGTTCTGCCATCGCCCCAGCCAATAGGCTGTTACAAAGACGAGATCCTCAACCGGGACTTCACAGAATACGGCGGTCTCCGGCTGAACAAGATGCGCGTTGAGGTGTGCCAGAAGCTCTGCAACCCGTTGGAAACGAAATACATGGGCCTTCAAGGCGATGAATGCTGGTGCGGCAACGCGTTTGGCAAGCACGGCAAGGCCCAGAGCTCCGACTGCAACCACGTTTGCAGCGGCAGCATGTCCGAGTACTGCGGCGGTGACGGCTTCAACTCGGTGTACGACATCGACCCCAGCTGAGAGAGATAATTAGCATGGATAACCACACTGACTGGATTCCGTTCAGGTTGATCAGCTATTTCTGTTTGAATTGCTTCGCGTCAGAACCAATAGGTTTTTAAGCTATGGTATTTTTAAAACAAATAGACAAGTCGCTTAGCATAGGTTTTTACATAGCTTGCAAAGCACATACATATTTTACTTCTGAACTTTCAAGCCTACAACTCGGGGCCATGCGGATGTGCTTTAGGTGGCTTAACTTAAGGATAGTAGACCAAACTAAATGTCTGGTTTATGGTCTACATTTCTTGGCCAAGAAAATCAGTAATTTCGACACTAACATGTAATAAAACATTGCCATCCATTAACTTTAAACAAATAGAAGCAAACAAAAACCAAGCGAATAAAAGATATCGCGTTACAACAAACCCCTCTGCTTTTTATTTTCCAGGGCGGCTATATTTGTTCATTTATGCTAGAATCCTGAGAACGTTTGAAAAAATTATTTTAAAATAATTTTGCGAAAATAATTTTTTGACTTACCACCAAATAAAATGACAGAAGTTAATGGGAATTTTCTGTGATACTTAGGTTACTTTATTGTGCTTCTATGCGAGCGAACTTGCTTTATGCGATAAGTGTTATTAATATTTTGTAGCAATTGAATTCGAAGTGATTTGGTTAGCAGTTCTCATCGGGTGAAACGATCGAGGGCCCCAGTAGCATTCAAGGCACTGAATCACTTGTTCGCGAAAAAATTGTATAGGATTATTTCAAGAGAAATCTCCGAATCGCCGATAAAACTACTAAACTAAACTGTCATTCTGCGTCGCATCTCTACTATAGATTTATAAGCGACTAGTTAACAATACGCCTTTAAAACCTTGAAAAGACTGATGGCACGATTTCGTGCCATGCTAGCATTACCATTCCCGAACGATGATAGTTCATAGTCTATGTTCGTATCAGTGTAGCACACACAGCCGTGTGGACTGATATGGCTCGTTTTCGTGCCATCGGATTTTATGGAAGTGTATAAGAAAATAAGATGCAGATAAGAACAAGCAGAGTGGAACTGTCTAATAACTCGTAATTGGAGACTATATTTAAAATGTTGAAATGTTGAAACGTAGATATATTTACATTTTCAAAGATACTTGAACGTGTAAAATTGGGACAACTATGCTTTGAAATTAGGAGCATAGCAGCGGTATTTTGCTTTGAAGTTTGCACCCGAGTGGGGACTGGTTAGCGTGTACTGGCAAAATTTCGATAAATCGTGTTTTAGATAAATTATTTTTCTGCTCATTTAAGAATAGTTCTCACCTAGCTGTCTTATTATTTTTATCTTAGTAGATAATTTGTTTAAATCTGAAAAAGCTTGTTCTCAGAAATCAACGCAGTTTCAAAAGAAGATTTAAGGTCAATCTCTGAAGTTACTGAAGTACTGAAGTTAATTATTGGCATAACAGGCTGCTTGCCTGAGCCAACATCATTACTACTACTACTACTACTAATCTCGACACAGTACCCGAGGTCATAAGGCACGCAATCACACCCGAACCTAAAATACCATACCAACACCACTACTGACCTCACTCATAAATAAAGACACGAATTTCGGACATACCGGATGTTAAACTTTGTTGTATTCATAATAGAGGTAAATAAATGCCTAAACCATACGTTTTATGGACATAAACAATTATTATAAAGTGCCTATATTAAAAAAGAAAGATTTAAGAGTGAAAAAACTTGTTTAGAGGTATTGAATTCTAACCATTAAGTTTACTTGGTATATAATTCCGAATTTTTTATTAAATAATTTAAGTTTCTTTCATAAAATATAATGAGCGAATAATAAAATAAAATTGATTTTGCCAACTATGCAAGAAAGTAGAAAGTATTTATTAGGCCTATCCCAATATTTCTATTTTTTATGAACTTTTAAGATCTTTGCATTTCTATCACCCTTGTTAATTATTACTTGGTTTAGTTTCAATTAAGAGGGATAAGTTGCAAAATTGGTCAAAATCAAGGAGTAGCTTGCAAAATTGGGAAAAGTTACAAAGTTGCAAACTTGCAAAATTGGAAAATCAGGGAGGTAAGTTGAAAAATAGGTGGTATAGGTCACAAAATTGTTTTAGAATGTCACTAGGTATAACTAAGATGTGGATAGTAGAACCTTATTTAGCTCCTTTGAATTTTAAAAAAATTAATTACAGCCTTTGTTTTAAATAAGTTGCACTAGCTGACCAAACTTTAAAGTTGCACATGTGTGGCAACTATATTGTGGACAATTGTTGGCGTATGCCAGAGGGAAAATCATAAAAATTAAAAATATATGCCAAATATCCAAAAATGTATGCCAAAAGAGCAAAAAAAGATCCCGCAAACTTTTCTTGCAATTTGTATGCCAATATCTCAAAAGTATATGCCAATTTCTCAAAAGTGTACACTAAACCTTTGTTTAAAGCAAGTGTACGCTGGAAATTTCTAGTGTATACCTCCTTTCTGCAATATGGTGTAGCAATAATAATTATGCCAAATTGTTTATGCCTAATTTTTAGTATAAATATTGTCTGTGATATTTCAATATAAAAATACAAAGTAGATTCTAGCAAATAAAAATAGCAACTACTTTAATTAATTATGCAATTTATTCTAGGCAAAAAAGCTTATTGCTTTGATATCCCAAAATTATAGTCTTTATTTAAAATTTTTCTTATTATTGTTAAGAACAAATGGGACAACAAATAATGTAGTATAATAGAAAAATGAAAGAGAAACTAAAGCCAAAGGACAAAATTTATGCATTCTTAGATTAGAGCATAATAAAAACTTTTCTAATTAAAATTATAAAAATATTTTTTTATTCTATAATGGCAATATTTCTATATCCTTGCTAATAGCCTTATTTTTTGCTTTATCCTATTATGGGGACTAAACGATTATTATTAATTAAAGCATTAATTATTTTTATATAAATTATTTAAACAAATTAAATCATACATGCGCAACCTCCTGAATCTTACCCGGCCAGTGCGACATTGTTTAGTGTAAGTGCGACATTGTTTCTGACCAAAAGTGCAACATTGTTCAGTGTAAGTGCGACATAGGTTGTCAGTGGAAAAATTTGTGACTTAGTTGGCCACAAAAATTTCGAAGGACCAAAAAAAAAAGAAAAAAGGTCCCGCGAACAATTCTTGCCTGAATCTTCCCAATTCTTCTCCATTTTGTGACTTACCCCCTCGTGTTTTTCACCAATTTTGTGACTTACATCAGCGATTTTTCGACTTGCATCGCCGATTTTGTGACGTCCCTTGCTTGGCAGGCCTGTCACCCGGCCAATTTGGCCGGGTCAGCCAGGTGTTGCACATGTATGAATTAAATTAAAAATTTGTGTGCCTGATATCTTAAAAAAGATAGCTAATTATAACTTGTCCCAATTGGCTTCCAAATTTTTTTGCTTTGTTTGATAGATTTTTTATTCTGTAGCTAAAATCTTTGTTTATTCTAGTGAAAATAAACATTGAAAATTTAATAAACACTCATATCTGGATAAATGGTAAAAATAGGAATATAATCTAATGCAACATTGTCTACATTGATCTATATATAAGATATTAAAATTTATTCAAATAGGGGTAGATGCATGCAAAATAGAGTTATGTAATGCATGTTTCATATTAAAAAAGTTGTACCTTATTTTTTAATTTAATAGGACTATTTCTTTAGTTTCTATTAGGCAATATTAATTGTATTTTTTTGTCTGGTATCTTTAGAATTGTGTGACACTTATGTCTTATACTAATATAAGCCAAAGATGATACCCATTTGTAATTAGTAATTATGAATATACCCATGTGTATAAATAAATTTTATTATATTATGTTTAAATATAAAAAAATTAATGCTCAAGTGTATAAATTTTTAGTACCTAATTTCATAATGACTTCTTTGCAAAAATTCCATCTTGGCTAGCTGTGTGATATTGTTCAGTACCTACAAGTTTAGCATAATTAAATGCTTATAATCTTCTAATTCTGACAAAAATTCCTTTTCAGTACCTTTAGTTATTCTAGAGGAAATTCCAATTATAAAATAATGTATAGTAACATTGTCTAATGGCTAAATAGAAATTTTGCAAAAAGTATACAATTGACTAAATTGTGAAAATAAATTTTATATCTGTTATTTAATGTCTATACATGGAAAGTAATTTTTATGCTATAATACATGAATATAATTGTCACTAAGCTTAGATTTTTTATGAAATCTATAAAAAATTTTTCTAGAAATCTTGCTCGTTTGCAACTTTGTTGACTAGTCGCAAAAATATTTGATTATGCTAGGCTCCTTGGTCATTAAAGTTACAGTTGCAACTACTAGGATGTAACCTCTCAGTACATAGCTTGCTGGCCATCCCTCAGCGCCTTGTCTTCAAGCCAGCACAGCCACAGTCACTGAGCCGGCGTCCACTTAGTCAGGCGATGTCGCCGCAATGAGCCGCAGTCCCGTGCCATTGCTAGACGCTCCCGCAGCAGCAGCAGCAGCCATGTCTAATATCGGCCCCGCCGACTTCTACGCCGGCGGCGTCAGCATGGGCAGCTCCGCCATGCAGAATGCCGGCGCGCCCACCCTGCCCCGCTACGTGCCCGCCAAGAATCCCTACTTGTCCCGCGCCAGCGGCCCTGCTGGACTGTTGCGCGAGCGCAGCCTGGAGAATGTCAACAGTGCGCAGGCGATGTTCCAGCAGCTCGACCCGGCCGCCTCCACCCCGCTGGGCGGCCTGCCGGCGCCGCCAACTGACCGGCCACGCCCAGCGTCCGCCAGGATGTTCGACTATCCCGGAGTGATGGAGACCGGGGGCATGGCCTCGCTGCGGCGCGAGCATCCGTTCTATAGGTGAGGGGATGTCTTTAAAGAGTCCTAAAGTCCCCAGAGGGACCTTCTGGTCAACAGATGCTGTTTTTAGATTTAGCTTTATCGTAGATTACCCAAGTCTGTCTAGATGAAATTAAGCTGAAATTTGCACCGTTAAATTTTTCTTTCCCAGCCTCTCTTCTCCATCCCGTCCTCGAAATCAAGGTCGCTCGACTTTCTCACCCCTCCTCGCCAATGATTACTGCCCCGGCAAGCCAACCAGTTGGGGGGATCCCACCTTAGATTCCCTGCCCGCTAGTCCGCCCTCACCCCTCCCGGTTGCTGAAATCCCTTGGCCTCGTTGACTACATAACGCGACGATGCTCTCAGAATCCCCGGGCGGGGATTGGGCTAGGGGCTGCGCTGTCGTTGCCAGTAGCTGAAGACGGCTTGAGGCCCAAGCTGATTGTGAGCTGCACAGCTGCCGGAGACTGCAGGTCCTGCCCGGGTGAGCAGTTTAATTGAGCCCCGTCTGCTGCCTCCGTGCGTGCACTTTAAGGATCAGTTCTTTGCTCGCTTGTGCATCCCCGCTGACCGTATTTGTTCTCCAATTCTAGCCAGGTCAAGTCAATCGCTCACAAAAAGCTTTGGATGCCAAGTTTGAATTATCCTTTATCTTTTAAGATCCTCAAGTGGTCAATTTTATGACGTAACCTCTCAGATGGCCGAGCAGTCAAAAAGTGCAAGCTTATGAAATTTAACTGTTAAGCGCCAAAGGCTGCTGCTGGTGCCGACCTGCGTGCGCAGAGCGAGAAATTGGAGAAGGCGCGACTGCCTCCAGTGCCGGATTGCGTTTCGTGCCACGAATGAGCGCCAGTGCAGACTCCGTGCCTCATCCGCTGGTGCAGCCCTGCCCAGCTTTCATTAGATTATTATAATAATGCCCAGTCCGCCCCCTGACACCGCGGACCCGCGCTAATTGATTTATGAGCCTTCCAGCGGCAATGGTCGCCTGCCTGTGCAGACAATTCCGGAGCTGCTGCCCACTTGCACTATAGTGGCTGGTATCCGGTTTATTTGCTATCATTTATTCGGTGACTCGAGGAGCTGGCTGGAGACAGATTTCTATTCCGAATTATTTGATTGAAGAGACCTCCGTTATTTCATTTTCGTGTTTTTGTCCGGTATGTTTCTGTCACGCACTGTCTTGTCTGCCTATGGGTCTCTGTGCCTGTCCGCGTCTTATGTCTGTCTGTCTGCTCAGTGTGCGTCTTTGTTCTGTGTCTTTGTTCTGTCTGTTCTGTGTCTGTGATCTGTGTCTGTGTTCTGTGTCTGTGTTCTGTGTCTGTGTTCCGTGTCTTTGTTTTGTGTCTGTTCTGTGTCTTTGTTCTGTCTGTTCTGTGTCTGTGTCTTTGTTTTGTGTCTGTTCTGTGTCTGTGTTTTGTGTCTGTTCCGTGTCTGTGTTCCGTGTCTTTGTTTTGTGTCTTCTGTATTTTCTGTGTCTGTGTTTTGTGTCTCTACTCCTGTTTCTGTTCAGTCTCTGTCTGTACCGGTATGTGCCCGTCTGTCTGGGCTCTCTCCACTCCGTCTGTACTGTCTCAACCCGTTGCCTGGCCTGTCCAATTCTCTGAATGTAGTCAATAATGAACAAATGGTCTCCATTTCCATCTGCAGTCCCAGAACGGCCTCGCTAGAGAGGTCGGCAGCGGCGGCTGCTGCAGCGGGCAATCCGTTGCTGCCGCCCGGCCAGCAGCCCTACGGGGCCGCCAACCCGCATCCGATGAGCGCGCCGGGCATGCGGCACCAGCGCTCGCTCAGCTACGAGCTCGGTGGCGACCCGCCCGCCCTGCACCCTCTGGCCGTCGATCCGTTCTCAGCGCTGCCTCCGCCGCCAATGCCGCCGCAGCAGCAGCAGCCCAAGGCTTTCTACGGTGATATCCGGCCGGAGATGTCCATGGCCGGCGCCATGCCGCCGAACCCGATGGCCGCCGGCAAGCGGTTCCCGCCAGTTGGCGCCGCCGGACTGCCCTACCAGCCGCCTGGCAAAATCTCCGAGCAGCTGCACAGCCTGCACATGGAGAAGCAGGTTAGCCGGCGCGCAAGTAGCCCAGCCTCCTATAGGGAGAATCAATCTCGAATGGACAGATCGCTTTGTTCTTTCATTAAGTATCATCATTCGATCCCCATCGAGAATCGCTTTTTGATCCCCCTTGAGAGTCAGCCTCTGATCCCTATTGAGAGTCACCCTCTGATCCCTATTGCGATTCGCCCTCTGATCCCCATTGAGTGTTGGCCTCTGATCCTCATAGAGAGTCGGCCTCTGATCCCCATTAAGAGTCGCCCTTAGATCCCTTTTGAGTGTCGGCCTCTGATCCCCATTAAGAGTCGGCCTCTGATCCCCATTAAGAGTCGCCCTTAGATCCCTATTTAGAGTCAGCCTCTGATCCTAATTGAGCGTCGCCCTCTGATTCCTATTGAGAGTCACCTCTGATCCCCCTTGAGAGTCGCCCTCTGATCCCTATTTAGAGTCACCCTCTGATCCCTATTTAGAGTCAGCCTCTGATCCTAATTGAGCGTCGCCCTCTGATTCCCCTTGAGATTCGCCCTCTGATCCCCCTTGAGATTCACCCTCTGATCCCCATTAGGAGTCGCCCTTAGATCCCTTTTGAGATCTTTTGATCCCTTTTGATCCCCCTTGAGACTCAGCCTCTGATCCCTATTGAGATTCGCCCTCTGATCCCCCTTGAGACTCAGCCTCTGATCCCTATAGAGATTCGCCCTCTGATCCCCCTTGAGACTCAGCCTCTGATCCCTATAGAGATTCGCCCTCTGATCCCCCTTGAGACTCAGCCTCTGATCCCTATTGAGATTCGCCCTCTGATCCCCCTTGAGACTCAGCCTCTGATCCCTATTGAGATTCGCCCTCTGATCCCCTTGAGACTCAGCCTCTGATCCCTATTGAGATTCGCCCTCTGATCCCCCTTGAGACTCAGCCTCTGATCCCTATTGAGATTCGCCCTCTGATCCCTATTGAGATTCGCCCTCTGATCCCCTTGAGAGTCAGCCTCTGATCCCCCTTGAGATTCACCCTCTGATCCCCATTGAGTGTCGACCTCTGATCCTCATAGAGAGTGACCCTCTGATCCCCATTAAGAGTCGCCCTTAGATCCCTTTTGGGTGTCGCTCTCTGATCCCCATTGAGAGTCAGCCTCTGATCCCTATTGAGAGTCGCCCTTTGTCGCCCCCAGTGCCACGCACAATACACATACACCGTCGATCTCTGCTTGCAGGACTTGGAGAAAGCCATCCGTGAGATCGGCCTGATGAAGCGAGATTACGAGTCCTTGCGCGGCGAGTCGCGTCACCTGCAGACGCTGCAGAACCTGCTAGACAGCAAGGACCAGCGCATCGTCACGCTGGAAAGCGAGATCCGGCTGCTAGAGGACGAGCTCGCCAGGCTGCGCGAGGAGGGCCTGAAAACTCCGACCAGCTCGTCCAGCGGCTTCGAGGATGCGGAGCGGCTGATTCAGCAGCTTCGGAATACTGAGCGCGTTCTCAAGGGTAAAGAGTGAAGCGGTGATTTATGATTTATGACTTGTAATGATAAACCTCACAGCTGCTTGATTTTATTGAATTTTTATTGCAAGTAGCATTCTTTTATATCGTATGCTTTAGAACCCTGCTTCGATAATCCGAATACCTTATGACCCTTGCACAATGACCCGCATGCCTTATGACCCTTGCACAATGACCCGCATGCCTTATGACCCTTGCACAATGACCCGCATGCCTTATGACCCTTTCTCAACGACCCGCATGCCTAATGACTCTTGCACAATGACCCGCATGCTTAATGACCCTTGTTCAATGATCCGCATGCTTAATGACCCTTGCAAAATGACCCGCATGGCTAATGACCCTTGTTCAATGATCCGCATGCTTAATGACCCTTGCAAAATGACCCGCATGGCTAATGACCCTTGTTCAATGACCCGCATGACTTGTGACCCTTGCAAAATGATCTGCATGCCTTATGACCCTTTCTCAATGACCCGCATGACTTGTGACCCTTGCACAATAATCTTCATGCCTAATGACCCGCATGCTGAATCACCCTAGCTCAAAAACCAATCGCCGATCCCACGCAGGCAAGGTGGAATACCTCACCCAGGAGCTGGCCAGGCGGGACTCCGAGTGCGCCGCCGTCCAGTCGCGGCTGGAGATGAGCGACAAGCAGCAGAGCGACAGTTCGCATCACATCAACGTGCTCAAAGAGCAGCTGAAGGCCAGGGATCACAAGATCCAGATGCTCGGTAAGCGGCTTGCCAAGGACTGTCAGTTTCCAGCCTAATTCTCCCTAGTTAGGGAGCTGACTGTCTGGGTTGGGAGGGGAGACGGCGGCGCAGCAGTGCCTGGCCGATTTTTATCGATGCAGCTCATGTTTATTCCATTAGGCAGCGGCTGGCCTCTCAGCAGCTCCAGCCCAACCCTCCATGCTGCTGAGAACCGCCTTGCCCCGGTGCGCTCCCTGTCTGCCTGCCTGCCGTGCGCTAATGTATCGAATTTTTTCCACACTCTGAAATGCTCCCGTTTAAAATATCCCAGCTACTCGTTCCGATAAGGATCCCGCTCGCCTAGCTTAATGCCCCCTAATCTAGCTACATCAAACCATTCCCTTTTCCCTGTCGTTCCCAGTACTTACAATCTAAAAGTCCCAAGTCTAAGACGCTCTCTTAAAAGGCGCATCGGATAATCCCTCTAGAGTCTTGAAAATTAAACATTAGATAATCCCGATCTCAATTTTAAATAATCCGAATCTCAGTCTTAAATAATCCCAGTCTCAGTCTTAAATAATCCCAGTCTCAGTCTTAGATAATCCCAATCTCAGTCTCAGATAATTCATCACTCAGTCTTAGATAATCCCAATCTCAGTCTTAGATAATCCCAATCTCAGTCTTAAATAATCCCAGGCTCAGTCTTAGATAATCCCAATCTCAGTCTTAGATAATCTCAATCTCAGTCTTAGATAATCCCAATCTCAGTCTTAGATAATCTCAATCTCAGTCTTAGATAATCCCAATCTCAGTCTTAAATAATCCCAATCTCAGTCTTAGATAATCCTAATCTCAGTCTTAAATAATCCCAGTATCAGTCTTAGATAATCCCAATCTCACTCCTAGATAATCCCAACATCATAAACCCCCGAATTAAAATCTTTGATAATGCTATTATGAGTCATTAAACCCAAAATTCTGTCGTATTAAACGCCAATTTCATTCCGTGATAATCCCAATCTCAGTCTTAGATAATCCCAATCTCAGTCTAAGATAATCCCAATCTCAATCTTAGATAATCCCAATCTCAGTCTTAGAAAATCCCAGTCTCAGTCTTAGATAATCCCAATCTCAGTCTTAGATAATCCCAATCTCAGGCTCAGATAATCCCAATCTCAGTCTTAGATAATCCCAATCTCAGTCTTAGAAAATCCCAGTCTCAGTCTTAGATAATCCCAATCTCAGTCTTAGATAATCCCAATCTCAGGCTCAGATAATCCCAATCTCAGTCTTAGATAATCCCAATCTCAGTCTTAGATAATCCCAATCTCAGTCTCAGATAATCCCAATCTCAGTCTCAGATAATCCCAATCTCAGTCTCAGATAATCCCAATCTCAGTCTTAGATAATCCCAATCTCAGTCTCAGATAATCCCAATCTCAGTCTAAGATAATCCCAATCTCAGTCTTAGATAATCCCAATCTCAGTCTAAGATAATCCCAATCTCAGTCTTAGATAATCCCAATCTCAGTCTTAGATAATCCCAATCTCAGTCTTAGATAATCCCAATCTCAGTCTCAGATAATCCCAATCTCAGTCTTAGATAATCCCAATCTCAGTCTCAGATAATCCCAATCTCAGGCTCACTGACAGTGTGAAAGCTGAATCGGCTAAAATTTCTCAATCCATCAGCCCCGCGGGCTTGAAGCTCCCGGAGATGCTCGCCCCCTGCACGCGGCCTTGGAGCTGTCTGGGTGCCGTGGCCTCCAGACTCCACTCTAGTCCTCTTCTACCCAGTCCCGTAACTCACGCCGCTGCCTCATCAATCTATCCAGCTTCTTCTGGTCCGCAATTCCTGCCCGCCGCCACTCACTCACGTTTGCGCTTGAATCCGTTTCGGCCGCCCCCCCCCCCACGCAGCCTTCACTTTTTATCCCCGTTACCCGTCTCCCAGTGCGGCCACTTGGCGTGTTATAATAAACTCTAAAGCTTTCTTCTAGAGCCGCTATTTGCACTTTTATTGCTGGGCTGGGCAGAGGCGCTGTTGGAGCAAGGGCGCTGCTTCGATTGTGTCGTGCATTCGCCCGCTGTCTTGGGCTAATACTGTCGCAGACAAGCTCGAATATTTGACAATTTTGTCATTAAAAGTCGCTTTCTTGACACAGGGGGGTTGTAGCCTAGTGGTTAGAGCGTCGGACTCACGACTTGAAGGTCGGGGGTTCGATTCCCGACTCCACTGGTACAATTTGTGTCCTTTAGCAAGACACTTAACTCTGCATTGCTTCAGTTCACCCAGCTGTTAAATGGGTACCAGCATCAGCTGGGGTAATTGAAGGTGGGTGTGGCGTCCCCCCAGTCCATGGACTGAACAGCTGTACGCAGTCTTCAGAAGCGCCGCGCAATGGCTGCGGTTGTGCTGTTGGCTGCACATCTGGCCCGATTGGGACAGGTGTAATCAATTATTATTATTACTATTTTCTTGAAAAATAGCTGTATTATCCTGTAGAAATCGCTATATAAATTAATTAAAAATCGACCTCTTAGTCCTGCATAATAGGTCTGTAAATCCTGCCGCCCTGTAAATCCTGCAGAAATCACTTTTTAAATCCTGCAGAAATCGCCCTGTAAATCCTGCAGAAATCGCCCTGTAAATCCTGCAGAAATCGCCTTGTAAATCCTGCAGAAATCGCCTTGTAAATCCTGCAGAAATCGCCTTGTAAATCCTGCAGAAATCGCCCTGTAAATCCTACAGAAATCGTCCTGTCAAATCCTACAGAAATCGCCCTGTAAATCCTGCATAAATTGCCCTGTAATTCCCACAAATCGCACTGTAACTCCCACAGAAATCGCACTTTGAATCTTACAGAAATCGCCCTTTAGAGGATGCCTTTTGAAACTCTATAGATGTAGCGTTTTGAGAGCCCTAGAAATGGCACTCCGAATCGCATAGAAAGCATTTTTGTCTTGAAGCGAACTATGGTACATTATGAGCCTATCTTAGAGTACACTTGAACTCCCATCGCCCAGGCACTGACCTGGAGGACATGCGCAAGCGCTTGAAGGAGAAGGAGGTGCTGCTGGACAAGAAGAACAAGATGGCCACCACGCTGCAGAACGAGAAGCGCGCGCTGGAGGTGCAGCTGAGCGAGGCCAAGGACAACCTGGACCTGAAGGAGCGCAAAGTGTCAGTTCTGCAGCGCAAGGTGGAGAATCTGGAGGCCCTGCTTAACGACAAAGAGACCCAGCTGAGCAGCACCAAGCTGCGCATTCAGGACCTGTCCAACGAGTCGCAGCAGTCCCTGGAGGTGAAGTCCGCTATCCAGGAGGCCCTGGCTGAGCGAGACCGCCTGCTTGAGCGGCTGAAGGCCCAGAAGGACCGGCTGGAGCAGGAGAACGAGCTGGAGCTGGCTAATCACAAGAAGATCGCCAGCGAGCTCAAGGCCAAGATTGACAGCCTGCAGCGGGAGCTGGAGGAGAAGTCCAGCAACCTCACTGAGCTGCGCGACCAGATCTCTGACGTGCGCGGCGAGAAGTTCAAGCTGGAGAGCGCCCTGTCTAGCAAGCAGAGCGAGATATCGGGTGAGCTTGCTTGACTTTCGTCTTGAGCCCTGCTTCTCTGCTAGCGGCACAGATCCTCTGTTACCGTATGTGATCCGCTGTCACCGTGTGTGATCCTCTCTGATCGTGTGTGATCCTCTCTGACCGTGTGTAATCCTCTCTGACCGTGTGTAATCCTCTCTGACCGTGTGTAATCCTCTCTGACCGTGTGTGATCCTCTCTGATCGTGTGTAATCCTCTCGGATCGTGTGTGATCCTCTGTCACAGTGTGTTATCCTTTGTCACTGTGTGTGATCCTCTGTCACTGTGTGTGATCCTCTCTCACCGTATAAAATCCTTTCTCAGGATGTTGATACTCTTACAATTTAGTGATTGTTCAATAGTTTTAATCCCCCGAAAAATCCTCTCCCATCCATCGCCATTAAATCCCTCGAAAGCAAAGCAAACTCTTCCGATTCGGCACAGATCCCTAGCAGTGTTTACTTTGGCACCCGTCGCCCATTTCACGCCTACGCTGCCATCTCCCGCGCTAATCCCCTAGCCTTCCCCCTGCATGCCGAATCGCCCGCACAGCCGCAGTATTAGCGCTTAGCTAAGATGCTTTGCAGGCGAGAGCGTGGCTGGCCCAGGCTCTCTGCTCAGGCGTGTTTGAGAGCTGCCTGGCTATTTACCGATGACCGATTCTCTCCACCTGGCCAGCTGCAATCTGATCCCCCATGCCGGGCAGGAATTTTATTAATCCTCATTTCTATCGCCTTTGACTGCCTGCGTCGCTGCTGTCCGGCTACTCTGTTGCCAATTTGCTTTCATTGATCTTCTGTCTGTTCTATAATTAGTTTTTTAATCTCTGGCAGTTCGGCAGTGATAAGACACTGACTGGGCAGTGCTCATGTTCGGTATAAATGCACTTTTCACAAGTCCTGAGCAGTTCCTTATATTGTCGAGTGCGGCTGAAGGAGACGTTTTTCTATTGCCTAAGAATAGCCTTTCCCGAGTCGTAGGTCTGCGCGTCTCTTTTGGGGACTGCTTGTGCTGCCTCGGGCTTTCTCGTTAATTAAATCCCAGTAGTTTCCCCCACCCTCCCTCTGATTCTCAGCTCCTGCGCCCTTGTTAGCCGTCCCGCTGTCGCCTCTATCCAATTTGCATGCTACTTCAGTAAACTGGCACCTGCAGCTCTGCAGGCTGATGGGCTGGGACCAGCGTGCCGGAATGAAGGAGGACAGATGCTACAGGGAAATGGCCGTGTTTGCAGTAGATTGCATGCGTTTGCGGGAGTAGAGGGAAGTGGTTAATGGGTCTGTGGAAATGTTTTTAAGAAGTTAAGTGTTTCAGGGACTTTTAGGGAGAAGTCGGCGGTTTTAAGAAAACGGTACGGGGGCAGGAAGAAGGTTTCGACTAAGCAGACGGGGTTTGAGGAGAACAGGTGCAGGAAGGATTCGACAAATAACTCGAAATTTGAGTTTTAGGACTCAGTCTCACAATCTCTTGTCCTGCAGGCCTGCAGCTGGAGGTGCAGATGCTCAAGGACGAGAAGCAGCTCAGCGGTCACTACCAGGCGCAGTCGGCGAAGGTCACGGGCGCCGTGGACCAGCTGCGCATGCAGCTCAAGGCCTCCGAGGAGGCTCGAATTCAGAAGGACCTCGAGGCGCAGGCGCTCGAAGAGAAAGTGGCCGACCTGGAGATGAAGCTGTCCAGCCTCCGCAAGGCGCAGCAGACGGACAGAAAGAAAGCGTCGCATCTGCTAGAGGAGGCCAACCGCAGCTGGACGGACTCCGCCGCGGGGGCTGCCGACGCCGCGGCCAGCGCCATGAAGATTCGCGAGCTGGAGAAGGCGCTGAAGGACAGCGTGCGGGTGACGGCCGAGCGGGAGATCAACTTCGAGCAGATGCAGGTGAGGCTTTGGCTTGGAAAACCCATTGAGAATCCCCCTCCATTCCCATTGAGAGTCGCCCTCCATTCCCATTGAGAATCCCCCTCCATTCCCATTGAGAGTCGCCCTCCATTCCCATTGAGAATCGCCCCCAATGCCCATTGAGAATCGCCCAAATCACATTGAGAATCCCCCAAATCACATTGAGAATCCCCCTCCATTCCCATTGAGAGTCGCCTTCCATTCCCATTAAGAATCGCCCTCCATTCCCATTGAGAATCGCCTTCCATTCCCATTGAGAATCGCCTTCCATTCCCATTGAGAATCGCCCCCAATGCCCATTGAGAATCGCCCCCAATGCCCATTGAGAATCCCCCTCCATTCCCATTGAGAATCGCCCCCCATTCCCATTGAGAATCGCCCCCAATGCCCATTGAGAATCGCCCAAATCACATTGAGAATCCCCCAAATCACATTGAGAATCGCCCCCAATGCCCATTGAGAATCCCCCTCCATTCCCATTGAGAGTCGCCTTCCATTCCCATTTAGAATCGCCTTCCATTCCCATTAAGAATCCCCCTCCATTCCCATTGAGAATCCCCCTCCATTCCCATTGAGAATCGCCCTCCATTCCCATTGAGAATCGCCCTCCATTCCCATTGAGAATCCCCCTCCATTCCCATTGAGAATCGCCCCCCATTCCCATTGAGAATTGCCCCCAATGCCCATTGAGAATCGCCCAAATCACATTGAGAATCCCCCAAATCACATTGAGAATCGCCCCCAATGCCCATTGAGAATCCCCCTCCATTCCCATTGAGAGTCGCCTTCCATTCCCATTGAGAATCGCCCAAATCACATTGAGAATCCCCCAAATCACATTGAGAATCGCCCCCAATGCCCATTGAGAATCCCCCTCCATTCCCATTGAGAGTCGCCTTCCATTCCCATTTAGAATCGCCTTTCATTCCCATTAAGAATCGCCCTCCATTTCCATTGAGAATCCCCCTCCATTCCCATTGAGAATCGCCTTCCATTCCCATTGAGAATCGCCTTCCATTCCCATTGAGAATCGCCCCCCATTCCCATTGAGAATCGCCCCCAATGCCCATTGAGAATCGCCCAAATCACATTGAGAATCCCCCAAATCACATTGAGAATCGCCCTCAGTTCCCTAAGAGCCGCAAATCATTGCGCAATCACTGGCAGGTGCGCATGGAGAACGCGCAGAAGGAGCTGGCGCAGAAGGAGGCCCAGGTGCGCAGTCTGGAGACAGAGGTGTACTCAACTTACATGCCGGAGATTGAGAAACTGCGCCGGCTCAACCAGGAGCTGACCATGCGGCTCACGGAGCTGCACAAGCTCGTCACCACCACCAGCGCCTACGGCGGCCTCCCAACCAGCATCGGCAGCCTCTCCGACCTGCTCCATCCGCAGCAGCTGCCGCACCATCACCACCAGCTCTACTCAACACCGACCTCCGCTGCTGCCGCTGCCGCCGCCGCTAACGCCAGCTTGTCGGACGGCCTCCAGGAGACGCGAAAGCAGCTTGCCGAACGAGAGCGGCAGCTGCAGCAGGCCAAGGACGAGCTGCACAGCCTGCGGATGCAGTGCGACCAGCTGGAGATGGACAAGACCCAGCTGGCCAATAAGGTGCGTGGGAGATCATGGGGATCATTAGTTAGCTGGCACTTAAGTCCGCCATCGATCAATTCAGTCTGAAAAAAATAAAAAAGGAAAAAAGCAGACTATTACGGGAAAACTCGCTAAATATACGAGCTGCCGCCCACCCGCCTCCAGCTGAGCCAGCAGCAGGCCGCCGCCGAGGCCAGTCTGTCCAAGGATCTGGACAACCAGCTGAACGCGGCCCGCCTGAAGCTGCAGGAGAAGGACGAGAAGATCAAGCTGCTAGAGAAGGAGTACCTGCAGCAGCGCGACTTCCAGTCCGAGATTGACATCATCAAGAAGACCAACAGCGACCTGCAGGCCTCGCTTAGCGACAAAGACACCCAGATCTCCATACTGAACAAAGACCTGGAACGGTTCAAAGCTGAGCGAGCCTCTCTGAACCGGAACCTGCACGACCTGCAGACGGAGATCAAGAGCAAGATCGAGAAGATCAAGGATCTCGAGTACTCGGTGCAGGCAGTCAGAGACGAGGTGACGCACGTGAAAAAGCAGCTGACGCAGTCCGAGGCGGAGAACAAGAGCATGAAGGAGGAGCTCAGCTACAAGGAGGACCGGCTGCGGCAGACAAAGACCTCTCATGTGAGTGCAATAAGCCTGCCAATCTGGCCCGCCATGAACACCGGTGAACCCCAGCTGATCCGCCATTGCAGTCCGAGGAGCTGACCCGCCTGCGCAACGCCAACCTGGAGGTCACGGAGCGAAACAGCCAGTTGAAGATGAAGATTGACGAGGCCGAGCAGGAACTGAAAAATATGGGCATGGAAAGGGTGAGCCGATATGTGTCGAAAGTTATTTTTATTAGCTACTTGTTAGCACAGGATTTCATCTTGATTGACGCCACTTTTCCTGCCTGATTAATAATTGGCAGCTACGATGCGCCGTGCCCAGTCGGTAAGCGAGTTTAAAACTGCCCTTGATAGGCTTTTGTTGGCGCCCCCATGCTTGGTGATTGTGACGCATGCGGTATTCAGTCTGCTGGGTAATTGGTTATCTGGCCGGCTTGTGATGAGGTTGCGGCTTGTTGGCCTACTGGTCTCACCTAGTTTCTTCTCTGGTGCCTTGAATTTTTAATGGTTTTCGCCTTTTTGGGTGTTTTGTATATTCTACCAAGGGATATTAGTTATGTACTTTTAGATAGAGGGATGGGTAAATCTTCTATGGATAGAAAGAAAAATAGATAGATAGATAGGTCTATAAATATATAGATAAATAGATAAATAATTCAATATATGCAAGTAATTGATTAATGGATTGATAAAAATCGATAAGATTGGTGAATAGACGGATAGATAGATAGATAAATAGATAGATAGATAGATAGATAGATAGATAGATAGATAGATAGATAGAATAGATAGATAGATAGATAGATAGAATAGATAGATAGATAGATAGATAGATAGATAGATAGATAGATAGATAGATAGAATAGATAGATAAATAAATAGATAAATAGATGAATAGATAGATAGATAGATAGATAGATAGAATAGATAGATAAATAAATAGATAAATAGATGAATAGATAGATAGATAGATAGATAGATAGATGGACAGGCGCATTGTTAGCATGAAAGCATCAGGAAGTTTGCAGTTAATATTCCATATTTTCTTGTAAAGCATTGGGAAATGCAGAGGTCAGCATGCCGCCCATTCCCTTCGCGCCCCGGCAGGAGAAGATGCGCACCGACCTGGACTTGTCCAAGAAGCGGCTCCTGGACGCTGAGAAATACGCTTCGCGGCTGCAGGCCGAGCTGGACGAGAAGATGGAGAAGATGAAGACGCTGGAGATGGAAGTGGTGAGCGATTTGGCTAGAAATTTCCTAATGCTATTGTTGCTACTTGAAGTAACTTCTTCGCTGACAAGGTTCTAATTATTATTTTTTCCTTTTTGCACTCACTGCGCTCAGTACCGAGTGCAGACCCAAGAGATCGAGCGCCTGCAGAAGCTCGCCGAGGACATTCAGACCCGGCTAACGCAGACCCAGAAGCGGCTGGACGAGCGCGAGCACCGGATTAAGCGGCTGGAGCAGGAGAACGTAAGAGCTGGGGCTGAGCTTCCATGGGGCTGCGCGAGGCGGTCTTGTAAGGCACAGAGCACAGTGCTAAATTAAGTTAATTTAATTTTGCTCGCCTTTTGACCCACAGAATGACCTTCTTGACGAGATCCACACCCTGCGGAAGAAGAACTACGAGCTGGAGGCGCAGTGCGACACAGTCCGCAGCCAGCAGTTCGCCCACGGCGGCGGCTTCAGCTCCGGCAGCGGCGGCGGCGCCGGCGGCGACCACCACAGCTACGCGCAGATCCAGCGCCTGCAGGATGACCTGTCTGAGCTGCGCAGCCGCTTCAAGACGGTCAGCGAGGAGCGCGACCGCCTGCAGAGGGAGCTGCGCAACCAGGAGCAGGAGGCCAGCAGGTGGGCGCTTGCTGACACTGGCGCCCACTTTAGAAATCCCGATACTGAACTGGGACCCGTTAAGATCCCCCATAGGACTTCCTGGACGCTCACCAATCTCAGAAGACAGCAGTGGCGCAACTTTGACTTCACCTTGAACTCATCTGCGTAATCCGCAGGCACTCGGCCAGTCTGATGGGCAGCAGCCAGGAGGCGGCCCGCTTGCAGCAGGAGCTCAGTCGCAAGGACAGCCAGCTCGACAAGCTCCAGCTGGAGCTGCAGCGGCTGCAGCAGTCGGCCAACCAGGGCTCCCAGGCGCACGAGTTGCGCAGAAAGCTTGGCGAAATCGAAGTCAAACTGCAGGAGAAGGAGAAACACCTGGTCGACTGGAATCAGCACTGGGACCAGCACCAGATTGAGTGCAAGGCCAAGGACACTCAATTGATGCAGTTGCAGCAACAGCTCGAACGGCTCATGGGACAGCAGAGTCTGGGAGCCCAGCAGGAGATGCGGAGTCTGCAGGATCAGCTCAAGGTATTTTTTCTATGAGAAGCTGAGAGTCCCCTGCTGTTAAGAACGCTTAAATGCAGCGTAAAACTTTAAGCCAACGGAGTTGCACGGAGAGCAGGGTATCATAGTGAGGAGCTACAATTTTGCAAAAATAAGATCCTTTTCTTTAATTGTCATTCAATGCTTAGTCTAAGAAAGAAAAATAAAGCAATTAAGAGCCCGGCGTTTAGGGGTAAAAAAATCCGCTGCAACCAATCAGCACCCACAGGATGGATGGGGGCAGAGAAATCCGTTGCAACCAATCAGCACCCACAGGATGGATGGGGGCAGAGAAATCCGCTGCAACCAATCAGCACCCACAGGATGGGGGCAGAGAAATCCGCTGCAACCAATCAGCACCCACAGGATGGGTGGGGGCAGAGAAATCCGTTGCAACCAATCAGCACCCACAGGATGGATGGGGGCAGAGAAATCCGTTGCAACCAATCAGCACCCACAGGATGGATGGGGGCAGAGAAATCCGCTGCAACCAATCAGCACCCACAGGATGGGGGCAGAGAAATCCGCTGCAACCAATCAGCACCCACAGGATGGATGGGGGCAGAGAAATCCGTTGCAACCAATCAGCACCCACAGGATGGATGGGGGCAGAGAAATCCGCTGCAACCAATCAGCACCCACAGGATGGATGGGGGCAGAGAAATCCGCTGCAACCAATCAGCACCCACAGGATGGGGGCAGAGAAATCCGCTGCAACCAATCAGCACCCACAGGATGGATGGGGGCAGAGAAATCCGTTGCAACCAATCAGCACCCACAGGATGGATGGGGGCAGAGAAATCCGCTGCAACCAATCAGCACCCACAGGATGGGGGCAGAGAAATCCGCTGCAACCAATCAGCACCCACAGGATGGATGGGGGCAGAGAAATCCGTTGCAACCAATCAGCACCCACAGGATGGATGGGGGCAGAGAAATCCGCTGCAACCAATCAGCACCCACAGGATGGGGGCAGAGAAATCCGCTGCAACCAATCAGCACCCACAGGATGGGGCAGAGAAATCCGTTGCAACCAATCAGCACCCACAGGATGGATGGGGGCAGATAAAATCCGCTGCAGCCAATCTGCAAAAATGGATAACAGCCAGACGCTCAATAATACAAAAAGCCACAAAGAAATGACAGGCACCTATTATTTCACCTATCCGTACCAGCTATTAAAAATAATTGCATCGAAAACCACTGAACTGCAGGTCCAAAGCGACCAGAGAGTCCGCCTAGAGACGGACATGCTGACCCTGCGCAACCAGATGCAGGCGGAGATCAACAAGCGCGACAAGGCGCTGCACGACCTGTCGGCCGAGATTAACAAGCGGGACCGGACTATTGAGGAGCTGACCAGGGACATGGGCGACAGGAAGGCCGACCACCTTATGATGCGGAGCGGCGACTTCATGTCCAGGGACCGGGCTTTGGGTGAGTTCACTGTCCATTGTTGTCCAGGTAACTGAAAATCTTGACAAATAAGGCTCTCGAACTACAAGCGAACTCCAACCCCAACCGCTACCTCAGGTGACCTGCAGGCCGAGCTGCGCGACAAAGATTCCCGTCTGAAGGACGTGACCCGCGAGCTGAACCAGTGCCAGCGCGAAATTCAACGCCTCAGCGACGACCTGCGCGACCGGGAGCGCCAGCTGTACGAGCTGCAGGCCGAGATGGAGCGGCGCTCCAGGGGCGACAACCGGGGCGCTGACAGGCGGCTGCAGGAGAGGAATAGGGAGCTCGAGGAGGAGATGAGTGAGTGGCCGACTGCCCGTCTGTCTGCCTGTTTGAGTCTGTCTGGCTGCCTGTCTGTCTGTCTGTCTGTCTGTCTGTCTGTCTACCTGTGTACCTGTCTGTCTGTCTGTCTGTCTGAGTCTGTCTGGCTGCCTGTCTGTCTACCTGTCTGTGTGTCTGTCTGTCTGTCTGTCTGTCTGTCTGTCTGTCTGGCTGCCTGTCTGTCTGTCTGTCTGTCTACCTGTGTACCTGTCTGTCTGTCTGTCTGTCTGAGTCTGTCTGGCTGCCTGTCTGTCTACCTGTCTGTGTGTCTGTCTGTCTGTCTGTCTGTCTGTCTGTCTGTCTGTCTGGCTGCCTGTCTGTCTACCTGCCTGTCTGTCTGTCTGTCTGGCTGCCTGTCTGTCTGTCTGTCTGTCTGTCTGTCTGTCTGGCTGCCTGTCTGTCTACCTGCCTGTCTGTCTGTCTGTCTGTCTGTCTGTCTGGCTGCCTGTCTGTCTACCTGCCTGTCTGTCTGTCTGTCTGTCTATTTTAGTCTGTCTACCTGTCTGCATATGTGTCTGTATGCGTTTTATGCCTTATTGTCTATTTTAATATCCGCTGTCTTATTTTTTATTTTTATCTATTTTTCGAATCCCATCAGCTCTTCCCTCTACTCTACAGGCCGCACCCGCCGCCTGCTGCACGAGCGCGAGCACCGAATCCACCTGCTGGAGACGGAGTGCTTCCAGAGCCAGGTGGAGGAGATCGAACGCCTTCGCAAGGAGCTCGGAGCGCTCAGCAGCGGCGGCGGCGCCGGCGGCTACCGCAAGGACGACGCCAACACCCTAAACGAGATGCACAGCCTGCGCTCGGAGATCCTCGGCCTGAAGCGGGACATTCAGCAGCGGGAGGACACCATCATGCGCCTGCAGCGCGAGTGCAACGAGCGGCACAGCGGCGGCGGCGGCGCTGCCGGTGGCGGAGCCGGCGGAAGGCCGCACTCGGACTATGAGAGGCTGCGGGAGGAGCACGCCCGCTGCGGCCAGACCATTGCCGAGCTGCGGCGGTGAGCGGCTCAAATCTTCCGCTTCAGATCCCAAATGGTTTATTCCCGCATCCCATGTTATCACAAGTCAGCAGAGTCCCGCATCCCAAGTCAGCTGAGTCCCGCATCCCAAGTCATCTGAGTCCCGCATCCCAAGTCAGCTGAGTCCCGCATCCCAAGTCATCTGAGTCCCGCATCCCAAGTCATCTTAGTCCCGCATCCCAAGTCAACAGAGTCCCGCATCCCAAGTCAACAGAGTCCCGCATCCCAAGTCAACAGAGTCCCGCATCCCAAGTCAGCAGAGTCCCGCATCCCAAGTCAGCAGAGTCCCGCATCCCAAGTCAGCAGAGTCCCGCATCCCAAGTCAGCAGAGTCCCACATCCCAAGTCAGCAGAGTCCCACATCCCAAGTCAGCAGAGTCCCGCATCCCAAGTCAGCAGAGTCCCGCATCCCAAGTCAGCAGAGTCCCGCATCCCAAGTCAGCAGAGTCCCGCATCCCAAGTCAGCAGAGTCCCACATCCCAAGTCAGCAGAGTCCCGCATCCCAAATCAGCAGAGTCCCGCATCCCAAGTCAGCAGAGTCCCGCATCCCAAGTCAGCGGAGTCCCGCATCCCAAGTCAGCAGAGTCCCACATCCCAAGTCAGCAGAGTCCCACATCCCAAGTCAGCTGACTCCCGCATCCCATTCGTCCCCGCAGCGAGTTGGAGAAGCGAGAGCGCGACCTTCGCAGCCTGGAGCAGCAGCTGGACAGGCAGATGCTGGAGCTGCTCGAGTCCAAGGAGGAGGCGCTGATGTCCTCGGTGTGCGAGAAAGACGCCAACATCGCCCTGCTGGAGATCACCGTGCAGAGTCGTGGCGCCAACCCGCAGGTGCAGAATCAGATCAGGCGATTCAGCGACGAGAAACTCAAACTGCAGGCCCAGCTGCAGCAGCTGGTGAGCTTTCTGGTTCATGAAAACAACTTCTTTTATCACTTTTCTCTTTTCCTTGATTAATCAGTTACGTAGACTCCGAATTGAAATTCTGCTACTATGCTGATTGACTTTTGATTCCCAAATTGGGATTCTAGTAGTCGAATCTGTTGCTTAGATCCCAAATTGGGATTCTAGTAGTCGAATCTGTTACTTAGATCCCAAATTGGGATTCTAGTAGTCGAATCTGTTACTTAGATCCCAAATTGGGATTCTAGTAGTCGAATCTGTTACTTAGATCCCAAATTGGGATTCTAGTAGTCGAATCTGTTACTTAGATCCCAAATTGGGATTCTAGTAGTCGAATCTGTTACTTAGATCCCAAATTGGGATTCTAGTAGTCGAATCTGTTACTTAGATCCCAAATTGGGATTCTAGTAGTCGAATCTGTTACTTAAATCCCTAATCGGGATACTAGAAGTCGAATCTGTTTTTTTATCACAAATTGGGATTCTAGAAGTTTTCCGATCCTTTAGTGGGATTCTAAATTGGCCCAATCTGAGCACTTTTCTCCATCCCATGTCAGGCCAACTCGAAGATGAAGCTGAAGGAGCAGCAGCAGAAGAGGCTGAGCCAGGGCGCGGGAGCCAGCGGCGGCGGCATGCTGATGAACAGCGGGGTCGGCGGCAGTGGTTACGGAATGGGCCAGCAGCCGCAGCATCAGCAGTCACAGCAGCAGCAACAGCAGCAGCTCGGCAAGCCAACCTACATGGCCTCGGGCATGGGCTCGCTCCGCTAAACTGCGTGTAAATAAGTAGCGACTTAACCGAATTTACTGATTTTTAAGCGATTTTCCCCTTTCTAGTCAACTGTTCTAAGCCGTCTTCTTCTAGTCATCTTTTTAGCGGCACGTTTGCTTTACTTTTTTACTGCTCCTAGTCAATTTATTTAAACTATTATATTTTGCAAGCGTTTTCCCGTATATATACCACCCACATTTTTAGTAGTGCCGTTCGTGCAATTTTTTATTACTTGACATTTTTGTTTTAATGTTATTGTTCACTCGTAGTTTTCTTAGGTTTTTTATTTACTTGTTTAAGCGCCATGCAAGAAATTTGAACGGCATGGTGTCATAAATATTTATGAATTCATTTGACAGCTTCTCTTTTTGCTTCTGTGTTATATCATACATCCGATAAGCGATTTCTGCACCTGTAGCTGATCACCTAAATTCCTTTGTTATAACCGCGCACCTCAGTCACCAAATTATTATATTGCAATGCATAGTTACCTGTCTAGCATAAAAAGTAGCTAACTCATTATAACTGGCTGAGTAATTATTATTAATAAAGTGTTCAGGTAATAGAAATCGAATCTGTGATTGAGTAGCCACTTTTCAGAGAGTTCTGCTGTGATAGCTATATCTTTTCGAGATTTCTAATTGAGACGTGTTTGAAGTCATTAAAGCCTCATTAATTATTCATGAGCTAGCTGATTGAAATTTGGGTACGTATTAGTACTTGTAAAGTATGCGTGTGTTTGGCGCCACTAACAAAAATTTTATAACTTAATAAATAAAAACGCGTTTTAACATCTAAATTGAAGGTTTAAAACAATTTTTTGTTAAATAATTTCATTTGTCTTGTAGTTGATTTATTTGACAAAATCAAGGCTGATTATTATTTTTTTGGTGCCCGGTTGAATCAGCTTTTTTTGGTAGCATAAACGGCCGGTTTGTGTCTGTCTGTCTGTCTGTCTGTCTGTCTTTGTCTGTGTCCGTCTGTCTAACTGTCTGACGGTCTATCTGTGTCTGACGGTCTGTCTGTGTCTGACGGTCTGTCTGTCTGTCTGTGTCTGACAGTCTGTCTGTCTGTGTCTGACAGTCTGTCTGTCTGTCTGTCTCTATCTGTCTGTCTGTGTCTGACGGTCTGTCTGTCTGTCTGTGTCTGACCGTCTGTCTGTCTGTCTGTGTCTGACAGTCTGTCTGTCTGTGTCTGACAGTCTGTCTGTCTGTCTGTCTCTATCTGTCTGTCTGTGTCTGACGGTCTGTCTGTCTGTCTGTGTCTGACCGTCTGTCTGTCTGTCTGTGTCTGTCTGTCTGTCTGTGTCTGACAGTCTGTCTGTCTGTCTGTCTCTGTCTGTCTGTCTGTCTGTCTGTCTGACGGTCTGTCTGTCTGTGTCTGACGGTCTGAATGTGTCTGTCTAACTGTCTGCTTGTCTGACGGTCTGTCTGTCTGCCTGTCTTCCTGACTGCCTGCCTGCCCTCACGCCTGTTCTGTCTCCTCTGCCTGTCTGTCTTACTGTCTTTTTGCGTTATTGTCTGTTTGTCAGTCAGAGCGTCCGCCTCTCTCTCCTAGTCTGTCTATACCAGTCCACCTGCTCCAATCTCTGGTTTTATCGTCCCCCCGTCGCATTACAGCTCCCATCTTTCCCCACCCGTTACTCGCTTTCAGCGCTCGGGCCCGCCCCTTCAGTGACCTGAGCTGAACCCGCTATGTGGCTCCTGTGGTGCCTCGGCTGGGCCGCCTACGCCTTCTACGCGCTGGCCTTCCTGTTCTGCTTCGCTGTGGGCCTGTACTACCTGGCCGAGCTGGTGGAGGAGTACACCGTATTCACCGGCCGCGTCATTCGCTGGATCATTGTGGCCACCCTGGTTTTGCACGCCGCCCTGCTGCTCCTAGAAGACGCCTGGTGGAGCCTGATCGGCGTCGGTGTGCTGGCGCACCTGCTCTACGCCAGCCTGCTGAAGACTTATCCGGGATTCGAGTTCGCCTCGCCCAGCTTCATCCTGTCGGCGCTGCTGCTGCTGGCGCATCACTACCTGGCCTTCGCCTACTTCGCGGAGGCTTTCCGGCCCTTCCTCGAGGTGCTGGCCTTCTTCACCTTCCTGGTCTGGCCGACCCCCTTCCTGCTGGTGATCTCCCTCAGCGCCAACGAGCTGGTGCTGCCGCAGACCGAGGAGCGCTCCCGCCTGGTCGGCCTCCAGCAGCCCGCCAACGTGCTGTACGGCGAGGACTCCTCGTCGCACTTTGTCAGCGCCTATTTGAAAGGCCGGCGCCGCGGCTTGTTGTACTTTCTCAGCAACCTGCGCGACAGCCTGCTGCCCGCCGCCTGGAAGTCCAAGAAGGGCTACTGAGTTCTGTGTGTGTCGGCCAGTATTGTGGCGAGCTGGCGGCGGGTCACCAGCTAGTTGGCATTCAGCTCATTTGCTTTCTTGATTTTTTGATTTTCTGATGATCAACTCGCTGTCTTCATACTGGTGGAGCTCGGTCTCATTAATTTCTGTGTAATTGACGCTTCGTGCCTGCCTGTAAAACTTTCCATCGCAGACTTCACTGACGATGTCTTTTTTTGGTTCTGATTGACGCGATTTGTACTGTAACCATTAGTTTTTTTATTGTCAAATTAATGTGTCTTATGCAATACATAGCACTGCCTACTGGCCACACTGTGAATCGGATCGCTGTCTTCTGGACCGCATTGTCGAGACGAGATCGACTAAACGACTAAATTAAATTATTTAGTGTGGCTTTGCTTGCTGCTTCATCGCGTAGGTCATTGGTAATGACTCATGACCAATGCATAAGCCATGATCAGTGATGAATAATTAGTAATTGTAAAATAACGCATGCGCGAAGGCTGTGTCGGAAGGTAACAAGTTGTGTGATCGATGTGTGAAGGCAATGACGGGTTGTGTGATCGATGTGTGAGAGCAATGACGGGTTGTGTGATCGATGTGTGAAGGCAATGACGGGTTGTGTGATCGATGTGTGAGAGCAATGACGGGTTGTGTGATCGATGTGTGAAGGCAATGACGGGTTGTGTGATCGATGTGTGAGAGCAATGACGGGTTGTGTGATCGATGTGTGAAGACAATGACGGATTGTGTGATCGATGTGTGAGAGCAATGACGGGTTGTGTGATCGATGTGTGAAGGCAATGACGGGTTGTGTGATCGATGTGTGAGAGCAATGACGGGTTGTGTGATCCATTCGGCAAGGTAATCGCTCATTCAAAAGCCGGCTCCTTCGTACTAGACTGTGACAGCTTAAAAAAGCTAGATCTGCAGGAGGGCTGTAGGCACTTTGACGCTTCAAGCGACATCGTCCCACAACCAGTGACAGGGCATGACTGTCCATTGCGCTGACTTCTGAAGCGCGTTCAGTCACACTAAATACGGTATACAGGTATAGACACACAGGCCGGCACCCAGTCACGCACTCACATAGGGTGTACAAGCGGCGGTTCCAGGAATGTACACTCTGCCTTGGGGGGGGTTGCCCCTATGGGCGTAAATTGCACAACTGGTCCATAGCCCAACCAACTCATGCACATGGCCCCAAATTAATGTGACCCTGCACACGAAATCGCGCTAGGGAAAATAGCCAACCTAAAACCTCGAACCTGGACCAGTGGCACACAAAGCAGACGCGCTAGACCGCCGAGCCGCTCGCCCCCACTGTGACAGCTCAGGTGTTGGGGTGGGTGGCGTCCTGTCCCAAGTGGGAAACGACGGCAACGAACGCATTAGTAAGTTGCCAAGGATGCGGTCAGCATTAATGAGCAGTCGTGTCGAAAATTAACTTTGGATTTTTATGCCATAATATGTAGCGTAGTAGGCTAAATTACGAATGGACAACATAATGCTTGCACGAGTTCACAGCGACTCACGGTATGCCTCGCGCTTACACGTCGCGTGACGCAACTTAAGTTAGGGTAACTTTTTCCTAGAAATAGTGCTCAGTATAAGAAAATACTCAATCAATCTGTCAATCATCAATACTCAATCAATATTTATCCCAGCAACCCAGAAATGATCAAGTCAGCGACAGGGGAGAGCCGCACCGGCTGCAGTTCAGCGAAGCCTCAGCAGCTCGCGCTGCATCTCGCATTTATTTATTTTGAGCTCACACATCTGCTTCAGGGACAGGGGCTCAGGTCAGGCATCCGTGGCAGTCAGTGCTGAAGCGGCTCGGTCGGTGCGAGACAGCCGCCTCGCTCAGCTGCATCTGAACGACAGCTTCGTTCGCTTCAGACACTGCATGCGTTCAGACGGGTCCATGCCACTACAGAAGTTGGTGCAGTCAGCTTTAGCCAGTTTCGACTCAGAAACAATCGGACTGTTCGGATTGTGTCTGAAGCAAAATTTATACCAAAATCCCACACTGTTGTAATGCTTCGCGCAGGATCCTTTTGGTGATTTGTCATTGTCCCTGTCGAAAGTGCTGAACTCCATGTCGTCGTGCCAGGCCATAGTATAGAGCTGACTGCCCGGTTCCAGGTCCCCGACCCGCAGCTTGTAGTTCTCGTCAGCTCCGCGCACCTGAAAGTCCTTGTTGGTGGCAGTCAGAACTGACCCATCGAACAGGGCCGCCTCATAAATGAGTCTGCAGGTGCGGTCCTTCGTTAGGGCGGACAGCTGCTCCAGGCCTGCGGGATCGGGCGGACGAAGGCAGATGTGGGTCTGGATAATTAGTCTTGTAATGAGTTCGAAGACTCGAACAGCCTAATCCTTTAGGTCTCAGGTCCACTGCAAGCCCCAGCCGCTCACCCATCCAGTAGTTGCCTCTGGGATCTCCGAAGCCTTTCGCGTAGGTCTCCCAGTTCTGCGCAAACGACAGCCTGTTGTCCAGGTGCTGCTGGAACACGACCTCGCTGAACGCTGGGTGGCCTGAAGGCCGCACGGAGCCGAACTGCACCGGCAGGCCGCCCTGCAGGCCGAACGGCGCGATCTCGACAGCCTGCCGGATGTAGGACGGGCTGGCGTCGATTTGCTGCTTGATCTGCGAGCACCTGAGCCGCGAGCTGCATAGGAAGAGCAGCTGACCGCCAGTTCCGTCCTTGGACACGTGACCCAGCACGGTGGCGCCGAAGTCCTCGCTGCTGACGCCGCTGTCCGCAGTGACGGCCAGGCCGGTGACGAGCCGCTTGTTTTGGGGATCCGAGGGTCCGACCTCGGTAAGCTTGAGCTCCAGCGCGAGCTCGAAGTTGCCGTAGAAAGGGTTGTACCTGGCGTTCAGGATTAAAAAATCATAATTATTCCCGTTTGATCCTATAAGCAGCTCAGTTTGAAGTGCGACAAGTGCGGGGACTGAAATCAGCGCAGCTACCTGATTGCCGAAGGCTTGTTCACGAACTCCACCTGAAAGTCGGCGGCGAATGTCCCGACGCTGAAGGACAGCCAGAGAGCGACAAGCGTGCGGGGCTGCATGGCTGCTAAGTGACTGTGCTTGCTTTTAGGAGACAGGCAAGACAAGAAAGGGCTACTGAGTAGTTAGTTCAGGATCTGACAAGACATTCTGAAGGCGTGTTTATTTAAGCTCAAGTTTTATAAAAAAAGTTTTCAGGAATTTTTTGTCCAAGTAAATGCTTTAGAATGGAAAATTTTCCAAACAAAAAGTAACCACATTTCGCTATTTTCACCCAAAAAATGCTGGTGCTCCCCTTCGGAAGCTACGATAAACTGAGGAATTTTACTTTTTTCCAAAATTGTAAAATTAAATTGCACAGACACTCAGCCCCTAAAATGATTCTTAAAATTTCCACTAGTTAAATTATAAATGGATTCCGAAAATCTTGAAATTCGTGGATAATCCGGAAAAAATCAATCAATCGAATTGGCATGCCAAGCATCTGGGCCGCGGTCTTTCGCTCGTAGGCGGTGCTGTTCTAGGGGGGGGCGCTGTATCATCGGGGCAGGCAAATTTCTTTAAGCTTTTAGCTGCGTTAAAAATTTCAAGGGGAAGCTCAAATTGCCAACATTTTCACCCAGATACAGACCTACCGGTAGTTGCTTGTACCCAAAGTTTCGTACTCACTCACTTCAGCAGCTAGAACGGGTTTAGAGTAAGGCCCGAAAAATGTTAAAAAGTAAAATCTTCAGGAGGGCTGCAGGCACTTTGACGCCTAAAGCGACATCGTCCCACAACCAGCGACTGGGCATGACTGTCCATTGCGCTGACTCCTGAAGCGCGTTCAGTCGCAATAAATACGGTATGTACGCATGGACACACACCCAGTCACGCACTCACATAGGGTGTACAAACCGGCAGTTCCAGGCATGTACACTCTCTATGCCTTGGAAGGTTGCCCTCATGGGCGTAAATTGCACAACTAGCCCATAGCCCAACCAATTCGTGCACAAGGCCCCAAATTAATGTGACCCTGCACACGAGACCGCGCTAAGGAAAAAAAGCCAACCTACAACGCGGGGTCGAACCTGGGTCCAGTGGCACACAAGGCAGACGCGCTAGACCGCCGAGCCACTCGCCCCCCCATCCCAGAGTAAGGCCCAGTCCCAGTCGCTGTTAGAACCCGACCTTATCCAGTGAGCACGCAGTGCATAGCTCGAGGTTTTAAAATACCTAAGCAATTCTTCAAGTTAAAGTAATCGAGCGGTTAAGTCAACGCGTTAAAACCAGATTACAGCAAGGTAAAACAGGCTAAATTGATCTCCAAATGTGTTATTAAAGCTTTGGTTTTGATCAATCTAGTCATTAGTGTGAGCTTATAACAATCACTGCACTTTTACTATCGAATAATAAGACGAAGCATGGACCGATTGGTCATGGCATCATTTTTTTGGTTGGGCATTTATTCATGAATAAGCTGGTTAAATAAGTAGCACAGTAAAATCAGTTCGTGTATTTAAAAGCGCTTGATTCCTAGCTAATTTTTAATGAAAAGTATTGTTAATTTCTAGGTCACTTTTGCGGATGGGAACTTTAACTTTTTTTAATGATCAGTCATCCGCCACGATGACTGCAATTATCCGCTTCTTCTTGTTGCAACAGAAGAGCCAGGCAAATACCGCGATGCCGACTATAATAACGGCAGGCGCTAACCACCACTCGGACCCGCCGCCACTGCCGGAGCCGCCACCTCCGCCGTCGGGACTCTGAGGCACCCTGTAGAAAGTGCTGGCACCGCCGGGCGGTGCGTGACAGATGAAGGGCAGCTGGCTGAAGCAGTGGTCCTTGTACACGGTCCGGTTTGACGGGTGAATCACCGCTGCGCAGCGGTCCGTCGAGCTGCAGTAGCTGCCGGCGCAGCCGATAGTGGCCCCTCTGCGTGGGATTCAACAGAGCAGTATATGGAATCTCCTCTGTTTCAGATACTACTTAAATGCCTATTACTGAAGTTGGCGCGCCGCTTGCTATATAAGGTGCTACTCCTTTTTATCTAAATGACTCACGAGTACAGAAGACTGCCGTCCAGCCATACGTGCCGGCCTTGCTGATGGATGTCAGTCAGCCCGATCCACGAGTAGTTGGCCGTCAGGTGGCCGGGCAGCTGGCCCAGCAGGTCGCCGATTCTTCCTCGGAACCAGCTGGGCAGGAGCAGCAGGTTCGACTGCAGGCTGTTGCAGGCCGACTGCGCCCCTTCAAAGCTGAGCATCCGTTTGACTGAGCCGGTGCCGAAGCAGGTCTCGTTGACCCTGTGCCAGCCGGGCGGACACTCGGTTTTGCGCACCGCCCGCACGCGGATTCGAACTCCGGACGAATTGTAGGAGCTGGAGTATCTGCTCGACTGGAATTCCACCTGGTTTATGCGGGGGGTTCTTTGTAAACGGGATGGCTTCATCTTCAGCTCATGGGACCGAGGTACTTGCCCACCTGCATGGAGCCCGTTCTGCTCATCAGATTGTACTGGCTGTCTAACAGGTATCTCGCTTCGGTAATGTTGACCCCGCCCGTTCTGATGCTCAGGTAGGCGTTGGTCATGTTGGCCTCCAGGATCTCCACAAACAGCTGGCTGCTGTTGCCGCCGTCAACCGAGACGACGAACTTGCAGTGCAGGTCGCGCGGATAGCTGGCCTCGCCATGCCGCCTGGTGACCAGGTAGAAGTCCCGATCAGCGATGCTGCCCGCTCCCGTGGAGTTGCAATAGAAGGTTCGCTGCGCGCTGCCCACTACCAGCAGGCTGGCAACTATGATGAGGCCCAGGCTCGGCATGCTGCTTCGGATTCTTCTCCGAAATTCTCCGAACTTAATCGCTCTTAATAAGCAGTTGAGGAATGCCAATTATACTACCGGTCAGGACAGCGATAAGGTTTTAATTTGTGTCCGTTGCTATAGCGTTGCTATGTTTGTGTTTTTTAGTGTTTTTAATACAGATTGTAGTAGACAAAGCTGGACCTGGCATTCTTGTGCGGGCGTGCATTTTCCTAATCGAACGGGACAAATGTCAAGCTCGTCCACCTGACCGTTGTGCCGCAGCTTGAGTAGCGTTGAACACAAACTCACGGATACAAACCGGACATTGATAAGAAATTTGATCGCAAAAGAATTTAAGCTTCTCATTCTAGCTTTCAAATTCAGTGCACGAATCTCGAGGAAAGCAATTTGGCTAGTTCAAAGGAAAATTTCTTTGATAACGTGCGAACACAATCCGATGCATGACCGTAAAGTTCATTTTAGCAATTTAAAGGGCTTCTTGACATTCAACTTTATATGCACTGTATTTATTGGTATCCCAAGTGTTGTACCCGAGTGATGAGCTCATGATGGACTCGAGTTGCGTTCAGCTTTAAATTGGTTTTGTTTAAAGCTACCTACGTACAGTTTTTCTCTCTCCCCTACGTACTCTATGACGGCTGCTCCTCACCCCGAATTTGTACATCGCTGCACGAGGTCTATCGTCTGTCTTTTTGTCTCGGTATAAGTGAATATATTATCGTTAACGGACAAAAAATACCGTGAGTTTTTGGACTATCAATACGACGCGACAGTTTTTTCAACTGCCTCGGGTAGAATTTCCAACTGCTCAGGAGATTTTCTTTCTGCTTGGAGGGTTTCTTTGTCTGCTTGGGGAATTCTCTGTCTGCGGTGGGATTTTTTACCTGCTCGGGGAGATTTTTTAAACTGAAGATTTTTCTTTTCTGGGAACTTTTCTGTCTGTTTAAGGGATTTTTAACTGCCCGGGGAAGTTTCTGCTTGATTGGGGATTTCCGACTGCTCAAAAGGGATTTTCTAACTGCTGCTGGCGGGGTTGTTCTACTTTACTGCTGGGGGGAGATTTTTCGACTGCTCTCAAATATTTTCTAGCTGGTTGGGAGATTTTTCAAGTGCTCGGGGCAATTGTCTAACTGTTCAGAGAGACTTTCAATAGATTTTCTAAATACTCGGAAGGGTATTATGCTTCTCTGGAGACTTTAATTTTGCTGCAGAGATTTTCTAGCTGCTTAGGGAGTTTCTGTTGAGTACAGGAGGTACTTAAAATGCCTGTCTGCGCCCCCGTGGGGGCACCGAAGAGCTTGTCCTGATTTTCACCTTCGAAGCAGCATTGGACAATAATCGAGACCTTGTGTACTTTAATTTTATGCACAAAAATTTTTTAAACGCTTTTACGAGCATTAGAATTTTGAAACTTCTATAGGGAATTATTATTCTATTCTACTAATGGTAGTCACTGATGATCATAAAATGGTGAAAAAACTCCTCCAGTTAGACTTTTTAGCTTCTTAATAGCTCGCTTGAAGCAGTGATTCACGTGAAAATTGTGGCATCAATGCTTGAAGGATCTGCAGAAGCTGCTTTTAGTCACAGTTCGCTGTCTTGTAAAAACTCTCGGTTTTTTTCGACCGAGGATTCTGTCCCTATCTGCTTGCTTTGAGCCGGAGCGTTTCCTGCCGGGCAATTTCTGGAGGAGAAAAGGCCCTGCTTTTGGCGGCGCCCCCTCCGCCTAATTTGTTTAAATCGGCCTTGGCGCGGCGCACCCCCCTTCCTGCTCCATCTTCGTCGCTTCTAAACTCAATTTCCAGCACTGACTGAGGGGAAGAGCTCCCCTCTTCGCTATCTCACTTCCCCTTTTGGTCTCCTCAATATCGCGGCGGCTTTTTTTCTTCATCTGTGAGCTCCCCATCCGAAAGCCCGACCTCGTATTGATTGCGCAATCGCTGAGTGCCTCTCGTGTCGCCCCGTTTCCTTCCTGTCCCTGGCCTAGAAAATAAGTGTCGAAGATTTGAGCCGGCTTGGGATTGCCCGGGAACCAGCAGCGGCGGCGGCTCTCATCTGGCAGGGCGATCCACAGGCAGATAAACCCGCTGATGAGGCGGCGCGGCTAAATGGGGAAATGCGGGGCGAATAGCCAACAGGGTCAGCTTATCTCTCTGATTGGAAAACACCGCAGCATTGAAGAGCCCCTGATTGGATTTTTTCTTCGGAGACTTTTCGACTATGTGGGGTGAATCGTAGACAGTTCGCACTCTTGCAGTGTTAATTTCTCCTAGAGTTATCAATCAGCTCATATCTCTAAGGAAAATAGCAATGAAAAGGATGGGGCCGGAACTCTCTTTATTCACTGGTCCATTTCTGATGCATCTTTCCGTATCTCTAAGGGTCGCTAATTTATTTGAGCAGCTATGCCTGAAAACTTCACATCTCCATTCATAATATAAAGAAAGTTTTAACTCTGAGGCCTTCAAAAGTCTAAGAGATTCCTATCTCTAAGATTCATACCTGAAAGACTCATATTTTTGAGGCACTCATAACGTTTTGGCTCATACAATGAATGCTTCCAGAGGTTGGAATCAGTATGTGATGACCTGAGAAATCCTCACTGCAGCCATAAATTTTCTATGCGAAGTCAACTGTAACTTCGAAGTCACTGCGAAGGTGACTTGTTCCGCTAATTACCCAACTTTTTTTCGCATCCCGAATTCGCCACCAGGGGTTGATGGCACCACCAGGCGGTTCTGGTGGCCCGCCACCCGCTGAGCCTGCCCTGCGATGCAGCAGATCAGCTGCGGCTGTTGCGTCATCTGGCTTCGCAACATCGCTAAGAAAACATGGCAGGGGACAGATAACAGATCTCTGTCTTTGGGAATGCTCCCTTGCCGGTCGGAAATGTGGATTGTTAATTAAATTGGTGGGTCAATTTTCTACGTGCCTTAGAAATTTGAATAGGTCCTGATGAACAGACGATTTCTTGGATATTTATTTTCAATTACACTCAAATTGAATTGCTGAGGCAAGACCTCCCCTATCTGTCACTCAGCTTCACTCACCTACCCCTTCTACATTGCCTACTTCCCTCCTGCCTCATCTCCTTCTCTTAGTCTCGGCCACTTAGTCTCCAGGCCTCCACTGCATTCAGCAGTTAAAAGGCCAACGCTAAAAGTCTCCCGGCAAAGTCTCCCTAAATGATTTATTATTTATCTTGCCAAGAAATGATTTTGCATGCCCGGCATTCTCAGTGAGTCCCCGCCTGTCTCAGAGCAACGCCGCCAAACTTTGTCGCATCTACTCGACTTCCAAAAATCTGATTAATCGCCGACCTGGCTTTGTCTCCGCCTGCTAGGCCGGTGATTGATGGCGGGCCGTCGTGGGACCTCCGCCTCCCCCCGATCCCCGGCCGCAACCCTGTTTGCCAGGCGTCAATATTCGCCCAGCTTTCGCATTAATGAGACTGGCAGCTCCCTCCTCTCTCTACCTGTCCGTCCGTCGCTACGGATTTCCCTGTTCCATTCGGGTCCCTCCACCTTTGTCTGTTTTCCTGGATTTTCTCCCATCAGTTGCCATGTCCGCTTTTTTTACTCCTCTGACCTGCCACTCTGATATTGCTTCTGCTCTGCTCCTGCAAGCCTGCAAATATATCAGCAATTGCCTTTATCATCTCACTTTTCACCTGCCAATTAAATGCTATTTCTCAATTATACAAGCCTTTCACCTACTTGCATAAATTTTGTCTTTGCTCTCCTGCCTCGTGGTCGTGCTTTGTACCTTTGTATATCTTTCTCTTCTTTATTTACCTTTTTTCGATCGTTCTCACCTTCCTACCCCATCGTTCTCACCTTCCTACCCCATCGTTCTCACCTTCCTACCTTATCGTTCTCACCTTCCTACCCCATCGTTCTCACCTTCCTACCCCATCGTTCTCACCTTCCTACCTTATCGTTCTCACCTTCCTACCTTATCGTTCTCACCTTCCTACCCCATCGTTCTCACCTTCCTACCCCATCGTTCTCACTTTCCTACCCCATCGTTCTCACCTTCCTACCCCATCGTTCTCACTTTCCTACCCCATCGTTCTCACCTTCCTACCCCTCGTTTTTTACCTTCCTAGCCCACTTCATCCTTTGCTTTCTTTTCTCTCTCTCTCTCTTTTGCATTATCGTTCGTTCTCTCACAAAAAAGTTCAATGGGTGACGTTTTTTTTAAATACCTGAGCTCAATTGCAAAGTATAATTCTGAATAGAAGCGCAGTCCCGCTGGGAAACACTTGTGCCCGCGGAAGCACTGTATCGATTCGATGAAATCAGTAACCAAAGAATCTGTATGACGTAACAATCTAAACCTTTTAGTCTTCGTTTCGTTTTTTTTATTGGAAAAAGCACCTGAAGAGTCACTTAATGATGGAGAGCCATGGTGTCTGGGTCCCTCCTGTCTTAGAAACGGGGATGAATTCAGATCCAGTAGTTTTTTCTCATTAAAAGCATTGTTAGTTTGTTACACTGCTCTAGCTATTGTCTTTGTCCCTCCAACTGGTCCAGGGGTCTTCCAGTGTGACTGACTAATGCTTCGCAGGCCACAGCGACCACCCCACAGAGTCTTCAGCCATCAAACGGAAGGCGGGCATCTCTGCAAGACATCGATTGGATCGGCATTTCTGCCGAATGCATGAGTTTGCTTGGTGGCCCCAGCGGGCCCGATGGAGCTCTAATTAGGGCCCTTGTGGCTTGATTAGTTTCGTACAAAGACTTGCCTCTATTGTTGCTCTTGAGCTGGCTTTTTTTATTAAGTTTAGATTCATGGAGAGATTCTCTACCAAATTCATTCGCCTCTACATAAGTCACATCCCATACGAGTGCGATTTTAGTTAATATACGAGCGTAGATTTAAACCTGTTGCCACACATCAGATTCTGGCTCTCTTTCAACATTCAAAAAGATCCGTCAGTCCGAACCCTCATTCATTGCTGTCATTGCCTGAACAGATCAAACTTCGCTATCAAAGTAGAGCGACAGTCATTCCACCAGGTTACAGCCGTAGATGGCGCAAACATCTCTTAGCTCATTCAAGTTCCAGCTTGATCCATAGTTAAATGTTTGCTTAGCATTCCGCCGTTGGATGGGCGGGGCGTCTGGTATCTTGTCCCACTGTGTGTGTGTGCGCCCTAACTGGGGGCCCCATGTTTGCCGCTCTGGTGTTGAATTTGCATCACCCCCCGGCTTGGGTCCGTAGGGCAGTTAATTCAAGGTGTGAAACATTATATACTCGTAGATTAGCGAGCACTACACATATGATTGCATCGTGTAATGGTAAAGAGACAATACGAGTGAGAGGTGAGAGATAAATATTAATTAATATCGGCTCACGATGCGGCAATGATAGCCGATTGCAAAACCATTTGGACCGCCTCGTACGTACTGCGGATTCCATTAGCCATCAGCTCAAGTGCCCCCCCAGTAGGCAGTGCGGGCTGGTCTCTCTGCCTCAGCTTGCCTTGAGCTCACATAATAAAACCATTTTACAAGCCCCGCCACTCAGTCGGCAAAGATCAAACGGCGCGTATTATTTTAGCATTAAAAAGCCGGTTGGGCCCTGCATAATTATCGAAAGAGCTTGGAGCGAATCCCGCCGCTGCACAGTGCACAATAGTGCAGAAGGTTATCGTAAAACTTTGCTTAACTCAGCATCAATGAGCCCGCCCCAGCTTTCAGGGTTAGTTCGAATCCCAAATCCCACTTAGAGTAAATAGAATAAGCTCGATGCAGCCGACTTGCGGACACGGGCTAAAGGGGAAAGTTGGGGAGATTAAACAAGATGGGGAGCAGCTGACTCGGCCGATCCATTAAGTTGATTGAGCACCTTGGCCACGCCATCGCTTCTCACTCACTCTGCTATTTGGGCGCTGCAACTCCAGCGCGCCTGTCAGCGCCGTCACTCTCGCTCTCTCAGGCTGTCCTTGGCAGAGTGGCGTTGAGAGCTGCCTGTCAGCTCTCTGCACAGCCCCCTGGCGCCTAGCAACCCAGTGCAAGAAACTCATCCGGCGCAAATGCATCCGCAATTTCGGCAGCCACTCGTTCTGCAGCAGCTGCTCCAGCATGGCTCATTCGCAACAGCCGCTGCAAATCCAACTTTCCCCAACGGTCTGAATGCGACGGAATTTGACAGGAAGTGCCGGGCACCAGAACGATCTGTCAGCCATTGTAGGAGGAGGCGAGAAAGTCTCTACTGCTCAAGAAGAAGTTTTTTGTCAATGGGGTTTTGCAATTGGGATTCTGTTTCTAACAATGATGGGGATGGTGAGAGAGAGGGGCTCTTCTGCAAATTTGGGAAATTTTAGTTGAAAAGAAAACTACCAGAGAAGAAAAACTGTCCTCAAGTCTGCATTATTCAGGGAGTCCTCCGGAAATCTGCATTGAGCTCATCTCTTTCCCCTAGCTTTCTTTCTCTCTTCACTTCACACCATGCAGATCCGCATTCAGCAGAGACCCATGCGGAATTCCCGATAGTCTCCTGTGCAGACCGGGCTGTCAGGTTTTTCACAACTTGCAGTCGCTGGCCTGCTTTTTTAAGTAGAACAAAGACTCAGACTGGCTGCCTTCTAGGGTGGATGTCTGGGGGAAATGTAGAAGCTGAGAGGTTGAGGGATGGCCAGCGCAGGCAGACAGGCAGTCCTCATCTCAATAATGCGAACGGGAAGCAGAGGTGACAAGCTGTACTGGGAGAGAGTGGCGGGATCACGGAGGCAAGCCACAAATTTTCGCTTTGTAAATAAAACCTTTTCCATCTATCTATCCATTTATCTATCTATCTATCTATCTATCTATCTATCTATCTATCTATCTATCTATCTATCTATCTATCTATCTATCTATCTATCTATCTATCTATCTATCTATCTATCTATCTATCTATCTATCTATCTATCTATCTATCTATCTATCTATCTATCTATCTATCTATCTATCTATCTATCTATCTATCTATCTATCTATCTATCTATCTATCTATCTATCTATCTATCTATCTATCTATCTATCTATCTATCTATCTATCTATCTATCTATCTATCTATCTATCTATCTATCTATCTATCTATCTATCTATCTATCTATCTATCTATCTATCTATCTATCTATCTATCTATCTATCTATCTATCTATCTATCTATCTATCTATCTATCTATCTATCTATCTATCTATCTATCTATCTATCTATCTATCTATCTATCTATCTATCTATCTATCTATCTATCTATCTATCTATCTATCTATCTATCTATCTATCTATCTATCTATCTATCTATCTATCTATCTATCTATCTATCTATCTATCTATCTATCTATCTATCTATCTATCTATCTATCTATCTATCTATCTATCTATCTATCTATCTATCTATCTATCTATCTATCTATCTATCTATCTATCTATCTATCTATCTATCTATCTATCTATCTATCTATCTATCTATCTATCTATCTATCTATCTATCTATCTATCTATCTATCTATCTATCTATCTATCTATCTATCTATCTATCTATCTATCTATCTATCTATCTATCTATCTATCTATCTATCTATCTATCTATCTATCTATCTATCTATCTATCTATCTATCTATCTATCTATCTATCTATCTATCTATCTATCTATCTATCTATCTATCTATCTATCTATCTATCTATCTATCTATCTATCTATCTATCTATCTATCTATCTATCTATCTATCTATCTATCTATCTATCTATCTATCTATCTATCTATCTATCTATCTATCTATCTATCTATCTATCTATCTATCTATCTATCTATCTATCTATCTATCTATCTATCTATCTATCTATCTATCTATCTATCTATCTATCTATCTATCTATCTATCTATCTATCTATCTATCTATCTATCTATCTATCTATCTATCTATCTATCTATCTATCTATCTATCTATCTATCTATCTATCTATCTATCTATCTATCTATCTATCTATCTATCTATCTATCTATCTATCTATCTATCTATCTATCTATCTATCTATCTATCTATCTATCTATCTATCTATCTATCTATCTATCTATCTATCTATCTATCTATCTATCTATCTATCTATCTATCTATCTATCTATCTATCTATCTATCTATCTATCTATCTATCTATCTATCTATCTATCTATCTATCTATCTATCTATCTATCTATCTATCTATCTATCTATCTATCTATCTATCTATCTATCTATCTATCTATCTATCTATCTATCTATCTATCTATCTATCTATCTATCTATCTATCTATCTATCTATCTATCTATCTATCTATCTATCTATCTATCTATCTATCTATCTATCTATCTATCTATCTATCTATCTATCTATCTATCTATCTATCTATCTATCTATCTATCTATCTATCTATCTATCTATCTATCTATCTATCTATCTATCTATCTATCTATCTATCTATCTATCTATCTATCTATCTATCTATCTATCTATCTATCTATCTATCTATCTATCTATCTATCTATCTATCTATCTATCTATCTATCTATCTATCTATCTATCTATCTATCTATCTATCTATCTATCTATCTATCTATCTATCTATCTATCTATCTATCTATCTATCTATCTATCTATCTATCTATCTATCTATCTATCTATCTATCTATCTATCTATCTATCTATCTATCTATCTATCTATCTATCTATCTATCTATCTATCTATCTATCTATCTATCTATCTATCTATCTATCTATCTATCTATCTATCTATCTATCTATCTATCTATCTATCTATCTATCTATCTATCTATCTATCTATCTATCTATCTATCTATCTATCTATCTATCTATCTATCTATCTATCTATCTATCTATCTATCTATCTATCTATCTATCTATCTATCTATCTATCTATCTATCTATCTATCTATCTATCTATCTATCTATCTATCTATCTATCTATCTATCTATCTATCTATCTATCTATCTATCTATCTATCTATCTATCTATCTATCTATCTATCTATCTATCTATCTATCTATCTATCTATCTATCTATCTATCTATCTATCTATCTATCTATCTATCTATCTATCTATCTATCTATCTATCTATCTATCTATCTATCTATCTATATCTCTTTTTGGTTAGTGGCCCACATGCAAAATTTATTCCCTTCGGACAGGGCTTCAACACTCCCCCTTCAACGTAATTAATGTTTGATTTCGACAATTAAATTAACTATTTGATGGAGCTCAGCATCAATAGTCGGGCTGATGCCTCAGACAAACACTGACACACGCAGTGCTGCTCTCATTGATTGGCTGGATGACACTTAGTTTGATGACACCTGTTGTGGATGAGTCAGTTAACTTTGCTCCGTTTCGCAATGCATATGTGAGCTATGAATTATTAATTCATATAATACCCATAATTTAGGCACCAAGGGAGTGCCCTAGTTTCCTTTATGGCTCCATTACGAGCGTAGAATCTCGAAAGTTGCGCGTAAATTTGGACAAATTTTTTTCATTTCAATTGGATTTCCTAGCTGAGCTGAGAAAATTGTTCCCCAAGACTTCCAGACTCGACTATGACGCAACACACCCGGCCCGCAATTTGTCACTGTCCAACTTGATGGAGGGCTGAGCATGACTGGCAGAGTTTTGAGTTTCACTAGGGGAGCGCCGGCAGGCCCCGAGGGGGGAGAGCGCTTGGAAGCTGTGCGAATGATGAAGCCCTGGCTGCAGCAGCCCTCGACAGCTGCTCGAGGATTTCGTTGCGTTGAGCAGGATCCGGCTGATGGGGAACGGGGTGCTGGTGTCACTCTCGAACAACTGGCGCGCGGTTCTGCCCAGCCTCCATTCAGTCTGCCACCTCGATGGGGACCTCCGCGACCCCCAGCACGTCTGGCGATGCTGCACGTAGCTATCTATCTATTTTTTCAAAACTAAGAAATTAACTTGGCCCCATTTCCACTCGATTTGCTTCAATCAATCAGACTCCTGACTGGGAGATCTTTCCCAACACCCGGCCTCCTAAGCGGCATCGGCTTAATTAGATTGATCAGCTCGTCCCTGGTTTGGGCTGAAAGTCGCGACTCGGGACGGCGCTCAGATGCGCCTCATCTCCTCCTCCGGCGCCGAGTTCTTGCGGCACAGCTGGCGTGCTTTTTGTCTGCAATTTCTTCTTCTGTGTTTTGGACCTGTCTTTGCCCGGTTAGCATTGTTTCAATGTGAAACATTGGGTTCCGAATGATTGATTGCTTGAATTTTGACGGATAAACTGGGTCGGTCGATTACCCAGCTAGAATTTCTCTATGAGCACACTTGGTGAATTAATGACTAATTTATTTAAGTGCTATGACTATAATTCTAGTCAGCAGTTTAGTCAATGACCCTAAGATTCAGTTTTTTTATTGGTGCCAGCATCAGTCTGAGTCAGTCTATGACTCCTAGTCTATGACTTCTAGTCTGAGTCAGTCTATGACCCTAGTCTGAGTCAGTCTATGACTTCTAGTCTGAGTCAGTCTATGACCCTAGTCTGAATCAGTCTATGACTCCTAGTCTGAGTCAGTCTATGACCCTATTCTGAGTCAGTCTATGACTCCTAGTCTGAGTCAGTCTATGACCCTAGTCTGAGTCAGTCTATGACCCTAGTCTGAGTCAGTCTATGACTCCTAGTCTGAGTCAGTCTATGACCCTAGTCTGAGTCAGTCTATGACCCTAGTCTGAGTCAGTCTATGACCCTAGTCTGAGTCAGTCTATGACTCCTAGTCTGAGTCAGTCTATGACCCTAGTCTGAGTCAGTCTATGACCCTAGTCTGAGTCAGTCTATGACCCTAGTCTGAGTCAGTCTATGACTCCTAGTCTGAGTCAGTCTATGACCCTAGTCTGAGTCAGTCTATGACCCTAGTCTGAGTCAGTCTATGACCCTAGTCTGAGTCAGTCTATGACCCTAGTCTGAGTCAGTCTATGACTCCTAGTCTGAGTCAGTCTATGACCCTAGTCTGAATCAGTCTATGACTCCTAGTCTGAGTCAGTCTATGACCCTATTCTGAGTCTTTCTATGACTCCTAGTCTGAGTCAGTCTATGACCCTATTCTGAGTCTTTCTTTGACTCCTAGTCTGAGTCAGTCTATGACCCTAGTCTGAGTCAGTCTATGACTCCTAGTCTGAGTCAGTCTATGACCCTAGTCTGAGTCAGTCTATGACTCCTAGTCTGAGTCAGTCTATGACCCTAGTCTGAATCAGTCTATGACTCCTAGTCTGAGTCAGTCTATGACCCTATTCTGAGTCTTTCTATGACCATTTGTCTGAGACAGTCTGTAAACTCCAGTCTCTAAGTTTACGATCCGAATCTAAATCATTTTTTTAACAAGGCAATGTTTCATCTGCAATTTGTTTTTACTTTCGAAGGTTGACAATGGCTGCGTCATACATGGATTTTGATGTCGTACGCATCCCAATATTTAAAAAATGGGTCAAAAGTAGTTTAAGACAACAATTCTGCAATGAATTATGCTCAATTCTCTCTGCCATCGATGCGAATACTCTGGCTGCAGTGGAAACAAAGGCTGTTATGTAAGAAGACAGACGCCAAGACAGAGCAGCTGCGCAACGGGCAGAACAAACATCGGGGCAGCCCCAGTGCCTGTCTTTCTTTTCTTAAGGTGAAGGCAGGCAGGCAGGCAGGCAGAGGTCCGGGTGTGGCGCACAAGGGCACAGAGATCAAGCTGAGCAAAATTTACCCAGCGCTCAGCAAGCGCCGATTACACGCTCACATGGACAGAGTAATTAAAGTGGGTGATGCGGAGTTCTGTGAGCAAACTTTCACCGCCTGCCAAAGGTCGGTCTCTGCTTAGCTTAGAGCCGCTCCGCCTTCGCTGCAGAAGTAAATAAAAAAATCTACTCGATTATCTTCTTTTGAGTAGATAACTGTTTGAATGGCGCTTTTTGGGTTCGACTCAAAAGTTCGACTATTATTATGGTCGATCCGTTGGTTATTATTCAAGACAAAGTGCCGTCTCAGGCAATTTTCTATGTTTTTTCACTGATAATGTATTTTTAGATAAAGTTCTAGGTGATTCTCAAGGTCGTTTCCACTGATAATCTATTTTTAGATTAAGTTCAAGGCGATCTCAAGGTCATTTTAACTGATACTCTATTATTTGATAAAGTTCTAGGGCCAATCTAGGCGATTCTCAAGGTCGTTTTCACTGATACTCTATTTTTAGATGAAGTTCTAGGCGATTTTTAAGGTTTTTTCACTGATAATCTATTTTTAGAGAAAGTTCTAGGCGATTATCACGGTCGTTTCCATTGATATTATATTTTTAGATGAAGTTCTAGGCGATTCTCAAGGTCACTTCCACTGATACTCTATTTTTAGATGAAGTTCTAGGCGCTTTTCAAGGTCGTTTTCGCTGACACTATTTTTATATGAATTTCTTGGCGGCTTTTCATGCACTTTTAGCAAGCCGTGAGATCGCTGTCATCTGAAAGGATTTTAGTAATTGGAGAAAAAGCCTGAAATGAAAAAGCAAGCATGGGACTTTATCGACATAGTTTACTTGTTATTCTATAAAAAATCTTTACAGATTCCATAATATAGCTAAACTCATGCTAGTCAAATATATTTATAAGACTTGCTACGGTACTGCGGATACAGGAGTGTACAAAGCAATTAATCAGTAATTATTTCGTTTCTGCGGGGTAACGGCGCCGGCATCCCACTGGCCGTCTGTTTAGAGTAGTTCGATGATGGCGAAAATCAAGACGAGGAAAGAGCAAATCTGAAGTATCCGTTCTGAGAAACAAAAAAATTGGATGACAGCAAAAATCGATACAGGCGGTACGCAATTATTGGCTAATTATGCAGACGCAGAGAGCAAGTAGTTTTATCAATGGATTTTTCCCCCAGCTGAGGTGCTTTTTTGTAAGCGAGTGAGCGGACTAGATGCGCGTGTTTGTTGCTATGCAGTACGAGCGTACTGATAAATTCCTGAAGGAGTTAGTTGCGCTGTCGGACACTGCACACAGTTTGCTATTAATTTTGTTAAAAATCGCTGAGCAAAAAAACTAAACAAACCCTTGGCTCGGTTTGCTTTGATTTTTGCCGCTCGTCATTATGCGTGATCGGAGTTAGACGGTGATGAAAGCTAGACTAAGCAGTTAGGACTTGTCAGCCGTAAAGCAGGCCAACTTGTTCGGTGTGCGGTGTTAGACTCACGGCAACTCAAAAATTTCAGCTCAATAGAATCAACTAAAAACAGCTTTAAAAAAGGAAAAGCGATTGCAGAAGGAAATCTGGCGTCAAAGAAGTCCATGTACAATTGAGACGCGGCGGCGAGTAGTTTCGAGGCAACAAAAATAGCGCTGATGAAAGTTGCATGACTATAAAAAACATTGGATGCGATTTACGTGGGCTGCAGGCTGCACGCTTCAAGAAAGATTTTTTATCATCTATTACAGATAAACAGGCGAGATCGAAGAAAAATCGATAAATTTCGCGGAGTGGGGTGGTTGAGTCATCAGGCGGAGAGGGGTGGGCGCAGGCGGGACAGCCAATCAAACCAAACTGCCGCCAGTGTCCTCCATGATCATGTGCTGGGGCGGTGGTTTTGATCGCTGGCCGAGGGTCTGATAGCTGAGCTGCTGTTGCTGTTGCTGCTGCGGATTCAGAACCGGCACCGGCAGCGGCCTTGCCTGGCGCTGCAGGGTCATCGACCGGCCGCCGTCGCCTACGAAGCTGCGACCAGATGGAGCGCCGGGATGCCCGCCGATACCACTGCCAGGAAAGTCCAGGCCCAGAAGGGAGGAAGTTTGCTGTCCGTGGTGCAGCTGCGGATGGTGCTGATGAAGCATCAGGTGGTGGCTGGTGGTGGCCGGCGGCCGGTTGTTGTTGCTATTGGAGACGCTGCCGCCTTTGCCGCTGTCCCCGTCCGACTCCGGCACGCTGTCCGACTGCTCATCAACGAGCTTCGCTGAGGCTGCCTGGTGCTGCAAATGACGAAGGGGTATCCATGGTAACAGACAAACAGACAAACAAGCTAACTAGCTAGCTAAGCAAATAGTTAAGTAAATAAAAATGATGGCCACTTCAATAACTAATTAACTATCAAAATTATTTCACTAGCCAGTTATTAGTTATCTCAATCAATCTAATTAACACAGCAAAGCTAGTTAACCATCAGCGCGCCCCGTCAGTTCCATCATGAATTTAAACAAGTCAGCTAGGCGCAACCCAAATGCAAAAAGCTGGCCAATTCATTAGCCTCGTCATAATAATCCCCGCAAAACTGCCGCGTGACAATGCAACCGTGGCTGCCAGTCAGCCAGCAGAATGCGGACCCAAACGCACGCAAGCCTGCGCAGTCAGCGATGTGAACAGAGACGCCGGCAGACACATCCGCAACACCGCTTTGTCTCTGTTGTGAGCGGGTTTTTGATGCACAGAAGAGGCCAATTCCAGCAAGCCCAGAGACCCCCACTGAGCAGGCACTCCAGCCAGCCTCTTGACTTATCGCCCATTCCTATCCCATCAAAGCGGCGCTTGCTAGGGTGAGGTGGGGGGGGGGGGGCAAATGCCGGACGCTCAAGTTATCTACGAAACAATGAAAGCAGCGAACTGTGCGCCGCTGCCGCAGCCTCCCGGATGATCAATCAATTCTGAACCTCGCCTTGCACGCCGCCGGCCTGACAAAATGGCTCTCGGCTCCGAGGCTGCAGCAGCCACTCGTGCGACAATAAAAACTGAACAGGCGCACAATAAGCCGCGCTGCTGTGCAAGGACGGCTAGGATAAGGGATAAAATCCATTTTGATAGTTAAACGTTATCTTCCTCTTTCTTGTTGTTGGCCTTCATTGCTGTAAACAAGACCTGTTTCTATTAATTAATAGAAGCTGCATCACAGGGGATCTAATTCTGTTTGTTTGGCATCAAAAGTTTTTACCTCCAGCTACATTGAATTAACGGCAAACTTCTGTGTCCCAGATCCGGAGAATGGGGAAACATAATTTTTTGGGAATTTGATTTAAAACAAATCCCTATTGTTCACTGGGCCGGGCTGCCCTGCAGACAAAGACAGTCAGGAAGAGCGGCTGCAACGTCCCAGCCTGGCGATGCGACTTGCGCAGACAATGCGGCAGCCAGCAAGTCAGCCCGCACAGGCCCAGACCGTTGCGGGCCCGCAGCGCCCCGTCTATCAATGATGCATGATGCGCGGGAAGTTGCGAGACCCTACGGCCTGCCCCCCTGCAACAACCAAGCCCACAGGCTCACTTCCCCATACTGGGCATTGTCTTCCCATCTCTCTGTCCCTCTTCATTCTCCACTTCCATCCAGTGTGTCCTCACGTTCCCCCACCAAAGCAAGCTTCTCAATATTCCCAATTTTTCCCAATCTTCCCAAGCGTATGACTAAACCAGCAGACTGGGCAAAAACTATCGCCCCACGGAAACAGAGTGTCTCCGTGAACCTCCGCACTGGCGGTTGGAGGCCGGGGCAGTTTTTATTGAAAACTTGGGCTGCAGCCCGGAGCAATCAATTGGGATTAACGCAACTGTTGCCGATTGCAGGGAAACATCAGCCGCTTCTGCTGTCTTTGAAAAAATACACCCCTCCGCCTTCTGCAATTAATAAATTTTATGGCCCAGTTTCATTTCTCACAATTGCTTTTGCAACAATTTTTGCCTGAGCAAGAAATATCGCGAAGAGATATGACAGAAATATTAGTTTTGCTGCTTTTTCTATTACTATAATGCCTCCTCGACCGCGACCCACTTGAACTGCCTTCCCCGCAACTCGCTCACCCAGCCATCTCCCCCCACCCAGCCCTCAGTGACATTCGCGCTACCGAGCGATAAGAGTGTGTTACGAGTTGTTGAAGTGGAAATAGTTTTTTCTCCATGTTCCTAATATCCCCCTGCTAAGTCTTCCTAAATTCCCCCGGTTTGTTTAACTGCGCGCCCACCGGAGGGTGGGGAGGGGCTGACACGGTGACGGCTCGCGCAATAAAAGTGTTCAGCTTTGGAAGCCTCTCGCAACGGGATAATTGCGGCGGGGACGCGCTGAGAAAAAATTGCAATATCCCCGCTGAGGATGAGTCCCTTCAACTTGTAATATTCTTCCACTTGTCAGAAATTGCTAGAAAAATGATATTTTTGGGCGCGACTTATTGCTGCTAAAACTGGAGTGGCTTCACTGTTGCCGTGCAAGAATTTTCTGAGATTCAGTAGTTCCGTCTGGAGGGTCAGAAATTGAACAAAGACAGTCAGGAGTTCGGTCTCAAGAGTCCCACATTGAACAAAGACAGTCAGTAGTTCGGTCTCGAGAGTCTCACATTGAACAAAGACAGTCAGTAGTTCGGTCTCGAGAGTCTCACATTGAACAAAGACAGTCAGGAGTTCGGTCTCGAGAGTCTCACATTGAACAAAGACAGTCAAAATTTCGGTCTCGAGAGTCTCACATTGAGCAAAGACAGTCAGGAGCTCGGTCTCGAGAGTCTCACATTGAGCAAAGACAGTCAGGAGCTCGGTCTCGAGAGTCTCACATTGAGCAAAGACAGTCAGGAGCTCGGTCTCGAGAGTCTCACATTGAACAAAGACAGTCAGGAGCTCGGTCTCGAGAGTCTCACATTGAACAAAGACAGTCAGGAGCTCGGTCTCGAGAGTCTCACATTGAACAAAGACAGTCAGGAGCTCGGTCTCGAGAGTCTCACATTGAACAAAGACAGTCAGGAGCTCGGTCTCGAGAGTCTCACATTGAACAAAGACAGTCAGGAGCTCGGTCTCGAGAGTCTCACATTGAGCAAAGACAGTCAGGAGCTCGGTCTCGAGAGTCTCACATTGAACAAAGACAGTCAGGAGCTCGGTCTCGAGAGTCTCACATTGAACAAAGACAGTCAGGAGTTCGGTCTCGAGAGTCTCACATTGAACAAAGACAGTCAGGAGTTCGGTCTCGAGAGTCTCACATTGAACAAAGACAGTCAGTAGTTCGGTCTCGAGAGTCTCACATTGAACAAAGACAGTCAGGAGTTCGGTCTCGAGAGTCTCACATTGAACAAAGACAGTCAGGAGTTCGGTCTCGAGAGTCTCACATTGAACAAAGACAGTCAGGAGTTCGGTCTCGAGAGTCTCACATTGAACAAAGACAGTCAAAATTTCGGTCTCGAGAGTCTCACATTGAACAAAGACAGTCAGGAGCTCGGTCTCGAGAGTCTCACATTGAGCAAAGACAGTCAGGAGCTCGGTCTCGAGAGTCTCACATTGAGCAAAGACAGTCAGGAGCTCGGTCTCGAGAGTCTCACATTGAACAAAGACAGTCAGGAGCTCGGTCTCGAGAGTCTCACATTGAACAAAGACAGTCAGGAGCTCGGTCTCGAGAGTCTCACATTGAACAAAGACAGTCAGGAGCTCGGTCTCGAGAGTCTCACATTGAACAAAGACAGTCAGGAGCTCGGTCTCGAGAGTCTCACATTGAGCAAAGACAGTCAGGAGCTCGGTCTCGAGAGTCTCACATTGAGCAAAGACAGTCAGGAGCTCGGTCTCGAGAGTCTCACATTGAACAAAGACAGTCAGGAGCTCGGTCTCGAGAGTCTCACATTGAACAAAGACAGTCAGGAGTTCGGTCTCGAGAGTCTCACATTGAACAAAGACAGTCAGGAGTTCGGTCTCGAGAGTCTCACATTGAACAAAGACAGTCAGTAGTTCGGTCTCGAGAGTCTCACATTGAACAAAGACAGTCAGGAGTTCGGTCTCGAGAGTCTCACATTGAACAAAGACAGTCAGGAGTTCGGTCTCGAGAGTCTCACATTGAACAAAGACAGTCAGGAGTTCGGTCTCGAGAGTCTCACATTGAACAAAGACAGTCAAAATTTCGGTCTTGAGAGTCTCACATTGAACAAAGACAGTCAGGAGCTCGGTCTCGAGAGTCTCACATTGAGCAAAGACAGTCAGGAGCTCGGTCTCGAGAGTCTCACATTGAGCAAAGACAGTCAGGAGCTCGGTCTCGAGAGTCTCACATTGAACAAAGACAGTCAGGAGCTCGGTCTCGAGAGTCTCACATTGAACAAAGACAGTCAGGAGCTCGGTCTCGAGAGTCTCACATTGAACAAAGACAGTCAGGAGCTCGGTCTCGAGAGTCTCACATTGAACAAAGACAGTCAGGAGCTCGGTCTCGAGAGTCTCACATTGAGCAAAGACAGTCAGGAGCTCGGTCTCGAGAGTCTCACATTGAACAAAGACAGTCAGGAGCTCGGTCTCGAGAGTCTCACATTGAACAAAGACAGTCAGGAGTTCGGTCTCGAGAGTCTCACATTGAACAAAGACAGTCAGGAGTTCGGTCTCGAGAGTCTCACATTGAACAAAGACAGTCAGTAGTTCGGTCTCGAGAGTCTCACATTGAACAAAGACAGTCAGGAGTTCGGTCTCGAGAGTCTCACATTGAACAAAGACAGTCAGGAGTTCGGTCTCGAGAGTCTCACATTGAACAAAGACAGTCAGGAGTTCGGTCTCGAGAGTCTCACATTGAACAAAGACAGTCAAAATTTCGGTCTCGAGAGTCTCACATTGAACAAAGACAGTCAGGAGCTCGGTCTCGAGAGTCTCACATTGAGCAAAGACAGTCAGGAGCTCGGTCTCGAGAGTCTCACATTGAGCAAAGACAGTCAGGAGCTCGGTCTCGAGAGTCTCACATTGAACAAAGACAGTCAGGAGCTCGGTCTCGAGAGTCTCACATTGAACAAAGACAGTCAGGAGCTCGGTCTCGAGAGTCTCACATTGAACAAAGACAGTCAGGAGCTCGGTCTCGAGAGTCTCACATTGAACAAAGACAGTCAGGAGCTCGGTCTCGAGAGTCTCACATTGAGCAAAGACAGTCAGGAGCTCGGTCTCGAGAGTCTCACATTGAGCAAAGACAGTCAGGAGCTCGGTCTCGAGAGTCTCACATTGAACAAAGACAGTCAGGAGCTCGGTCTCGAGAGTCTCACATTGAACAAAGACAGTCAGGAGTTCGGTCTCGAGAGTCTCACATTGAACAAAGACAGTCAGGAGTTCGGTCTCGAGAGTCTCACATTGAACAAAGACAGTCAGTAGTTCGGTCTCGAGAGTCTCACATTGAACAAAGACAGTCAGGAGTTCGGTCTCGAGAGTCTCACATTGAACAAAGACAGTCAGGAGTTCGGTCTCGAGAGTCTCACATTGAACAAAGACAGTCAGGAGTTCGGTCTCGAGAGTCTCACATTGAACAAAGACAGTCAAAATTTCGGTCTCGAGAGTCTCACATTGAACAAAGACAGTCAGGAGCTCGGTCTCGAGAGTCTCACATTGAGCAAAGACAGTCAGGAGCTCGGTCTCGAGAGTCTCACATTGAGCAAAGACAGTCAGGAGCTCGGTCTCGAGAGTCTCACATTGAACAAAGACGGTCAATTTTGGATGCAAAAAATCTCCAAAATGACGTTCGCAAGGTATTCGACTCGAACCCAAATCATCGCGGGGCATTAAGCCAACGCTTTTGTACAAAGCCAGAATCGGCAAAAGCTTCCAGGCACGGCTGCAGCAGCGCCAGATGTTGAGCAGCCTTGCTCAACGACCTCCCGCTGCGGCCTGGACTTGGGGCCAGCCCATTCGCATCTGGTCGACTTCTTAGCCAAAATTTTGGGATAAAAATCCAAGTGTGCAAGCTAATTGATTGCGTTGCAAATCTGGAGGATATCTCATGTCCGGGCTTAATCCTCTTTGCGTGCTGGTTGTTCAAGTTTTGATAATCTCTGTCTGAAACAGCGGGGGTCGGGCGTGCCCGCTCAGCAGGGGTCTTTGTGAGCGACTGGCATTGGGAATATTCAGACTGGGACCTTGCAGACAGCTACCTGTGGGGGATTCTGCTGCATATCACTTTCAGTACTGTTTACTCGGATCTGACGCTCTGTCTCAACCTGGTATCTCAACCATTTCAAATGCCGCCACCATTCCGGTGCTTCTCCCATTTTCTAATAAATTGTTCCATTCTCAACAAAAACTTTCTCAATCGTGTCCAACTTCGCAGAAACAGGCCGCTTGACCCCAATAAATCCCCTCTCGCGCCACTGATCGCAAGCGAATCCCTATAGTAGATATTGTGTCAGTCCGATCCGGCCGGCTTAATCCCCACGCACACACACGACTGGCAGCAGCTGTCACTCGCGCATTCACGCGGGCGCACCAGTTCCCCCCTGCGGTAGTTAATTGTCTCAGCAAGCGGCAGGCGATAGGCCAATCCGGTTACGCAACAAGCTGTATCGCGTGACCCAATGAAAAACAACGAAAAGCTCACCGGCTGCAGGAAGGTGTCCAGCTTCTGCTGTCCGAACCGGCTGTCGTAGTCCCGCTCCACCAGCGGCAGGCTGTAGCTGCCGCCTCCTCCTCCGCCGCCACTGCCGCCGCCGAGGCCCTGGTTCGTCTTCAACGTGCCGGCCGACTCCAGCGGCACGGCGGCCGACTTGTGACCGGCGCCAGACCTGGCCGATGAGTGCACCAGCTCTGTTGGCGGGATCAGTTGGGCCAGATTTACTCATTAACATAATTTCTCACCCTGGCCGATGGTAGTCCCTCATTAGCATAATTATGCCGGACGTATTATCGATTCGCCCCCCTGACTCGATCAGGGGGGAAATTTATCCCCTCCAGCGTATCGGCAGCATCTGCCAACCCTCCCCCCGGTCCAGCTCGACGCCCCGCCCCCCTTCGAGGATGGAAAGTTTTAAGAAAATTGCCGACACCAGCGCGGCCCCCGAGGGACCGGTCTCCAGCCGGCAAGAAGCTGATGGGATATTCATTCCGTCCCAAACCGCCCAGCCCCCATAATCCGAATTTTCGCCCGAGCAACCTGGAGGCCGGTAATTTTTCAATATCGGCTTGTTAGATCTGAGACCCCGGCTCGGCTTTCAGCCAGCTCTGCGGCGCTGACTCGCAGCTCAGTTCGAGTGAGTCTTCGGTTCGGGCACAACTTTCTTCTTCTTTTTCTATTTTTTGCTGCATTTTCCTTCAGTCTGAGAGCTCAGCTAACTGAAAGAAGCGCCAGAGAATTTTGGCAAATTTTTAAAATTCCAAATCGAAATCTTTCGGATTCCCTAATCCCCTAAACTCGCTCGCCGCGGACACAAACTGGAGGAGCCGAATCCTCCCATTTTCCCAATTGGAAAAATAATTGGGACCGCACTGGCCGCGCTTCTCCTTGCCCGTGCATGCCGAGAGGTGCTCGCAGCCCGTGTGTGACGTGAGACTCTGCCCGCTGCTGCTGCTGCTGCGCCTCTGCCTCTTGCCTGATCCCCCTCCCGAGCAGTCTTCGCGCTTTATCTCTGTCAGCTTCATCATTCTCCTCAGCATCATTTCACTCCAGTTTGCCTATCTCATCGCAGTCTCCCTCTCTCATCCCAGTCTCCCTCTCTCATCCCAGTCTCCCTCTCTCATCCCAGTCTCCCTCTCTCATCTCAGTCTCCCTCTCTCATCTCAGTCTCCCTCTCTCATCCCAGTCTCCCTCTCTCATCTCAGTCTCCCTCTCTCATCTCAGTCTCCCTCTCTCATCCCAGTCTCCCTCTCTCATCCCAGTCTCCCTCTCTCATCTCAGTCTCCCTCTCTCATCTCAGTCTCCCTCTCTCATCCCAGTCTCCCTCTCTCATCCCAGTCTCCTTCTCTCACCTGAGTCTCCCTCTTTCCAGTCAGTCTCCCTCTCGAGTCGCAGTCTCCTTATCTCGCAATATACTCCCAAAAGCTCCAATCTCACCCGGTCCTCGCCACAGCCCACTAAATCCCCACTCACGCCTTTTTCTTCATCCCCACTTTCCCAGTCACACTTCCTCTCGCTCTCTTTTTTTCAGCAGCAAACTTCCTCCATCCGAGGAGATTCAGGGCATTGAATTCGACAGCTTGAGAGCGGCAGTCCGGCAAGGAAGCTGAGCTGCTCTGCTGGCCGAGGTTTACCGGCACTTAAGAGCTCGGCAGGGTGAGCTGCCCGTCCGAAGGTCTGTAACCCAGCAACTGGGAGGGAGATGCGCAGCGTGCAATGCACATGACGTGTACGCCGTACAGTGCGCCGGACTGAGAGCGGATGCGGTCTAAGGGCTAAGCTGATTTGGACAAGCCTAATCGTCCTGAGTAACTGGGTGATTAATATTAATCAAAAGATCTGCAGCTCAAAGGCAGCCAGCCTGCTTAAAACTTAGCCAAAGCTTATTTTTCCTGCCCTGTGAGACGCTGCTTACCTGTGTCTACCTGGGCAGACAAAAACTTACAGCTTGGCCATCTTAAGGCTGAAATTCGATTTCTAAGCCAGATAATGGGAGCCCACTTTACCAGCAGCAGCAACAGAAAAACACCCCACATAGAAGACTGGGAAGAGGGGCTGCAAGTGCTTCCCATCTCATTGGGAAGTGTTGGGAGATTTTTTCAGAGGAAGGAAGACACACGGGCCGGATCAATGCCTCAGCAGGGACCAGGCCTACCGTGAGGCGCCCCAACCCATCCCTTCGGCGTCCCTGCAGGATCGATATTAATCAGGTCCCCCGACTGAAAAGCGAGCAGCAGCAGAGGAATCTTCCAGACCTCTTGGCGAGTTTTTTAAGCCCCTTTGGGGATCTGCCAAGCCCAGAAAGCTCAACTAGTGGTAGTTTACTTTCTATGAAAACAGGAGCAAACAGGAGCCTTGAACAAAACTGCATCTTTCCTGCTTAAGTGGGACTGCTGTCTTCGAAGAACCTCGCTGTTGATTCTTGCTTCCTCTGAGAAGCTCATTCTGACCTCCCCCGAGAAGCTCATTCTGATCTCCCCCGAGAAGCTCATTCTGATCTCCCCCGAGAAGCTCATTCTGACCTCCCCCGAGAAGCTCATTCTGATCTCCCCCGAGAAGCTCATTCTGATCTCCCCCGAGAAGCTCATTCTGATCTCCCCCGAGAAGCTCATTCTGACCTCCCCCGAGAAGCTCATTCTGATCTCCCCCGAGAAGCTCATTCTGATCTCCCCCGAGAAGCTCATTCTGACCTCCCCCGAGAAGCTCATTCTGACGCCCCGAGAAGCCCATTCTGACGCCCCGAGAAGCCCATTCTGACCTCCCCCGAGAAGCTTATTCTGACGCCCCGACAAGCCCATTCTGACGCCTCGAGAAGCCCATTCTGACGCCCCGAGAAGCCCATTCTGACGCCCCGAGAAGCTCACTCTGAGAAGCCCATTCCCCGAGCTCCCATTGTTTGTATTATTGCAAAAATCGGCTTCTCCGATAGGTCAGAAATCGCGCATTCCAGGAAATCCGATTTCCAACCGCCGCCAGCTGTTGGCGGCCCCACGCCCCGGCGCAGCGGAAGAAGCAATCGGAGCGGCCAAGAAAGCTGAGAACGAAAGTTAAAGAAATTTTTCGAGGTGCCAGAAAAATCTGTCAGAAAAAATCGGGGGAGAAACTCGAGATGCCGCCCAGGCCTATGAAAATTAGGCGTGGGTGCTGAGGCGCTTAAAAACTTACTGAAACTCACGCGGAAAATTTCTCACGCGGCTAGAATTCTTCCTCAATTTCTCACCTTTCCCATTCAACCAAACCCAAATCCCCACACGCTCCCCCGGGGGGGGGGGAGTTGGGAGAATTAATGACGATGACGGAGGCTGGACGTTGTTGGAATTTTTAGAAAGCGGCCTTTGTGTTTGGCTCAATTACCAACTTCTTCAAGAAAAATGTTTTCAAGCCGGGACATGACTTTGCAAGGCTGCGCTGAGACAGATGGGGGAGCACGCTGAGCTCCCAGCCACCTGAATTCCCCTCAAGTTTCTCCCGCCTCTCTGCAAACTGCTCCCTAGGACAGGCAGGTTGCCTTGTTCTTCCCCCCTCTCTGCTCTTCTTTCTTCTGTTGGGGGATCTTCAGAAGAATATTCTTCAGCAATGCTGGAAATCCATTGTCCCCGGCTATTTTTTACTGGGAATTTTTTTTCGGAAATTAGTAAGAGTTTCTTGTAGAGAAGGAGACCGGGCTCCCTTGCCCACTTGAGGACGGCATTGCTCCGCATTGGGATCATGGGGGCGCAGCCGACTGGCGCGCTTGTTCCGGGCAAGATTTTGAGAAGAATAAAATTGATTACTAAATATGCGTGGGATTTTTCTCGCTGACGGGGGGTGGGGAAGAAGGCAAATCAGTGCTAAACACCGGGTGAGTTGGCGGCCTTAGGAGCTGTCCGCCTTGTCAACCGGGAGTGGCTGAGGGCAGACAGCCCGGGCACGTGGACCGGTCCGACTTTCTCCTCGCTGGCCTCGCCTTTTTTAAAAGCGAGTTTTTAGTCCGCTTGCGTGACGGCCTCGGCTGCGGAGTTCAGCGGGGCTCCGGCCTCGGCCTGCCAGCTTTTTAAGTGGAATTTTCGCACGTTTTTTTTCTTTACTCTCCGTCTCTCGTCTCGTAGATTTGGCACGTACTATGCGAAGGCTGGAGATTCTGCCTGCGCCTGCATCTCTCTGCTTGCCCCTTTTTCTCCCTGTCTCAATCTTTGTCTTCGACTCTTTGGTCTCTACTTAATCCAAGAATAGTTGATATGTTAAATATCGAAAAATATTAAATTAATTGGATGACCTCTCCCGCGCCTCTTTGTTCCCTCGCCTATTTTGTTTCCTTTCCTCTCTGCTTTTTTAGACTTTAAAGTGACAGATTTGTACGGGGAAACGGAGTGTCTTTTGAACTAAATTGCGGGGGAACGGCTCAGGCGGAACTTTGCCGAAATTCTGCTTTAATGGGGCCTCGAGCAGCTGCTCAGCCCGTTGATGAAGCCAGCCCGCCCGTCTCATTTCAGCGCAGATTTTCACACATGGCGGAAGACAAATATTTGAGCGGAGCGGACAGTTTCCTGGCCGGATTGTGATGAAGACTTGATTGCCAATCGTGAAGGAAATTTGACGCTAGCGGGCTGGGACTTGCGGAGCCGCTATGGGGACAATTTCCCCGCTGATCTGTTGCCCAGGAATTCGTCTATAGGCATCCCTCTGGCGCTGGCGCTCCCTGAACTCCCTCTGGCGCTCCCTGAACTCCCTCTGGCGCTCCCTGAACTCCCTCTGGCGCTCCCTGAACTCCCTCTGGCGCTCCCTGAACTCCCTCTGGCGCTCCCTGCACTCCCTCTGGCGCTCCCTGAACTCCCTCTGGCGCTCCCTGCACTCCCTCTGGCGCTCCCTGCAATCCCTCTGGCGCTCCCTGCAATCCCTCTGGCGCTCCCTGCAATCCCTCTGGCGCTCCCTGAACTCCCTCTGGCGCTCCCTGAACTCCCTCTGGCGCTCCCTGAACTCCCTCTGGCGCACCCTGCACTTCCCCTGGCGCTCCCTGCACTTCCCCTGGCGCTCCCTGCACTCCCTCTGGCGCTCCCTGCAATCCCTCTGGCGCTCCCTGCACTCCCTCTGGCGCTCCCTGCAATCCCTCTGGCGCTCCCTGCAATCCCTCTGGCGCTCCCTGCAATCCCTCTGGCGCTCCCTGCAATCCCTCTGGCGCTCCCTGCAATCCCTCTGGCGCTCCCTGCAATCCCTCTGGCGCTCCCTGCAATCCCTCTGGCGCTCCCTGCAATCCCTCTGGCGCTCCCTGCAATCCCTCTGGCGCTCCCTGCAATCCCTCTGGCGCTCCCTGCAATCCCTCTGGCGCTCCCTGCAATCCCTCTGGCGCTCCCTGCAATCCCTCTGGCGCTCCCTGCAATCCCTCTGGCGCTCCCTGCACTCCCTCTGGCGCTCCCTGCACTCCCCTTGGCTCTACACTAAGGTATCCCAAAGCAGCTAATAAGTGACTCACTCTCACTGAATGATGGTAGCCAAAAACTTTTGGTTTTGCTTGCAGCGCAAGTGCAGGACGGCCCCCTGCGGCCAAACTGAATGAAAATTCACTCACCGAAGCTCGACGGCAGCCGAATAGGATTTGGAAAGGAGGGGCTCGGCTGGGTAGGGAGGTGTCGAAGGCGTTAAGGAGAAATATCCCAGTTTGCCTGGGAGGGAAGCGGTCTGGCGCCAGGGAGGGAATTCGATAAAATGCAAATGCAGCAACGGTCTTGATTTGCCCGTCGGGCCGAGGCGAGTCTCCAAATTTCTGGGACCGAGTCTGTGCCTGATGGGATTTTTTCCCCACTCGAGAGAAATCTACTTTTTCTCTCGCCGAGTATTCATTTTATTCGTCCACCTTGGCCTGAGAAAGTTGGCGTCTCTCTGCTCGCTCCCCCCTGTGGCGTTTCCATGGAAACAGCCCGATTAGAAATTAGTAAGGCAGAGGAAAAAAGTGAGGTAAAGAGTCGGACGACTTCAAACGAATTAAGGTCCGAATTTTTCCACCTCCCCGAATCCGGCAGGAGTGAGCGAGGCTACAGCGGTTCAAGTCTCATTTACTTGGGATTCTGTCAGTTGCGCAGACTAAAAGCCCAGGCCCCAGTGCCTGACAGCTTGTCAACAATGGCTGGCATCAATCTTCACGCAGCCGAGCCTCATTCTCCCACCGTCTGTCGCCCGGCCAGGCTCTCGTACAACAGTTTCCTTGAGTTGGAGAGCCAGTAATAGATTTGGGCGCACTGTCAGACTTATTACCTTTCCGTCCCCTCCGGGGGGTATCGCTGTTCAAACAGGGCTTGTCAACCCGGGCCAGAGCACGGACTGACGCATAGGGTGAGGCGGGGAGCTCACCGTGCTTTTGGGCCTGTTGTTCTGAGCTGCAGGTCCCGGGGAGATCTTTGGAGCTGGAGAGTGTAGGACGCCCGAGAATGAGGTGCCAGCAGGTGGTTCCTTGCGCGCGACCTAATCTCTCTAACCTTGCCTCTCAGCTCCCTCCGGCAATCTCTTTTTTATTCTTTCTAAGAAAGCCGATCTTGAGAGGCGCGGGGAGGCAAGCATCATCCATCGACTTGGCGATAAGGAGACGCAAGGGATGGATTTTTTCCTCAAAATTTTTTTCACCCATGGCTCGCTACTGGAGGAACAGCTTGGGGTGTCGACTCTAAATGAGTTATGCGGGCATTTTTAATCCCACAAGAAAACAGCCGAAGAAAAAAGTAGCCATGTTGAACTTTTCAAAGCCGGAGAATTTGAAAGCTAGGATTGAGACGCTGCGCCAGGCCGTGCCGCATCAAGTTTTCGGAGCAACTGAGTCCACGATGATGAAAACTGAGACGGCATTGGAGAAAGAGAGGCGGACAGAAATGACTTTGCTTTGGGGGAAAAACCCCACACACAGAGAATTGGTCATTCCGGGAAGCCGTTGCTTGGCGCAGGGAGAATCGATACACGGCGGCTTGCGTTACCCGGGAGTTTTTAGTCGGGGCATGGCGCCGGCCATTGTGACTGGGGGAATCCTTAAAAGCCTCCCAATTAGGGGCGCACGCTAGGGGCACGCGGCGGCAGTAGGAGGTGCAAATGTATCGAGAGAGGCTGAGCCGAGCGGGTTACGTTCAGGGCAAGTCAACTCACCGTGACTGATGTGGCCGGCTGAGCACGGCTGCTTCCTGGCCATGAGGCAGATAGCCGTGATGAGAACGGCGCAGATGACGCCAGTGGCCACGACGATGCAGATGATGATGAGCTTGTTCGTCTCCATGTCGGCCGACCAGGCGTCCTTCAGCAGGCTGGTCGGCGGCCGATCATCGATGCTGATCTTCAGGGAGGCCTCGGCGGAGAGCTGCGGACTGCCCGAGTCGGTGGCCGTGATGGTCAGCTTGGTGACGCCCATGTCGCTGCGGCTCATGGGCTTCTTCACGTACAGCTTGCCGGAGTCCGGGTCGATGCTGAACCGCTCGTACAGGTTGCCCTGCTTCAGGCTGTACGTCAGCTTGCTGTTGGCGCCGGCGTCCGCGTCTGTTGCCCGAATCTCCGCCACCAGAAAGTCGGGCGGCTCCTGGTAGGACAGGCGGACCTCCGAGTCGCCGCTGGGCGCGGGGAACTGGAACACCGGCCTGCAGTCGTTCACGTCGCCGACGATGACGCTGACGGTGGCTGTGGCCGAATTCCTGTTCGTAACGCCCTGGTCGAAGGCCACCACGCGGAACTGGTAGGAAGCGCGGAATTCGCGGTCGATGGGGCGCAGGGTGTAGATGGCGGGGCCCTCGCTGGGCAGCTGGAACGGCACTCCGATTTCGTCCGGGTGCAGGGCGAAGTGGACCAGCCCGTTGCTGCCCAGGTCGGCGTCCGTCGCGTTCAAATCGCCCACGTGCTGCCCGGTGTTGTCCGTCTCCGTGACGCGGAACTCGTACAGCTGGCGGGCGAAAACTGGCGGGTTGTCGTTGATGTCGGTGAGGCGAATCGACACGGTGGCCGTGGCCACGTGGACGCCGTCGCTGGCGGTGACGGAGAATTGGAAGCCCGAAGGGTTGCGCTCGCGGTCGAGGGTTTCGCGAGCTCGGATTTGGCCGTTAGCGCCGATGTCAAATGGGTTGCGGCTGGTTTCCGACGACTTCCAGACGATCTGGTAGGTCAGGCGGGCGTTCTCGCCGGTGTCCCGGTCGACCGCCGTGACATTCAGCACCTCGTCGCCAGGGGAGTTACCCTCGGCGAAGTCCTTCACAAAGTGGCCGCCTCCGTCGACGAAAACTGGCGGACTGTCGTTCTCGTCAAGCACCTCGACCGTGACAGCGAGCGAGCTCGTCTGCTGAGGCGAGCCGCGGTCCGTGCAGGTGATGGTGGGATTCTGCACGGCGAACTCCTCCCGGTCGAGGCCGATCTTCGTGGCCATTCTGTAGAACACGCGGCCCTGCACCGACTGCAGCTTGGTGAGGGTGAAGTACTGCGCCCGGTCCGAGATGGAACAGTCGAACTCTCCCGCCTGGCCGGCGTCCTTGTCCGTCACCATCACGTTGACGACCGAGGCGTTGACCTTGTTCTCCATGACCGTGATGGCCCTTTCAGAGTACACGTTGATCTCAGGCTTCTGGTCGTTGACGTCGATCACGTCGATGATGACACTCGCTCGGTCCTCCTTCGGGTCGGAGCCGGCGTCCCTGGCAACGATACTGAATTCGTATCGCTTCGTGGTCTCGTAGTCCAGCTTGCTGGAGTCCCTGACGATGATGGCGCCGCTGTACAGGCCGATGTCGAACACGGAGCCGACGGTCGCGAGGCTCTCGGTGGCGAACCGGTACGACACATTGCCGTTCAGCCCGATGTCTTTGTCGGTGGCGCGAACCGTCAAGACTGTCAGCCCGTTGCTGGCGTCTTCCCGAACGTTGGCCGCGTAGGTGTCTTGCTGGAAGACCGGGCTCTCGTCGTTGACGTCTAGAACCGTCACGGTCAGCGGCACAGAGGTCCGGCGGCCACCGCCATCCTCGGCTGTCAGCGTGAAGTTGTAGGAGGCCACCGTCTCGCGGTCCAACTCCCGCTGGACGATCAGCTTCGGCACCAGGGCGCCGCTAATTGGATCCGCGGCCACTTCCAGCCGGAAGCTGGTCGAATCCGGCTGCATCCGGTAGGCGGTCACCGAGTTCCTGCCCTGGTCCGGGTCCGTGGCCGTCGGGCTGATGCTGCGCGCCGTGTTCGGCCGGACATTCTCCGGGAACGAGACCTCCAGACGGTTGACGCTCCACCGCGGGCTGTGGTCGTTCCTGTCGACAATGGTGACGTGCACCAGGAAGAAGTCGGCGCTGCCGTAGATCACCGTCAGCTCGCGGACGCAGTCGCCGCTGGCTGGTGCCGGCTTCAGGTTGCACAGCGCGGCGGCGTCCAGGTCCCTGTCGATGGGTGACTTCACCGTGACCTCTCCCGTGGCCTTCTGCACGCTGAAGTAATCGTCCATGGCGTAGTAGTCCCCGCCTGCTGGCGTGCGTGTCAGCTTGCCGACCACGCTATTGACCGCAGTTTTCTCCTCGATCCTTAAGGAAACTGGCGGCGACTGTCCCAGCGCCCCGGCGGCCAGCTGCAGCAGCAGGTGCAGCAGCGGCAGCCACTGCAGTCGCGGCATTTTTTATTTCGCTTGCCTTTCACGGAGCTTCCAAAGCTCAGACTGAGAGATCCGCTGCGTATTGATGAAGCTCGCCGTCACTGCTGCGTGGAAGCTGGAATGAATGAGCCTCGAGCCCAGCACCCGGAGTCCGTGTGTTTATGGCGCCTCTGGCCCCTCCCTCTGCCCCCTAGCTGTGAGCCAGGGCCACGCGGACCAATGAGGCTGCGGCACCGGGGGGCCTCCAATGGCAGGCCAGGTGAGGCCGGTTCTGCAATGACGCAGGCCTCTGCTGGCGCTCTCAGTGGCCTGCAAATTGAAACAGGAGGGTCGGAGCACTGGCTCAGCTACAGCCGGCAGGGACATTCAATTTGTGAGAGTCTAGGGAGCAACAATTGAATCTCAGGGTGTAATTTCTGGGTCGGATTTTTGCTTCCTCTCCTGGGACCGGTTGGGAGCATGCGAGCTGCTTCTTGTTAAAATTTTGCAGCTTGCGGAAGTGACGAAAATCTCTTCTCACCTTGACCTCAGCCCGGCCTACAGACGGCCACTTTCACTGATTCAATTTCTCCCATTTCTCCGCCACGGCAAAAACGGGCCAATTTTCTGCCCCATCAACGTGCGCACAAAAAATTTCCCACGCCTGGAGTTAAAAAACTGAATTTTCTAAAAAACAAACTGTCAACGTTTAAATGGCCCGAATTAGCCATGAAATCCGGGGTCCGCTTTCGCTTTCGCTGCTGAGTTTTGAGTGCGAGAGTCCCTGGGAGCGGCGGCTGATGCGGGACTGGGTTGTCTGAAGGACTGGGCTGCGGAAATGGCGGGGAGACAGGCGGGGCTCCAGACTGACAGCTGTCTGTCAGTGAGCGCCGATTCTGCAGGCCGCCTGCGACGCCTCCCCTCCGCCGCTGCTTCTGCTCGCGTGCCTATGAAAAAATATGGATTCCCATTTTTTCCGGAAAAATACATTTTCTCGCCCAACCTATCTGCGCCAAACTCCGGTGGCATGCCGACCACTTTGGCTGCCTGCCTCGCAGAAAGCACTCGAGAGCTGCAATCGACCAGCTTTAGTAGTTCGTTACAGCTGGAAGCAGATTTGGCATAGTAGACAAGCAAATAGCTAGAATAGTTAAATAGATAGATAGATAGATAGATAGATAGATAGATAGATAGATAAATAGATAGATAGATAGATAGATAGATAGATAGATAGATAGATAGATAGATAGATAGATAGATAGATAGATAGATAGATAGATAGATAGATAGATAGATAGATAGATAGATAGATAGATAGATAGATAGATAGATAGATAGATAGATAGATAGATAGATAGATAGATAGATAGATAGATAGATAGATAGATAGATAGATAGATAGATAGATAGATAGATAGATAGATAGATAGATAGATAGATAGATAGATAGATAGATAGATAGATAGATAGATAGATAGATAGATAGATAGATAGATAGATAGATAGATAGATAGATAGATAGATAGATAGATAGATAGATAGATAGATAGATAGATAGATAGATAGATAGATAGATAGATAGATAGATAGATAGATAGATAGATAGATAGATAGATAGATAGATAGATAGATAGATAGATAGATAGATAGATAGATAGATAGATAGATAGATAGATAGATAGATAGATAGATAGATAGATAGATAGATAGATAGATAGATAGATAGATAGATAGATAGATACGAGTAGACAGAGTCATATGGTGCGCGTCCCTCAGTTAGGCCACTGGACAAGCCGTGCAGGTCAGAGGTCACACCCGGCAGCAGCAGTGGCAGACCCATCACATTTTGCAGGCCAACTGTGACAGGCATCAAAGTCCCCCAATCCTCCAGCCAGCCAAGCCTCTATGGCGGATATTCTGCCTAACTTGCTGGCGATCCCACCTGAAGGCAGTTTATTTTCTCAGTAGTGATCGGCCCAGACAGGGGGTAGCCGAGTTGCTTAGCATCCCGGCTATCTGCGCGCCATCTCTGGTGTCGCTTCGCAGCTGCATGGTAGCACAAAGATGGGCCATTCACTGCTGCGGGTCGGGCCTATCTGGTGCTTAATGCTAAAGTAGTAAAATTTTGCATCGGTAGGGGGGCTGATTCACAGTGACTGACGTGGGTCTGTGTGGCAATCATAATCTTAGATACAGACTGTTAGCGACCTCCTTATTGATAAGCGACTGTTTACGGTGGCCGTGACGGAGTGTTCACCTTGACAAAACAGCTACTTCATGGTTAAAGATGGATCGAGATTGAAAGATCGACGTTTCAAAAACATGTAGGTGAAACCATTCACTTTTCAATTTGAAGCGGGTTAGTCGCGAGACCTAAAGCTGGAAGCTTAACAACTTGAAGAGGATTTAGCTAGAGGCTTTAGAATTCGAAGAGGATTAAGCTCGAGGCTTAAGAACTTGTAGAGGATTAAGCTAGAGACTTAAGAATTTGTAGAGGATTAAGCTAGAGGCTTAAGAACTTGTAGAGGATTTAGCTAGAGACTTAAGAACTTGTAGAGGATTAAGCTAGAGACTTTAGAACTTAAAGAAGATTAAGCTAGAGGCTTAAGAACTTGTAGAGGATTAAGCTAGAGACTTTAGAACTTAAAGAAGATTAAGCTAGAGGCTTAAGAACTTGTAGAGGATTAAGCTAGAGACTTAAGAACTTGTAGAGGATTAAGCTAGAGACTTTAGAACTCGAAGAGGATTAAGCTAGAGACTTAGGAACTTGTAGAGGATTAAGCTAGAGGCTTAGGAACTTGTAGAGGATTTAGCTAGAGGCTTTAGAATTCGAAGAGGATTAAGCTCGAGGCTTAAGAACTTGTAGAGGATTAAGCTAGAGACTTAAGAATTTGTAGAGGATTAAGCTAGAGGCTTAAGAACTTGTAGAGGATTTAGCTAGAGACTTAAGAACTTGTAGAGGATTAAGCTAGAGACTTTAGAACTTAAAGAAGATTAAGCTAGAGGCTTAAGAACTTGTAGAGGATTAAGCTAGAGACTTTAGAACTTAAAGAAGATTAAGCTAGAGGCTTAAGAACTTGTAGAGGATTAAGCTAGAGACTTAAGAACTTGTAGAGGATTAAGCTAGAGACTTTAGAACTCGAAGAGGATTAAGCTAGAGACTTAGGAACTTGTAGAGGATTAAGCTAGAGGCTTAGGAACTTGTAGAGGATTAAGCTGGGGACTTTACGAGTAGAATTCGTATAACGCGAAGAGGATTAGAGCCAGATACTTTCAAATTCGGTGTGGATTAAGAGCCCTGACCTTTGAAATCAAAAAAGGATTAAGCCGAGACTTCGATTTTATAATCTATTATTATACGTCAGAGAAGTAATTGAATGGTTGAAATCACTTTTTTGCGCCAGAAGTTGCACCAGGACAGTTTTAAAAGCCATTCGAGGTCACCTGAACGAAAAATGCCTCTTTAGGATAAATCTGATGGACCAAATAAGCCAAATATCGGTAGGCGGTTTGGGGAAGAGGGCAGGCAGAACATCCCAGCGGGTTTTAATGGGGATCTATCGCTGAGGATGGTGCATTAAATGGAGAGGCCGTGTCTGTTTCTGCCCCCCCCCTTCTAAGTGGAATTCAACCAAAGCAAACTGCGTGTTTCTCCTGCGCCAAGCAAAGTAGGCCACTCGGCCACTTGCTGCTGCTGCGGGCTATTAAAAATGACAGACTGGTGCGAGGCACTAAAAGCGGAATAAAGGAGGAGCGGCAGGCCATGTAGGCCAAGCATTCAAAAACTGACTGCCGGTCAGAGAGCATGTCTGAGATTCGAAAAACTGAGTGACCGAGTGACTTCAGTGTCTGAAGGGACCAATGGCTAAGCAAAGTAAAGACTGAAATTGTTTTGCAATGCAATATGTTAAGCGGGACGAGGCTTAACAGACAGATGAGTCAGTGCTAGTGCTATTAAAATCAAGCATGTTCCGCTATTTCTCCAGTTCATATTTCTCTTTGGTAAAAAAAGAAGCAGGCAGGGCCCGAATACAAGTGTAAACTATTGATAATAAATGCTGCGAAAGGCAGCCCCGATGTTGCAATGATAGTTGGTGTCTGGGCGCGGCCAGTGTAAACACGCCTCCCCTCTCCCCGCTGCCCGGGCATAACCGATCGCAGGGGCTCCGCGGACTTTGGCCGTGTAGCTGCAGGAAGCAAAAAGTCCGACTTAGACGGGACGCGCTGTTTATCCTAAGGCGCATGGGGGATGCCAGAGAGACAAAGAGCAGGAAGAGCGATGCGGCAGCGGGGACCAGACAAAGAGACCGGGCCCCAGCCTCCCAGTTGTTAGTTGAATTCCCAGTGAAGAAATCCGGCAGCTGGCCGGCCTAGCTGGGCTGCCGCGCGCTTTCACTTTCGCCTGCCGAAAGAATTTCCTTGGTTTTGCCGGACAGAAGAAACCGGAGAGAAACAGCGGCGGTTTGGTGTCAAAATGTTGAAGAGTTTCAGTTTGCTTGCGGGTCAAATCTCCCCATTTTACAAACCGATCCCATGTGGAATTGGTGTCAAATACGGTTGCGGAAACTCACCTCTGTCAGCCTGTCAGCCGTTCTGTAAAGCTCCGTTCGAACACAGGCCGATAAATGTTTCAGTAATTCTCCCAGCTACAAGGTGGCATTAGGGGCCGCTCAGTTGCTCTTTCGGGCGTCTCTAAGCTAACAAAAGCGAAGAGCAAAATGCGACACGAAGCTGTTCAATAGGCCACTGCTCAGGAAAGTGCGATGGGGCTGGGGCTGGCGAATTGTTTCTGTCCAGCCTGCGACCGTCTCACTTGGCCCGTCTCTGCGGCACAGAAAGGCTTTGAAGAAGAATTGCAGGCCATTTATAATTGTCTCCGAGGCGGGGGTGGCTGCCGCATGAAACACGAGGTGCTGAGGCGGTCGGAGTTTGCCTGCTCGCTCTGTCAGCCGTGGCATTAGGTCCCGTGGAATTCCAACTGAGCCATCGGAAACACACCCGAGCTTGTTAGCTTTATTATCTACTCTGGGCTGTTCAGGTGCATTAAGCTTCGAGGCATAAAACTGCTGCAAGTGCTCTTGCTTTCACTGTCTTGAAAGATTGGTAAAATTGTTTCTGCTGCACTAAAATTCCACATTGGATATCCATTTTGGTTGGTTTTAGCAACCTAATCTGCACCTTCACCAATGTAGGGATAGATTAGCAATCCGTTCTGTTCTCTCACCCATCTAAGGATAGATTAGCAATCCGTTCTGTTCTCTCACCAATCTAAGGATAGATAAGCAATCCATTCTGCTCTCTCACCAATGTAAGGATAGATTAGCAATCCTTTCTGTTCTCTCACCAATGTAAGGATAGATTAGCAATCCGTTCTGTTCTCTCACCAATCTAAGGATAGATAAGCAATCCATTCTGCTCTCTCACCAATGTAAGGATAGATTAGCAATCCATTCTGTTCTCTCACCAATGTAAGGATAGATTAGCAATCCGTTCTGTTCTCTCACCAATGTAAGGATAGACTAGCAATCCGTTCTGTTCTCTCACCAATGTAAGGATAGATTAGCAATCCATTCTGCTCTCTCACCAATGTAAGGATAGATTAGCAATCCTTTCTGTTCTCTCACCAATGTAAGGATAGATTAGCAATCCGTTCTGTTCTCTCACCAATCTAAGGATAGATTAGCAATCCATTCTGCTCTCTCACCAATGTAAGGATAGATTAGCAATCCATTCTGTTCTCTCACCAATGTAAGGATAGATTAGCAATCCGTTCTGTTCTCTCACCAATGTAAGGATAGACTAGCAATCCGTTCTGTTCTCTCACCAATGTAAGGATAGATTAGCAATCCGCTCTGCTCTCTCACCAATGTAAGGATAGATTAGCAATCCGTTCTGTTCTCTCACCAATGTAAGGATAGATTAGCAATCCGTTCTGTTCTCTCACCAATGTAAGGATAGACTAGCAATCCATTCTGCTCCTTCACCAATGTAAGGATAGATTAGCAATCCGTTCTGTTCTCTCACCAATGTAAGGATAGATTAGCAATCCGTTCTGCTCCTTCACCAAATGTAAGGATAGATTAGCAATCCGTTCTGCTCCTTCACCAAATGTAAGGATAGATTAGCAATCCGTTCTGCTCTCTCACCAATGTAGGGATAGATTAGCAAACCGTTCTGTTCTCTCACCAATGTAAGGATAGATTAGCAATCCATTCTGTTCTCTCACCAATGTAAGGATAGATTAGCAATCCGTTCTGCTCTCTCACCAATGTAGGGATAGATTAGCAATCCGTTCTGCTCCTTCACCAATCTAAGGATAGATTAGCAATCCGTTCTGCTCCTTCACCAATGTAAGGATAGATTAGCAATCCGTTCTGTTCATTTACATTGAGCAGTCAACTTTATTTGTTCATTGGTCAGCCACATGTTGTGTTTCACGCCATGAATTGAATTTCTAGTGCCAGGCCAGTCCCATTTGCAGTCCGGTGAGCTAAAAGTCATCAGGAAATGCTGTCATAATTCATAATTCTTCTGTCTTTATAAAGCGGAAGCGGCCCAGCTTTTCAGTTAACTGCTGATGAATCTATAGTGACAACCTGCCGCATGAGATACTAAAAAAGGTGTCACAGCAAGGCTGACCAATTTCCTGAGCATTTCTTTAACCGACAGGAACTCATCACCCGGTTCTCCAGGTGTATAGTCTAGTGGGGCAAAGCTTTACAAAGAAACTACAAAACGCACAGAACAAAATGCCACAAAATTCGATGCTAAAATTACAATTACTTTCGCATAAAAACTGAATTAAAAATCTTTTTTTTAATCTAGTTCACACGATATGGAATGAAATGAAGCAAGTGGCTGTTACATTGCAGCGAAAACTGTCATGCAACTAAAGATTTGTCACTGTCAGACTAGCAACAGAGAGAAATGAGCGCGCAAGTTTCCGCAGCATTCGAGCGGGTAAAATGCCGACTTCCAGGCAGCACTCGCCTCACCAAAACACGCTGTTTAACGCGCCCACCGCCCCCCTCCCGGGTTTTTTAATCAGCCTGTCTTCTATTGAAAACTCGACGGGGAAAGGGGGTGGGCAGCGATGAAAAATTTCACTTGTCTCTTCTCCTGCCGCAGCCTCCGTGCCTGCCTGCGCAGCTGCACCGGCGCGCAAAAACAATTCGAATGAATGAAATTGAAAGCGAGCTCGGGTTTGGCGGCTCTGCAACAACAACAAAAATTAGGCTCCCTCGGCCTGGAAGTTGGACTGCAGCGAGGGCAAACTTTCCATTTTCTTAGGCGCAGTTTAGTCCTCGGCTTTTTTCGTTTTATTTTGTGCGCCTAACTGCGCGTGTAAGCGGAGGGCGCGTGAGATTTTGTTCTACATTTTTGCCGCTGCAATTATCTAACGCTATTGTTGATATTGAATTGTTCCATGTGTATCGGAATGCCTTGGGTTATAACAAAAACAGTTCCATGTGTGTCAGTAACTAAGGAGGAAGTCTAGCAGCGATTGGGTAATGCCCAGCAGTGTGTGTGTATTGCTTGGATAAATAGGGAAGGCGCAGAAGGGGGAAACTGACGGGACGCGAGGCCATCGGTCAAGATGGCTATCTCCCCGGCCGCGCCATCTGTCTCAAGCCTGGCTGCTCTTCCTCATCGTCTGCGTTATCACAGGAGAGGCTCGGGCGGGAGAACAACTCGACAGATATGCGAGACCAGTGAGGGGGGAAGGGGATGCTAAGGCGGTGTTCCTACTGGGGGATAATGGGATGTGTATCCCAAATATTGAGGGGAAAATGATGAGGAAAAGTCGGCTTGGCGGCGGATTTGGCCCTTTCCCGGGTTGGGACGCTGTTTAAGTGGGAGGCTTGCAGAGGGCGGGCGGAGTTAAGGCTGCGGTGTGATGGCGCTGCGGCCACCATGGTCCCGTGTTCAGCGCTATAGTTTTTTTAGTCGCTAAAGAATCCAATCTATTTATAGGAATGGGAAAGGGGGACGAGCTTTGGTGAAAGCTCGCAACCTATAGCTAGATTAGAACTGCGTCTGCAAAGATGGAAAATATGGGTCGGCTGAATGATATTTGTTATTTGAATTGCTCCATAAGGAAATGTGAGAAGTCATAAAAAGCTACTTGACTACCAGACTGGCGGCCCCATCGCCTGTAAGGCCGTCTGTCTGTCAGGCTATCTGTCCGGCATTTTGTCAAAACCAATCGGTTTGGGGAAGGAAAGCAAAAGGGCGAGCCTTACCTGATCAGAATCTGAACTTTCACCTGTCAGCTGTTGACTGATTGCAAATGTGCGCGTTTTTTGGGGTGGGCTTTGCAAACGGAATGCTGATAGCTCTGATAGTTTGGCAGATGAAGAATTGCACCTGCTAGTAGCTGCATTCTTTACTGACGCTTGTTGCATGAAGTGCTAAGCATCCTTTTCTGAACAAAATAAGCATTTTTTACTGCATTGATATTGGTTTAACTTCACTTTGCTTTATTGCTTTTTGCTTTTAGAACAATTGAGAGATCATTAGATGATAGATAGATGGATAGATGGATAGATAAATAGATAGATAGATAGATAGATAGATAGATAGATAGATAGATAGATAGATAGATAGATGGATAGATAGATAGATAGATAGATAGATAGATAGATAGATAGATGGATAGATAGATAGATAGATAGATAGATAGATAGATAGATGGATAGATAGATAGATAGATAGATAGATAGATAGATAGATGGATAGATAGATAGATAGATAGATAGATGGATAGATAGATAGATAGATAGATAGATAGATAGATAGATAGATAGATAGATAGATAGATAGATAGATAGATAGATAGATAGATAGATAGATAGATAGATAGATAGATAGATAGATAGATAGATAGATAGATAGATAGATAGATAGATAGATAGATAGATAGATAGATAGATAGATAGATAGATAGATAGATAGATAGATAGATAGATAGATAGATAGATAGATAGATAGATAGATAGATAGATAGATAGATAGATAGATAGATAGATAGATAGATAGATAGATAGATAGATAGATAGATAGATAGATAGATAGATAGATAGATAGATAGATAGATAGATAGATAGATAGATAGATAGATAGATAGATAGATAGATAGATAGATAGATAGATAGATAGATAGATAGATAGATAGATAGATAGATAGATAGATAGATAGATAGATAGATAGATAGATAGATAGATAGATAGATAGATAGATAGATAGATAGATAGATAGATAGATAGATAGATAGATAGATAGATAGATAGATAGATAGATAGATAGATAGATAGATAGATAGATAGATAGATAGATAGATAGATAGATAGATAGATAGATAGATAGATAGATAGATAGATAGATAGATAGATAGATAGATAGATAGATAGATAGATAGATAGATAGATAGATAGATAGATAGATAGATAGATAGATAGATAGATAGATAGATAGATAGATAGATAGATAGATAGATAGATAGATAGATAGATAGATAGATAGATAGATAGATAGATAGATAGATAGATAGATAGATAGATAGATAGATAGATAGATAGATAGATAGATAGATAGATAGATAGATAGATAGATAGATAGATAGATAGATAGATAGATAGATAGATAGATAGATAGATAGATAGATAGATAGATAGATAGATAGATAGATAGATAGATAGATAGATAGATAGATAGATAGATAGATAGATAGATAGATAGATAGATAGATAGATAGATAGATAGATAGATAGATAGATAGATAGATAGATAGATAGATAGATAGATAGATAGATAGATAGATAGATAGATAGATAGATAGATAGATAGATAGATAGATAGATAGATAGATAGATAGATAGATAGATAGATAGATAGATAGATAGATAGATAGATAGATAGATAGATAGATAGATAGATAGATAGATAGATAGATAGATAGATAGATAGATAGATAGATAGATAGATAGATAGATAGATAGATAGATAGATAGATAGATAGATAGATAGATAGATAGATAGATAGATAGATAGATAGATAGATAGATAGATAGATAGATAGATAGATAGATAGATAGATAGATAGATAGATAGATAGATAGATAGATAGATAGATAGATAGATAGATAGATAGATAGATAGATAGATAGATAGATAGATAGATAGATAGATAGATAGATAGATAGATAGATAGATAGATAGATAGATAGATAGATAGATAGATAGATAGATAGATAGATAGATAGATAGATAGATAGATAGATAGATAGATAGATAGATAGATAGATAGATAGATAGATAGATAGATAGATAGATAGATAGATAGATAGATAGATAGATAGATAGATAGATAGATAGATAGATAGATAGATAGATAGATAGATAGATAGATAGATAGATAGATAGATAGATAGATAGATAGATAGATAGATAGATAGATAGATAGATAGATAGATCGATTGATTGGTTGATTGATTGATTGATTGATTGATTGAAGGTGTTATTGACTGACAGCCTGGTTGAGTGACATGGTGAGTGACGGGTGGCAAAGGAAATAGTAGTTCATATAATCAGGCTAATCGCAGGTCTCAGCGGTGCAGAGGCCGGGCAGCAGGAAAGTTGCGTGTTTCATTTCGAGCTTCACAACAGGCACAGGAAGTGCTTTGAGCCCCGTCTCCGGCTGGGGTCACGCATCGAGCGGCTTCTCTGTTCTGTCTGTCGCTCATCCGTTTTCGAGTTGCTGACCCACAAATTATCGAATGCCAACAGGCCGAGGACTCGTTACCACTCTGTGCGACAAGTTTTAACTGTTTTTTTGTAGCCGTGCTTTTTCCTGAAAAAAAGAGGAGAGAGAAGTGCAAGATGGAGAGAGAAGAAAAGAACGGGCCGATTGAATGGAAGGGAGAGAGAGGAGCAGGGGAGAGAGGAGCAGGGGAGAGAGGAGCAGGGGGAGAGGAGCAGGGAGAGAGGAGCAGGGAGAGAGGAGCAGGGGAGAGAGGAGCAGGGGAGAGAGGAGCAGGGGAGGGAGGAGCAGGGGAGAGAGGAGCAGGGGAGGGAGGAGCAGGGGAGAGAGGATGAGGGGGAGAGGAGCAGGGGAGAGAGGAGTAGGGGAGAGGAGCAGGGGGAGAGAAGCAGGGGAGAGAGGAGCAGGGGAGAGAGGAGCAGACACGGAGTCAGTTACCGATTTTTGTGGTGACAAAAGACTGGGAGAGCTGGGAGATGCAGTGAAATTAAAAGTAACCGCAGAGAAAGATAGCTGGTGGCGCGACTCAAAGCTAAAAGAAATTAAGGCGCATGTAGACGCGGTGAGACAAGCCCTGCAGAGTTTAATTAGCAGTCGGAGAAGACACACATCAGAGAGGCACCGCAGTCAGTGCTTACAGCTCGCTGGGCATGAAATTAATTACAAGCAACTTTAATTTCGCTTAAATTTCTGTGGCGAACACTACGAAAGAAGCCACAGTTTATTTGCAACACAGATAGAACAGAGGAGGCAGCGTTTCTGCTTCGACTTCTGCGCACTTGGGACTCGCATGATCGAGTGTAGCTAGCAAAATAGCTACTGCTCAGAAGCGTCAGGGGGTGTGCGAGTTGAACTGGCTTTTGTCTACTGTTGAATAATCTCTTTTATGTGACCTACTTATTTAAAAAAATTTTCTGGCAAAAGAATACAACCGTTAAGCCAGAGTTTTCTGTGCAATCGGTTTTTAAGTGAACTTTGTGTCTGAATTGGTGCAATGGGTGTCTGAATTGGTGCAATGGGTGTCTAAATTGGTGCAATTGGTGTCTGAATTGGTGCAATGGGTGTCTGAATTGGTGCAATGGGTGTCTGAATTGGTGCAATTGGTGTCTGAATTGGTGCAATGGGTGTCTGAATTGGTGCAATTGGTGTCTGAATTGGTGCAATTGGTGTCTGAATTGGTGCAATTGGTGTCTGAATTGGTGCAATTGGTGTCTGAATTGGTGCAATTGGTGTCTGAATTGGTGCAATTGGTGTCTGAATTGGTGCAATTGGTGTCTGAATTGGTGCAATTGGTGTCTGAATTGGTGCAATTGGTGTCTGAATTGGTACAATTGGTGTCTGAATTGGTGCAATTGGTGTCTGAATTGGTGCAATGGGTGTCTGAATTGGTACAATTGGTGTCTGAATTGGTGCAATTGGTGTCTGAATTGGTGCAATTGGTGTCTGAATTGGTGCCATTGGTGTCTGAATTGGTGCCATTGGTGTCTGAATTGGTGCAATTTACATAAAAGTATTCTAGTGTGAACAAATATCTTAACAGTAGACTTTTGTAGCAGGTCAGAGCGCGCAGATCGATCAATCGGTTCTATTTGCAACATGTTTAGATACTACCCAATGCATCACATCGACCACATGCGTCTTTATGCAGTTTTATAGTTTTAGATTGGTTTAAAGAACCCCGTATGGCTGTTTCTTATCGCACCAGACTGTACAAATTTGCTGGGTACACAAAAAATCGAGGTGAGTAACTGACTGAATGCTTTTGGAGTCGCTTACTCAAGCCCCATCAGGTAGGGGCGAGGTGTCACGGCCACATCGAAGTGCGATAAGAATGAGTAACTGGGATCATGACGCATGCCTGCCAGGCTAAATCTGATAGAGTATATCGGTATAGTTTTGGTCTCGCTGGTCATTCTGTGTGGGAATGGTATAGGGGTCTAGGTAAAACTGTCAGACTGACATGATTTGTGTGCACACTGGTGAGTGACATGATATGCACACTGGTGAGTGACATGATGTGCACACTGGTGAGCAACATGATGTGCACACTGGTGAGTGACATGATGTGCACACTGGTGAGTGACATGACCTGCACACTGGTGAGTGACATGATGTGCATACTGGTGAGCAACATGATGTGCACACTGGTGAGTGACATGATGTGCACACTGGTGAGTGACATGACCTGCACACTGGTGAGTGACATGATGTGCATACTGGTGAGCAACATGATGTGCACACTGGTGAGTGACATAATGTGCACACTGGTGAGTGACATGATGTGCACACTGGTGAGCAACATGATGTGCACACTGGTGAGTGACATGACCTGCACACTGGTGAGTGACATGATGTGCACACTGGTGAGCAACATGATGTGCACACTGGTGAGTGACATGATGTGCACACTGGTGAGTGACATGATGTGCACACTGGTGAGCAACATGATGTGCACACTGGTGAGTGACATGATGTGCACACTGGTGAGCAACATGATGTGCACACTGGTGAGTGACATGACCTGCACCCTGGTGAGTGACATGACCTGCACCCTGGTGAGTGATATCCAGAAAACGGTTTTCCATGGTCAACCAGCCGGGGTCAACAAGGTGGAGAGTCCTCAGACACCAACTGCACAGTGGGATTAACAGCGTGGAACTGAATTTTACACTGCCGCTAATCCGCACGTTAATCTTCTGCGGACAAGGGACAGGCCTACTAATCCCCTTAGTGTGGGTCCTCTCTGAAAGCCAAGATTGGCGAGTACGTCAATTTCAGCCATTTGTACTCATCAAATATTTATTAGAATGCCATGGACACGATGGGAGCTCTGACAAGACCAGTGACCCCTCAGTTGATCCTGACCCCTCTGAAATATAGATGCTCCCGTGACCGTAGCGGTGGGCTCAAAGACACCAGGAGAAAATTTTGCGCAAAATTTTCGCCCATGCGCTCGTTTAGAGGTCCTTGAACATGGCAGCAACAGGAACTCGCTGGATGGATAGAAACGCCCTATCCTGCGTGATTAAGTATGCTAATCTGGCATTCTTGCTTGCCGAAAAAAGCAGAAAGCGGAAAGGCCGAAGGCGTCAGCTTAACATCGAAATTGCTTTCTAAATTGGGTTATAAGTCTCCGAGCTTTAGGGATTTCAAGTCTGCCAGGGCAGGTAGCAGACCCGCGGTCTAAAAGCACTTTTTCATTCGCTGTATTTATCCTGTCCGATTAAAAAGTTCGAGGTCAGCTTGCGTCTGGGTGAATTGACATCGGTTTAAAACCGATCGGGATAAAAACCTGATGAACCTCTGTGCCGGATTAATTCGAGTTCAAAATTGCTTTCTCATTTTTTTAGCTTCGTTCATGCGATTGCGATGAGCAGACGAAGCGCCTAAAAAAGAACTGAGCGCCTAACTGACAGAATTTCGGGCTAAAGGAGCACCCAGGGGCCTAATGGAGCATTTTTGCGCCTAATAGTGCATTGTAGTAGCTTTGGCCATCCAGAAAGATGAAGGGCGCCTAATAGAAAATCAAGCCGTTATTTAGGAGTTTCAATGCGCTTAATGGAGCATCGGAGAGTCTAATGAAGCATCAGAGAGCCTAATGGAGCATCAGAGAGTCTAATGGAGCATCACGGAGCCTAATAGAGCATCAGAGAGCCTAATGGAGCATCAGAGAGCCTAATGGAGCATCACGGAGCCTAATAGAGCATCAGAGAGCCTAATGGAGCATCGGAGAGTCTAATGAAGCATCAGAGAGCCTAATGGAGCATCAGAGAGCCTAATGGAGCATCACGGAGCCTAATAGAGCATCAGAGAGCCTAATGGAGCATCAGGGAGCCTAATGGAGCATCAGGGAGCCTAATGGAGCATCAGAGAGCCTAATGGAGCATCAGAGAGCCTAATGGAGCATCAGGGAGTCTAATGGAGCATCAGGGAGCCTAAAGAAGCATCAGGGAGCCTAATGGAGCATCAGAGACCCTAACAGTGCTTCGGAGAGTCTAATGAAGCATCAGGGAGCCTAATGGAGCATCAGGGAGCCCAATGGAGCATCAGGGAGCCTAGTGGAGCATCAGGGAGCCTAATGGAGCATCACGGAGCCTAATGGAGCATCAGGGAGCCTAATGGAGCATCAGGGAGCCTAATGGAGCATCAAGGAGCCTAATGGAGCATCAGGGCGCCTAATGGAGCATCACAGAGCCTAATGGATCATCACGGAGCCTAACGGAGCATCACAGAGCCTAATGGAGCATCACGGAGCCTAATGGAGCATCAGGGAGCCTAATGGAGCATCAGGGAGCCTAATGGAGCATCAAGGAGCCTAATGGATCATCACGGAGCCTAACGGAGCATCACAGAGCCTAATGGAGCATCACGGAGCCTAATAGAGCATCAGAGAGCCTAATGGAGCATCAGGGAGCCTAATGGAGCATCACAGAGCCTAATGGAGCATCAGAGAGCCTAATCGAGCATCACAGAGCCTAATGGATCATCACGGAGCCTAACGGAGCATCAGGGAGCCTAATGGAGCATCGAATCGATCTCATCTAATAAACTCAAAATCTTCCGAAGGTGCACATGTTTTTGGTGCGCACTTTTTAATCCAATTTGGAATCTTTTCCCTTTGTAATCAGCTAATGACAAAGCTGACCCCTCAACTCGGAGTGCCCGTCACCAATAATCCAGCACCCAGACACGGCATTCTGACCTCGCCAGATCGGTACCTGAACTCCCGCCCGAGGTCAGGCAAGACGAACTCTGACCGGCCGTTAAATTGGCGAAACGGACAAAGCAACGGGAGCAGCCGAGCGTGTAATCGCATCAGCCAACCGGCAGGACCAGCCCTGGCCGCTGGAAATCAGATTGCGACGAGGAAAAGTTCTGCAATCGGGGCCTGATGAAGGCTATTGAAACTATTTCTGGCCTGCATGAATTAGGGGTAGCTGATTTTCCCATTATCTCTGTTGGATTTGTTTGCTTCAGAAGGGGAAATCTATCCTTCCCGGTTGAAAAAATTGAGTTTCTGAGAGAAAGAGGGTCATCGTAGATGATCCCGGTCCCTAGGACGATCCCTGGGTTGTAGAGCTGAGGGGTGAGGGGTGCAGTTGGCACTTCAATCTGCTCTGAGTTGTTCGCGCGTAGAGTGTTGCGTAATTCCCGTAGACATTGAGAGGGGCAGGGGGTGGAGTGGGGTTGAATCACTGACCCCGGACCGCTTGCCGTGCCAGAAAAAAGAGAGGAAATCGGGGATTTTGGTTATCAGGAAACTGTTCCTAGCGCATCGCTGACTCAGTGAGCAAATAATTGATTCTCGGGATTCAGAATTGAGATGCTGGATGAGCTTGGAGACAGGGCGAATGGGCAGTAGAGGTGAGGGATGAATTAGTGGACAATAGAAATTGCTGTTATAACTAGTGTCAATCTGTAAATGCTCCGCGAAATAGATAGATAGATAGATAGATAGATAGATAGATAGATAGATAGATAGATAGATAGATAGATAGATAGATAGATAGATAGATAGATAGATAGATAGATAGATAGATACATAGATAGATAATAGATTAATTGATTGATTGATTGATTGATTGGTTGATTGATTGGTGATTGATTGGTTGATTGGTTGATTGGTTGATTGATTGATTGATTGATTGATTGATTGATTGATTGATCGTTAGGCAAGATCGAGATACAAATAATTGTATTCAGTAATGAGGCAAAGGGAAGTTGAAACAGCAACCCGTTTTTAATTTTCATTTTCAAGTCACGGAGTTCATTTTATCAAATACACTCGTAGTTAAAATTCTTTACAAATGTGAAATTTTTGCTCGTGCTCACGTGCCTTCTGGAGAAAATATGAGTCTTCGTTATTAATTATTTAATTACCGACACCCCACCTTAGCTCGTAGAACAAAGACTCGCCGCTCGCGCGAGTTTAAGTTAGAGCCGAGTGAAAAGCCGCCGATCTCAATGCTAGCTCGCCATAAATTAATTTTTATCTCGAGTTGAGCAGAAACTTCAGCTGACAGGCAGCGAGGCGGGCGGCAGAGGCTGCGGTTGTTGCAGAAGCGAAAGTGGCGCGCCGGCCACTTCAGTCGAGGCCTCTCAGTGGCAGATGCGGCGCCGGGTCCGACTGGGCCGCTTCTCACAGACACTTCAGGCCAAGTGGAAAGTGAGAACAAGAATAATGTTGTTCTCCGGCCAGGCGGGAGCGGCGGCAAATCTTCTGGGACTGTGCTATTGAGAATTTAACACTTCTGAGTGTTAGTTAGCTGAGTCTGGTGAGCTTGCGGGCTCGTGTGACTCTCGAAATTTAGCTTTATTTAGTGAGCTAAGAAGTCTATCAGTTTATGAGTTGTTAATGAAATTGTTTTTGACTTCATGCGTTTATCAGTAGTTTTATGACTGTAAATCCATAATTAGTGAGTGACTTCATGAGGGACTTCATGAGTGAGCGAATAAGTGAGTGAATGAGTGACTTCATGAGGGACTTCGTGAGTGAGTGAAAGAGTGACTTCATGAGTGACTTCATAAGTTAGTGAATGAGTGACTTCATGAGTGAGTTCATAAATGAGTGAATGAGTTCATGAGTGATTTGAATGAGTGAGTGAATGAGTGATTAAGTGAATGAGTGAGTGAATGAATGCGTGAATGAGTGACTTCATGACTGAGTGAATGAATGAGTGAATGAGTGACTTCACGAGTAAGTGAGTGAGTGAGTGAGTGAATGAGTGACTTCACGGGTGAGTGAATGAGTGACTTCACGGTTGAGTGAATGAGTGACTTCACGGGTGAGTGAATGAGTGAATTTATAAGTGAGTTCATGAATGAGTGAATGAGTTCATGAGTGATTTGAATGAGTGAGTGAATGAGTGATTAAGTGAATGAGTGAGTGAATGAATGAGTGAATGAGTGACTTCATGACTGAGTGAATGAATGAGTGAATGAGTGACTTCACGGGTGAGTGAATGAGGGACTTTATGAGTGAGTGAATGATTGATTTTAAGATTGAGTTCATGAGTTCATGAGTATATGACTTGTTAAGCTCCAGAGAAATTCGCTCACAATCTACACTTTCACTTGCAATTTCAATTACATGAAGTTGCCCAGCTGCTCTCCCCGAGGCCGGGACCTGCCACCAAGCATCAGCATCAACAATGCCCAATGCGGGCCCTCGAATTTGCGGTCATAAATGAGGGAAATTGGAATTGGCAGGGAGCTCCGCACCGAGTCACCAGAGTTTTGGCCCAAGCAATCAGAAAAAACGAATCGGTCGAACATTTCGGTTAGTGAGAGCAGCGGTGAGGGTCTGTTGCTATTTTTAGCAACAGATAATTTCAATCGGCACAGCGAAATCCCAAAAGGGGATCAGAAACTGCTTGGCCGGCTAATTTATTTCTATCGGCCAGTCCTTATTGGTTGTTTTAGCGAAATCAAACAAACTAACAAACAGATTTGCAAAAATCTTGCACTGCGACTCCCGCACAGCAGATAAGGTGGCGTCCAATGCCATCATGACCACCTGGCCCGGCTCTGGGGTGGCCCAGCAACAAGCAGTTCACCGTTGTTGCGACCAGCAATTTCCATTTGCCTTATCGGCCGCCTCGCAGCTGGAGTGAATAAATTGATAGCGAGAGGAATATTGCATCTTTGATGATGCTTGCCAGCTCTGATTGCCCGAATCTGCTTCCGCTGAGAAGCAATAAAATCCAGCCCTGTATGTCTCTGCTGCGAGCCTTGGGGCATCGGTGACTTTTGATTTTGCGAGGCGATGTTGGGAGCCAGCAGCCGGGTTCAAGCATAAATAGCCTTTGTGTCTGGTATGGAGTCATCCTACATCTCATCAACCTCATGAATCTCCAGAATCTCATCAACTTCATGAATCTCCCGAATCTCATCAACCTCATGAATCTCCAGAATCTCATCAACTTCATGAATCTCCCGAATCTCATCAACCTCACGAATCTCCCGAATCTCATCAACTTCATGAATCTCCCGAATCTCATCAACCTCATGAATCTCCCGAATCTCATCAACCTCATGAATCTCCCGAATCTCATCAACTTCATGAATCTCCCGAATCTCATCAACCTCATGAATCTCCCGAATCTCATCAACCTCATGAATCTCCCGAATCTCATCAACTTCATGAATCTCCCGAATCTCATCAACCTCATGAATCTCCCGAATCTCATCAACTTCATGAATCTCCCGAATCTCATCAACTTCATGAATCTCCCGAATCTCATCAACTTCATGAATCTCCCGAATCTCATCAACTTCATTAATCTCCCGAATCTCATCAACTTCATGAATCTCCCGAATCTCATCAACCTGATTGATGTCCTGAATCTCATCAACTTCATGAATCTCCCGAATCTCATCAACCTGATTGATGTCCTGAATCTCATCAACTTCATGAATCTCCCGAATCTCATCAACCTGATTGATGTCCTGAATCTCATCAACTTCATGAATCTCCCAAATCTCATCAACCGCATTGATGTCCTGAATCTCATCAACCTCATGAATTTCCTGCTTCCCTGAACAACGAATGCCTGGAATCATCAAATTTGTACATTTTTAACCCAAAATCTCACCAAGGATCAGGATGAGCTCCCAAGTCTGGCACAATTAATTCCGACCAAAGCACTCAAGGACGCAATGCATGCTGTGCTTCTCCCAATATTTCTGTGTGTTTTTTTCAACTATAATCATCTTCCGTAATCCTTGCCACACCCGTCCTGAATTATGGAATCGTTACGTAACTGAACCCCACGAGGCAATGAATTATTAAGCCTCAAATGTATCCAGCCCCGGTCTGTAACGCAGCGCATTAACCCAACTGAAATTATCTATCCAGCTTCTTCTTCATCAGCAATTCAAGGATCAGCAAGGGGACGTCACAGATTGACTTAATTCGAAAGGCGCGCCACCAGCGGCTCCTGGGTGTCATCGGCAGCTGCCGGGTTGGTGTTGGAGGGGAAGATTATCGTTTTGACGATTTTTCCCAGGCAAGTTACGATGACGCGTGCTTTGATGGGCGTGAGGGGATCAGAACCGCCTGGAGACCGGGGAGTTGCGCAACCGGCTGGCTGATTCTTCCACAGCTGAATCGACTTTCGAACTTGACGCTGACCAACACTTGATCGAGTCCCCGTCCGCTAGGATACGGAAATCTGACAGCTGCAGCGCCCTACCTGAGGTCCCGGCTCAAGGATCCGTCAGCTATGCGACGCGTCAATGAAATCCCCGGCTGGGATGAGCCAGAATCCCACCGGACTGCCAGCGCCCGACTGCTGGGAACAGAGGGGGAGCTGGTTTGGGAAAGTTGTTACCGTGGGGCCTTCGGCGCCGACTTTTTCCCGGGGATTAGGGAGGCTTCGAACTGTACCGTGGGGGGCTGCTCTGGCGGTTTCACTAACGCCTGTATGCGGAGTATGGATTTGCAATCTATTGTGTTCTTTTATCTATTTAAGGATAGTTTAGCAATCCGTTCTGTTCCTTCACCAATGTAAAGATAGATTAGCAATCCGTTCAGCACCCAATTGGCATGTGCAATATTATAAAAAATATAATAATCATAAGAATAATAATCATAATAATCATAATCATAATCATAATCATAACAAAACGTTCCAAGGTTTTCATAAAAGTCACAAAAGTCTAAATTCACTCTTTTCTTTTCTTTCTTTTCATTGCAGGAATCAGATTTTGAATTCGGTGAAAATCTGCATTACAAGGAGCCATCAGAGTGAAGTAGGATTTCAGCCCGTTTCGCCCTCACCACGCAAATCCCCATTATGAGGAGTGAGTCACAAAGGCGGCCGCTCAGCTCTCAATTATTCTGCTTCGGAATCCCCCTGCAGTTCGAAGTGTGTAAGAATGCAAATCCCATGGAATTAGCAGACGGGGGAAAGCCGCACCATTGCTCCGATGAGCTTCGGTGGCTCAGCTGAAAGTTTCTTTTGTGCGTTTAGGGGCGACCATTCGGAGGGGAGGCGGATTGAAGTGCTGGAGTGACTCATGACATTCACGAACCTCCGTGTGCAGTTGCATTCTCCCCTGGGTATCCATCTTCAAGAAGGATGAGTGATAAAAATAATTATTGATGTTGTAGAAATAAAATGGATTGCTAATCTATCCTTACACTGGTGAGAGAACAGAACGGATTGCTAGTCTATCCTTACATTGGTGAGAGAACAGAACCGATTGCTAATCTATCCTTAAATCGGTGAAGGAACAGAACGGATTGCTAATCTATCCTTACATTGGTGAGAGAACAGAACGGATTGCTAATCTATCCTTACATTGGTGAGAGAACAGAACGGATTGCTAATCTATCCTTTCATTTATAAAGGAGCAGAGCGGAGTGCTAATCCAGCAGAACTGACAAAAAATAATCGAATAGCTGCTTTTTTGTTATAAAATAGGATTTTTTACAGCTATTTTTACTACATAATTTTTTCACCAAAGCGAAGATCGCTAATAAATCTTCCCGCACAAAACCCACTTCTTTTAAAATCAACCGGGAAATATCCCGTGAAACCACAATGGCACAAAGAAATTTTCACTTTCTTTTTCTCAAAAAAAAATGTAAACGAGCCACATTTCGCTAGCTATTACGTAATAAGTGCTGCAGCCTCGCACGAGGGTGGCTCAATCTCTTCGCCTGCTCAGGGCTAGAAGCTGGGCAATTAACGCTGACTAGGCAAAATATGAGAGTTTTGTTGAGACGGGCGCGTCAATGATGAGGCTGATGATGAGGTGCTGCTCAAAGGAATCTTGAGGAGGCTGGGCGAATACGGGGATGGCTAATTGAGTGCGATGATGAGGCCACGGGGGTGGGCGGAGGTAACAGGGCATCCACCTGCCCCTGCGCCTAACCTCTCCAAAGTCAGCGCCTGTCGACCAAGAAGCTCCCCCTGCTTCCCCGTCCTTCGACCTGTTCCTGTCGCCAAGCGGGTTACGTAACAAAATGCATTACGCTTTTTTGTCTTCCATTTCCCCGATCTAAGGTCCGCAGCCTCCAACAGTTCAGCTCAGTGTCTCAATGGCACAGCCCAGTGTCTCAATGGCACAGCCCAGTGTCTCAATGGCACAGCCCAGTGTCTCAATACCACAGCCCAGTGTCTCAATGGCACAGCCCAGTGTCTCAATGGCACAGCCCAGTGTCTCAATGCCACAGCTCAGTGTCTCAATGCCACACAGCTCAGTGTCTCAATGCTACAGCCCAGTGTCTCAATACCACAGCCCAGAGTCTCAATGCCACAGCCCAAAGTCTCAATACCACAGCCCAGAGTCTCAATGGCACAGCCCAGTGTCTCAATGCCACAGCTCAGAGTCTCAATGCCACAGCTCAGTGTCTCAATGCCACAACTCAGTGTCTCAATGCCACAGCTCAGTGTCTCAATGCCACAGCTCAGTGTCTCAATGCCACACAGCTCAGTGTCTCAATGCTACAGCCCAGTGTCTCAATGCCACAGCTCAGTGTCTCAATGCCACCGCTCAGTGTCTCAATGCCACAGCTCAGTGTCTCAATGCCACAGCTCAGTGTCTCAATGCCACAGCTCAGTGTCTCAATGCCACACAGCTCAGTGTCTCAATGCTACAGCCCAGTGTCTCAATGCCACAGCTCAGTGTCTCAATGCCACCGCTCAGTGTCTCAATGCCACAGCTCAGTGTCTCAATGCCACAGCCCAGAGTCTCAATACCACAGCCCAGTGTCTCAATGGCACAGCCCAGTGTCTCAATGCCACAGCTCAGTGTCTCAATGCCACAGCTCAGTGTCTCAATGCCACACAGCTCAGTGTCTCAATGCTACAGCCCAGTGTCTCAATGCCACAGCTCAGTGTCTCAATGCCACCGCTCAGTGTCTCAATGCCACAGCTCAGTGTCTCAATGCCACAGCTCAGTGTCTCAATACCACAGCCCAGAGTCTCAATGCCACAGCCCAAAGTCTCAATACCACAGCCCAGAGTCTCAATACCACAGCTCAGTGTCTCAATGCCACAGCTCAGTGTCTCAATGCCACACAGCTCAGTGTCTCAATGCTACAGCCCAGTGTCTCAATGCCACAGCTCAGTGTCTCAATGCCACCGCTCAGTGTCTCAATGCCACAGCTCAGTGTCTCAATGCCACAGCTCAGTGTCTCAATACCACAGCCCAGAGTCTCAATGCCACAGCTCAGTGTCTCAATGCCACAACTCAGTGTCTCAATGCCACAACTCAGTGTCTCAATGCCACAGCCCAGTGTCTCAATGCCACAGCTCAGAGTCTCAATGCCACAGCTCAGTGTCTCAATGCCACAGCTCAGAGTCTCAATGCCACAGCTCAGTGTCTCAATGCCACAGCTCAGTGTCTCAATGCCACAGCCCAGTGTCTCAATGCCACAGCTCAGAGTCTCAATGCCACAGCTCAGTGTCTCAATGCCACAGCTCAGAGTCTCAATGCCACAGCTCAGTGTCTCAATGCCACAACTCAGTGTCTCAATGCCACCGCTCAGTGTCTCAATGCCACAACTCAGTGTCTCAATGCCACAGCTCAGTGTCTCAATGCCACAGCTCAGTGTCTCAATGCCACAGCTCAGTGTCTCAATGCCACAGCCCAGTGTCTCAATGCCACAGCTCAGTGTCTCAATGCCACCGCTCAGTGTCTCAATGCCACAGCTCAGTGTCTCAATGCCACAGCTCAGTGTCTCAATACCACAGCCCAGAGTCTCAATGCCACAGCTCAGTGTCTCAATGCCACAGCCCAGTGTCTCAATGCCACAGCTCAGTGTCTCAATGCCACAGCCCAGTGTCTCAATGCCACAGCTCAGAGTCTCAATGCCACAGCTCAGTGTCTCAATGCCACAGCTCAGAGTCTCAATGCCACAGCTCAGTGTCTCAATGCCACAGCTCAGTGTCTCAATGCCACAGCCCAGTGTCTCAATGCCACAGCTCAGAGTCTCAATGCCACAGCTCAGTGTCTCAATGCCACAGCTCAGAGTCTCAATGCCACAGCTCAGTGTCTCAATGCCACAACTCAGTGTCTCAATGTCACCGCTCAGTGTCTCAATGCCACAACTCAGTGTCTCAATGCCACAGCTCAGTGTCTCAATGCCACAGCTCAGTGTCTCAATGCCACAGCTCAGTGTCTCAATGCCACAGCCCAGTGTCTCAATGCCACAGCTCAGTGTCTCAATGCCACAGCTCAGTGTCTCAATGCCACAGCTCAGAGTCTCAATGCCACAGCTCAGAGTCTCAATGCCACAGCTCAGTGTCTCAATGCCACAGCTCAGAGTCTCAATGCCAAAGCTCAGTGTCTCAATGCCACAGCTCAGAGTCTCAATGCCACAGCTCAGTGTCTCAATGCCACAGCTCAGAGTCTCAATGCCACAGCTCAGTGTCTCAATGCCACAGCTCAGTGTCTCAATGTCACAGCTCAGTGTCTCAATGCCACAGCTCAGAGTCTCAATGCCACAGCTCAGTGTCTCAATGCCACAGCTCAGTGTCTCAATGCCACAGCTCAGTGTCTCAATGCCACAGCTCAGTGTCTCAATGCCACAGCTCAGAGTCTCAATGCCACAGCTCAGTGTCTCAATGCCACAGCTCAGAGTCTCAATGCCAAAGCTCAGTGTCTCAATGCCACAACTCAGTGTCTCAATGCCACAACTCAGTGTCTCAATGCCACAGCTCAGAGTCTCAATGCCACAGCTCAGTGTCTCAATGCCACAGCTCAGAGTCTCAATGCCAAAGCTCAGTGTCTCAATGCCACAACTCAGTGTCTCAATGCCACAACTCAGTGTCTCAATGCCACAGCTCAGAGTCTCAATGCCACAGCTCAGTGTCTCAATGCCACAGCTCAGAGTCTCAATGCCACAGCTCAGAGTCTCAATGCCAAAGCTCAGTGTCTCAATGCCACAACTCAGTGTCTCAATGCCACAACTCAGTGTCTCAATGCCACAGCTCAGAGTCTCAATGCCACAGCTCAGTGTCTCAATGCCACAGCTCAGTGTCTCAATGCCACAGCTCAGAGTCTCAATGCCACAGCTCAGTGTCTCAATGCCGCAGCTCAGTGTCTCAATGCCACAGCTCAGAGTCTCAATGCCACAGCTCAGAGTCTCAATGCCACAGCTCAGAGTCTCAATGCCACAGCTCAGTGTCTCAATGCCTCAGCCCCTCTGCTAACCGACTCTGAATAGCAGCTGGCAACGAAAGCGCGGATTTGCGATAGAAGAAGATTTTTGCCTTGCTGAATTGCGTGACAGAGGCGCTACAAGCAGTCAGCCAAGGCAGTCAGTCAGCTGAGGAGCCACCAGCCTAACTGGACTTGGGGCGGGCAGCCCAAATAAATAATTTGGTAGCCCTTGAGATTCTGCGAGAACCAACCGGGCCTGGGACTTATTTAGGGGGCCGCGGCCTCGTGTCGCATTAATAATTAATTAGGCCGACTCATCAGGCCTGAGCGGCACGCGAATCCACCATTACGTTAGGGGGGTGGCCCAAAACTTGAGTTTTCCGCATGCCAGCTTGCGCCAAACTTAACGCACTGGGCCTGAAAGGAACTGGCTTTGGGGCTTTGGGTGGCAACTCAGCTGCTCTTTGGCAGTACTGGGAAAATTGAATTTTAATAAGTTTACGAAAGTCCATTTTTATTGATAAAATAGAAGCTCTGGCTACTGACAGTAGTGTTGCCAAGTCAACGACGTTAAATTTTAAAAAAAGTCTACGGTGAAAGCATGAAAAGACGAGAAATAAATGTTTAATTTCAAAATTGAATGACCGCATGAACCCGGTTCTTATAAAGCCAAGTTGCAGACTTCAGCCTACTCCGTAGCAAGTCGCGCTTGATAAGGCAGCTCGCTGCGAGAGGCCAGAAATTTAACCCCCACACCGACCGAGACACTTGTCACTCTGATCTCGACACTTGTCACTCTGTTCTCGACACTTGTACTTTTGACTGACACCAAGTGACTGACTGCGACCAACTGCCGACTTGTCACCGACTCACACACAGGTAGGCAACTTCTGGGAGCCACTTCTGACAGCTACTGTCTGAACTGACTGAACGAGCGTCAACAGCCGAGAGTGCGAGATTCCGAGTGAGCGAGTCTGCTACTGTAGTCTGTAGCACACAGCATACAGCATTTTGTAAGAACTGTTTCGCTGTCTGTTGTTTTAGTTCGCTCTGTGTTATCATTAGTGCTGAGATACTGAGTTCCTTATCCGTTCCAATGAAATTCCTTTCTAGCGAGTACTGTACCAGCTTTGCTCGCTAATAAATTCTCCCCAGACTTGCAGCAGATTTCCTTAATCACTTGCTTTCGGTCGCATCTATCAATCTCTATCAACCCAGTTCTCGTTTGTCAATCTCTCCCGCTCGCTCTTTGCTTCTATTGTCAATTTCACTTCTCACTGCCCTGTCTCTCCGACCCTTCCCTGCCTGCATTCTCCCCTGCCTCAATGTCTTCCCTGCCTAAATGTCTTCCCTGCCTCCCCTGTCTCCATTCTCCCTCTTTCTCCATTCTTCCCTGCCTCAATTCTCCCCTGCCTCAGTTCTCACCTGCCTCAATTCTCACCTGCCTCAATTCTCACCTGCCTCAATTCTCCCCTGCCTCAATTCTCCCCTGCCTCAATTCTCCCCTGCCTCCATTCTTCCCTGCCTCCATTCTTCCCTGCCCTAATTATCTACTACTGTCGCTTATTTCTTCTAACAAGACCCTCTCTATTAGGGAATAACGATTATTTATAAATAATTTCAATGCCACAGTCGAAAGTCAAGTCGATTTTGAATCGGGAAGATTTTTAATTTGTTTATGCTGACCAAACAAAAACCTGCTTTTACTACTTCAGGGGATAATGCATAGAGGGCATGTTAAGGGAAAACTAGCAATTTTTACGCCATGCTTAGCTTAACGGCCCCCAGCTGTGCCCACAAAAGTGTACTTTTTCATCAATAAACTCCCTCGTTTCTATCCCCTTTCTCAATCTCTGCTGTCAATCTTACAGATCAATGTCTCGAATGCAAGTCGAGAGCCTGATGCGGCTGTGGCTGGCCATGGCGCTGCTGCGTTGCTGTCAGTCCACGGTAACTAGCTGTCACACTACACCTTCAATAGATTCTGTGGCTGCCATTGACGCCCAAAATGCTGCACCAGAAACGACTTGTGCTGGCCCTGACAACGTAAAATGCAACACCATTTACAGCACCAAAGGAAAAGTGGTAAGTGCCGATAAGTCATTCAACGTCTAGTAGAAACTTTTCAGGGATCATTAATTCCCAGCCAAATTCTCTTTTGTAGTCGTTAAAGCTGAAATGCGGGCAAGCAACTTGCACTGCTCCTAGTGGTAGCACCTGCGATCAATGCAACTCAAATAATTGCAATACGATTGCCAATGCGGTGACCAAATTCAGCAAATGTCCGTCATTTAGCGGCGAAAGGTCCGCGCTGCCTTCGCCAATTCCGCTTATCTACTGCGCCGGCAGCGAGGATGAGAGAAAGTGCCAGCGTCTGGACTACAAAGCTGGCAGCCCCGTGAGTTAGGATTGTCACTTTTGCCTTCTTTAATAATGCCTACGAGTATAACGCTAGCGGAACTTCCATCCTCTTGCAGAAAAAGGAGAAAGTGTGGATCGGCTGTGCCGCTGACTGCGCGGCTGCAAAAGCAACTGCCGGAGGAGAAACGGGTAGCGACGCCAGCTCCCAAAGCTGCACCGAATTGACTTCGTCCTGTCCTCAAGGCTCGGACTTGCAAAGCATCAGTTCTGTGGATTTAACGCCGTGTGCGACCCCGGCAACTAAGTGTCATGGATCTTTTGTCTTGCCTGGCGCCGGGAAGCTAGTGGTAGGTTTGCCTGCTTTGTTAAGACTTTAGTGTGTGGAGTTTTCCAAGAAGAACAGCGCAAATTTCAGCTGTGGAAGTTGCAATGCGGTGATTGCACAAGTAACAAAGGCACAAAATGCTTCGAATGCGACAGCGCCGGCTGCAACATCGAGACCGCTGACAAGGTCGACAAGAAAGTCTTAACCAAGTGCTCATTGTATCAAGGACAAAAGAGCCAGCTGACCAAGCAGACGGTCAAAATGATTTTCTGCGACGGAGTGACAAAGTGCAGCCGAATGGAAGCGAAAGAAAATCAGACGGTAGGCGTTGCGTCAGTTCGCTGAGCCTTGCTGTTGTTGTTGGTGTCATTTTTCCTGTTTGATCGGTACATATCGGTACATATCGGTACATGCGATTCAATTTTGTTTTATGCAGGAAATGGTGCTGACCACCTGCACCTCCGACTGCGAGGATTTGAAAGCACAAATGAAAGGCGAATGCAAGGAGTGCACCATCGACAAGGATGGAATCTGTCAACTCCCTTCTTCTGGAGGCAATTCCTCCGGACCGGAGGCTCGAGTGGTAATGGTAACCAAGGAAGTTCAAAAGATCCGGCAAAGAAGCAGTCTTCTCAGTTGCTAGCCGGATTTGCAGTGAAATTCTACGCCCTTCTGCTGTTGTGGGCCCTCGCGATGTGAATGCGCGCATGGCATCGGAGAACAAACTGCAATTGCTTTTAGTTTCCCAACAAACTTTCTGTTTTCTTTCTAAAACATTTTGGTTTGACCCTCAGCAACGAGAAAGAAAACTCGTATTTATTTTTTTACTCGTGCCCTCATACATGTATTTGCTGTTTATTTTTAAGAATATATAAAATTTGAAAGCGCGTTAACTTGACAATAAATTCCACGGGATATTTGCTAATCCTGTGTTCGCCTAAAACCATTCTGGTACGATACAAAAATATCTAATAATTAAAACTATTTACTTATTTCTTCGAAATTACTGAAATTAGCAACCTGCTAATAAGTAAAAACACGAATAAACGAATTTATGTGAATTTGAAAGAAATAAATTCAATTTCTCAGTGAAAATCAAACTTGCTTGGTGACTACTAACTAGATTACCTGAAGATAGAAAAAAATCACTCATTCGGCTGCAGCAACAGGTCAAAAATTTGGTGATGGGGCAGCACTTTTGTTCACCCACTGGTCCGCTAACTCATCGCAATTAGCGCTCACATAAACAGCTAATGGTTTTGGCTAAAGTCGTGGCTGAATCAATGGCAATACTCATTGAATCAATCAACGTGGTTGAATCAACGTAGCTGAATCAATGGATTAGCGCAGAGATGCACTTTAGTGCAGTTTTGCGGCGCATAGTGGCTGAATTAACGTAATGGAATAAGCTCGCGTCTATGGAAGTTCGGGCTGCTCATATCATCGCTGAGGGATCCGTTCGTTCACGCATTGAGGCTAAAATCTAGATAATCCTCCCCTAGTAAGCCTATTGTGCCCTATGGCCCGCCTAGCGAGAACCCCTAGCAAAAGTCGTCTGTGTACCTTGCCCAGCAATGCAATCATGTCCCTATAGCTGAGGGCTATGACATGGATAGACAGCTAACAGACACAATTTTTATTGGAGGTGGAAATAATCCTCTATTAGTCGGGAGCTTGATCTCGACAGGGTCAATTGGTGATGGGGTCCGCACAAGCTAGTGGCGCCGGGGTTGGCAATCTCATATCTGGCCTGTCAATTCTCTACCTCTCCTCGATCTCGTTGACTGTCTCTCGATGCCTTCTCCTGTTATAGGACCTAGCTGTTCGCCAAGCTGCCTGCTGTGTGAGGCCGGCTTTGAGTCAAGGAGTTTGAGGCCAACTTGGATACCGGTACGCTGAGGCCAGAGGCATCAATGCAGCAAAGGCTGAAACCCATCAAAAGGACTTTTCATAATTTATAGTCAGAGATGTCCGGCAGTATGACCCAGCTGCAATGAGCTCAACCCTCATTGATCCTAAAAACGTGGAAAACTAAATTTATTCTCTCACCAGAGTGATGCCATTGCACAAAATCAGCTAAACATAGTACTAACAAAATGCCGAAAGGTAGAGAAGATTCTTGCACGAAACATATTTTAAAATTTCGACGATAAGAAATGAATTTGCGTATAATTTAGTGCACAATGGCTTTAATATTTAAAACACAGGACAACAACATTCTTAAGCGTCAGAAAGGGCTTTACGAGCCACTGTAATGCTTTTAAATGAGGGAAAATTTAATGAATCTTCCGATAAAATCGGTATTTTATTCGGACTAAGATCACCTGGTTCAGATAGGGCGTCTAACAATGAACAGGTGCAAGTGCTATCAATTATACGTTTTAATATTTTCATTTGAGCGCGTTTACAGAGGTTCGAATTCGAGATTACTACCGATGCATTTGACACACTTGAATAACTATAAAATTCTTTCACTTATAAATAAAAAATAATTATTTTTTACGGAAATTTTGCAAAGAGCTTTCGATACATAAGTTTTGTTTAAAATTTGTTCAAGGGCCGTAACTTTTAAATTTATTGATGTTGTTGCAATAACCTATATTTTCTAATAAATTATTGTTCATAATAATCTTCCTATGCTAATTAACCTAGTTTGCATGAACTGAAATTATTTAATTTTTTACGCTGCTTTAAATTATCGCGTGAAGTCTTTTAAATCATAGGCGACATAAGTAAGTGAGGTTTAGAGTAACTTATGTCATCCATGATATCATAACTTCAGTGGAATGTGAATGTGAACAACTCACTACTTTATTTATATCAAGCCAGATTTTTTATTATTGTTCAAATGCTTATGGTTTAGGTTATGCTTATGGTTGGAATGCAAGCTGTTTCCATTTACTAATATTTAAAAAATCAAGCATTGAGATCTAGGTTAATTGGTCCTGCAAACCACTTGTGGCCTATACCTTACTGTTGTCTTTCTTTTCTTTTCTCCCCCATTTTTGCTAATAAACTGTCCATCTTTTGGCTTCCACCCTCATTATTGCAACTTAAATTGCATTTGTACTATCCATGAATGCTGTTACATAAGCACTGACCAATGACCATTTACACTGTAGATTTTATTCTTCTTTCATGCCACTACCATACCTGCGCACACCACACTAGACTATGGTGCAACATGGGCTAGGGTTAGTGGCATGATGCCCTGGCAATGCCTTGCAATGCAGAGCAACACCAAAAAAGTCTGAAAATGTGTCAGATGGTTAGACATGATTTGTCAATTTATTCAAATGGGGCCATATTAGGTCTTAGAGGAAATATTCTAGGGTTGAAAAAAACAAGCTTTAAGTTGTTGCTAAACTTTTAATAAATAATGGTAATGAACAAAGGCCAATGGTTTTTACTGCTTCAAAAATTTGCTTTTTCATAGTGTAATTTTAATATTTTTTATTGTCATAATTAGCACAAATTTTTTATAGAAATTTAATAAAAAATTATCCAAAGTATATTTGGTATTGCAGAGTTGTGGCATTCTAATTTTTTTTTAATGAATTTTAGGCCTTGTGATGATTTTCCTAAAATTTTTTCCCTCTCTTGACCTCCATAATGCTTAATGTATATACTTTTTATATTTTATTTATTTTTATTATTAAAACAATAAAACAGGATTCTTAAGTAAATTTCTGCTTATAAACAGTAACTTAAAAAACACATCATTTATGTCAGTGGCATGTCTAGCAGGCTTGTAATATAAAGTATATATAATATATTTCTTCTTATTTTCTTTTTATTGTCTAGGTGGTAAATTTTTGGCTTTAAATAATTTGAGAAAATTTATTGCACTATACTCTCTGTGCCTGCCATAGAATTTTCTATTTTGAACAATCTTCCTGTTAGCAATCTTTACTTCGTTTTATCTGAATATGATTTATAATTTGTTTTTATTCAATTATCTAGGCATCTATTTATACAAATCATTACATTCAACAAAAATGCATGTACAATATTAACTTACTAAATGGTGCTTCACATTGTCTCACACATGAAATCACTGATAATGTCAATGACTCCCAACTTTTGTCACTGTCTTCTATTGAGTCAAGTATGCCCGAAAGACAGATTAAATTTCACGCGAGTTGACTAAACTGCTCCTTGTCTGCTGCAGCCAAAGCGACAGTGCCCAAATCTGCCAATCCACCATGTACAAGCGTTTCATTCAGCCCCAGAGCGCAAGCGCCGAGTCGCCTAGCAGCAGCCGCACCATCTCGTGCGCCTCAACCGGCCAGCAGTCGCAGTACAGCTGCGAGTTCGGTTCCGGCACCTACTATGCCTACTGCGGCTTCGGCGGCGTGCTCAGCTGCGGCCTGACCCACACGGCTGTGGTGCCGCTCGATCTGGTCAAGTGCCGCATGCAGGTTGATTCCGTCAAATATCCCGGCATTGTCAAGGGTTTCAAGGTGCGGCTTGGCCATTTTTTTTGTGTTTGTCTGTCTGCAACCCTTTGTCAACAATTTTCCTAAATTTTCTATCCTAGAGCACCATCCGATCAGTGTTTGGCGCATCCCCTGTTGCTCTGGGCTGCATTCTCATTCGCACTGATGCGCCGAGCCCCACGCACCCAAGCTGCCATTATTCATGACCTGCTGTCATTCTCCATGATCCTGATCTGTCATTCTCCATCCAAATAATCCCCAGCTGTCATTCCCCATGATGCCGATCTGTCATTCTCAATTATCCCGATTTCCGCGCTGTCATTTTCCATGATCCCGAGCTGTCATCCTCCATGATCCCGAGCTGTCATCCTCCATGATCCCGAGCTGTCATCCTCCATGATCCCGAGCTGTCATCCTCCATGATCCCGAGCTGTCATCCTCCATGATCCCGAGCTGTCATCCTCCATGATCCCGAGCTGTCATCCTCCATGATGCCGAGCTGTCATCCTCCATGATCCCGAGCTGTTATCCTCCATGATCCCGAGCTGTCATTTTCCATGATCCCGAGCTGTCATCCTCCATGATCCCGAGCTGTCATCCTCCATGATCCCGAGCTGTCATCCTCCATGATCCCGAGCTGTCATCCTCCATGATCCCGAGCTTTCATCCCCCTCATCGGGCGACCCGCAGGTGACCCTGGCCGAAGACGGTGCTCGCGGGCTGGCCAAGGGCTGGGCGCCGACTCTGATCGGCTACAGCATGCAGGGCCTCGGCAAATTCGGCTTCTACGAAGTGTTCAAAAACCTCTACGGCAACCTGATGGGCGAGGAGAACGCCTACCTGTACCGGACCTCGCTGTACCTGGCCGCCAGCGCCAGCGCCGAATTCTTCGCCGACATTCTGCTGGCGCCGATGGAGGCCACCAAGGTGCGCATCCAGACCAAGGCCGGCTTTGCCAACACGCTGCGCGAGGCCTTCCCCAAGATGCTGGCCGCCGAGGGCGCCATGACCTTCTACAAGGGCCTGCCGCCGCTGTGGGGCCGCCAGATTCCCTACACAATGATGAAGTTCGCCTGCTTCGAGCGCACCGTTGAAGCTCTTTATAAGCACGTTGTACCGAAGCCGCGCGACCAGTGCAACAAGGCCGAGCAGCTGACCGTCACCTTCGTGGCCGGCTACATCGCCGGCGTGTTCTGCGCCATCGTGTCGCACCCGGCCGACACCATGGTGTCCAAGCTCAACCAGATGCCGGACGCCGGCCTCGTTGGCGTTGCCAAGGCCCTCGGCTGGAAGGGTGAGCGATTAGCTTTTGCTAATTAGAATAGTTACTCCCGCCGTTTACCCGGCAACTTCTGAAATTTATGAAAAGCACATAAAATTCTTATTTTCTTGTGATTCTCCTTGCAACACTGGACCTGCTTCTTGTTCACAGTGTGTGCGCGCCCGTGTGTGTTGTAAACCAGTTTGAGGCGCAGTGCGTCAGCTTGTACAGTGAATAGGGTCTTCCTCTCTGCGCCCAGTCATGCGCGCAGCGCGTGTTTTTCTTGTCTGTCCCTCTCTGCCCAGTGCTAGTGCGACGCTGTCTGCTTACTGCAAAGAGGGGCCGTCATTTTTCTATTATTTTGCATGTTATAGTACGTGGCCTGCTTGCCAAAGGTAGCTTTGGCATTCTCTGCCGCTTATCTACTCTGGCTGTTGGTTTTATTTGATAAGCTCGGCTTTTTTAGTAGAGAAACAGTTCGATTCGTGTTCTCGTGTCCTTAGAGACCGTTGCGTGTAAAGTGCGAGCTCCGTCAGTGGCATCTGTGATGAAGGGTTCATGCGGTGTGATAAAGGGTTCATGTACTATAATAAATTGCTCATGCACTGTAATAAAGGGTTCCTGCAGTGCGCTAGAGGTTTCATGCGGTGTGATAAAGGGTTCATTCAGTGTGATAAAGGGTTCGTGCAGTGTGATAAAGGGTTCATTCACTGTGATAAAGGGTTCATGCACTGTGATAAAGGGTTCATGCATTGTGATAAAGGGTTCATTTAGTGTGAAAAAGGGTTCATGCACTGTGATAAAGGGTTCATGCAGTGTGATAAAGGGTTCATGCAGTGTGATAAAGGGTTCATTTAGTGTGAAAAAGGGTTCATTTAGTGTGAAAAAGGGTTCATGCAGTGTGATAAAGGGTTCATTTAGTGGGAAAAGGGTTCATTTAGTGTGATAAAGGGTTCATTTAGTGTGATAAAGGGTTCATGCAGTGTGATAAAGGGTTCATTTAGTGTGAAAAAGGGTTCATACAGTGTGATAAAGGGTTCATTTAGTGTGATAAAGGGTTTATGCAGTGTGATAAAGGGTTCATGCAGTGTGATAAAGGGTTCATACACTGTGATAAAGGGTTCATGCAGTGTGAAAAAGGGTTCATGCAGTGTGATAAAGGGTTCATGCAGTGTGATAAAGGGTTCATGCAGTGTGAAAAAGGGTTCATGCAGTGTGATAAAGGGTTCATTTAGTGTGATAAAGGGTTCATGCACTGTGATAAAGGGTTCATGCACTGTGATAAAGGGATGTCACAAAAATGATAAGGTCTATCTAAAATTCCTCAGAGGTCCTTGCGGCTTGCCATTTTCACATTCGAAACCTACCCCCCCCCCCACTTCGCAGCCATGTGGAAGGGCCTGGGCGCCCGTATCATCATGATCGGCACCCTCACGGCGCTGCAGTGGTTCATCTACGACACGGTCAAGGTGGTGCTGCGGCTGCCGCGCCCGCCGCCGCCGACCATGCCGGAGAGTCTGCGGCTGAAGCTGGAGGCCAAGCAGGCCAGCTGAGCTGTCTGCCGCTGCCGCTGCCGGTTTGTCAAAATTGGGTCGAAACCAGTTTGTTGCCATCTCGTTGAGTAAACAAAACTTTTCAAATACAAAACCACAGCCATAGTAATCTTAAATTATTGATTAATAACTGACGAGTTAGTAATCTACAATTAATGTTATATTTATAAATGTTTCTCTTCTAACCTCCACTTTTTCCCCTGACAAAATTCTATCCTAGCTACTGGCAGTAGGCAAATTAGGCTCTGTTGTTGCGTAATATTAATTGTGTTTTTAGTGCTAGTTTTCTATTATTTGAGGCTGTAGTAGCCCAGACTGTGTGTTTTCCTCCAATTGCACTGAATAATGGCCAATTCTAATGAAATATTGAATTATTTGTTGCATCTGTTGAAGATTCAAGCCCTGTCCTGTTCCATCGGTTCTCTTGCACTTTTACTTTTCATTCTCTATTTAACATCGGAAGGAACTATTGTGTGCGCCTGTGCGCGCAATTTAGATCCGTGATCTGATCTGATAGCGTTTGTGAGCCAGCTCTAACTTTGTTGTTTTTGCAGAAAATATTAATAAATGATGAATTTTGTAGCAGTGCCGACTTCTTAGCACTCCGAACCCTGGCCTAGTTATATTAGTTATTGGGACTCTATTTACTATTTTGCGCTATTCGCATCTTTGCGGTGTTCTTTTATTTGTTGCATGTTCAAGAACTTGCGGCTGAAGCCCCTTGATCTACTCGTCAACCTAGCTGTGGTCTGTGAACAACAAAGCATTTTTCCCAAGTATTTTGTGCAAACTGGCGGGCATGAGAGTAGGCCCGGGGCCCCCTGCCTACTGCAGCACAGACTCGACCGACCGCTTCTGCTATCCCACGAGACTTGCGTCGCGCAGTCCAGACATTTTTGCGGCACTGAAAGATAATGCCGGCCTGCGGAACCAACGTTGAAACCAGCTAGAAAGCCTGATAATGGCTTTGTGATGGCTCCCGGCTGATGGGAGCTGGCGGCTCAGCCTGTCCGATCCTCCATCTCTGCCCGCACTGTTTTAATGCGCTCAGTTTCATGGCGACGCGTAAAATGTTCCTCTTGGGAGCGGCTGTCCCTTGTCTGGGAGGGTGACCGTCCGCCTCCGCCTGGTGGTTTGACAGCCTCTGAAAGCCGTTAGTTTAGCCGTCTGGCCAATTTTTTGTTCCAATTGCGCCTAAGCTGCTTGTTTAATTTGCTTCCAACAAAAGCAGGTTACGTTGCACTCTTATGAGTTGGCTACCAAATACGAGCTGGCGGAATTTCCCGTTCCTTGTGGATGTGAAGCTCCCAGCGTCTGTGACTGCTCCGTTCCTTGCAGACCTCTCGGTGTCTGTGATTGCTCCGTTCCTTGCAGACCTCTCGGTGTCTGTGACTGCTCCGTTCCTTGCAGACCTCTCGGTGTCTGTGATGTGATTGCTCCGTTCCTTGCAGACCTCTCGGTGTCTGTGATTGCTCCGTTCCTTGTAGACCTCTCGGTGTCTGTGACTGCTCCGTTCCTTGTAGACCTCTCGGTGTCTGTGACTGCTCCGTTCCTTGCAGACCCTCTGCGTCTGTGACTGCTCCGTTCCTTGCAGACCCTCTGCGTCTGTGACTGCTCCGTTCCTTGCAGACCTGTCGGTGTCTGTGACTGCTCCGTTCCTTGCAGACCCTCTGCGTCTGTGACTTCTCCGTTCCTTGCAGACCCTCGGTGTCTGTGACTGCTCCGTTCCTTGCAGACCCTCGGTGTCTGTGACTGCTCCGTTCCTTGCAGACCCTCTGCGTCTGTGACTTCTCCGTTCCTTGCAGACCTCTCGGCGTGTGTGACTGCTCCATTCCTTGTAGACCTCTCGGCGTGTGTGACTGCTCCGTTCCTTGCAGACCCTCTGCGTCTGTGACTTCTCCGTTCCTTGTAGACCCTCGGTGTCTGTGACTTCTCCGTTCATTGCGGACCCTCGGCGTCTGTGACTTCTCCGTTCCTTGTAGACCCTCGGTGTCTGTGACTGCTCCGTTCCTTGCGGACCCTCGGCGTCTGTGACTGCTCCGTTCATTGCGGACCCTCGGCGTCTGTGACTGCTCCGTTCATTGCGGACCCTCGGCGTCTGTGACTGCTCCGTTACTGGCTACCATGATCGCATAGATTTCTCAATAGGCTGTGTCGCATCTACCTTCCGCTTTCAGCATTATTGCTGCCAACGGGAATGTCTTGACCCTAGAAAGAAGAAAACAAGCCATTTTGTGCATTAAAAATGCGGACACGCGCCCGTGCCTGTCCTCCATTTCTGGCTGAGAAATTGCTTCTGACAGAACGGGAATCCATTTGCATTCGCGGGGCCGGTCTATTTGAATTGGCCTCTTAAAAGCTGAAACTGCAGTGCAAGTTTGCGTGCGCAAAGCAAGCGATGTAGTTTGTTTACTCTACACGGAAACCCAGTTTTTAATCTGTTTGCATAGCAACCTAGCTTTTGTTTCGTTGGAGTTTGCTTGTTTTTCGTGCTAAATTTAACTCGCACTAAAAGAGTGATAAGAAATGTTACGAGAATGGCAGAGTGCCTAGAATAAGTTTTGGAGTGACAAGAGCAGATCGAATGCGATTGCCAACCTATATTGACACCGGTGTCTTGAACTTTTATAATTCGTGGCATATTTTATCGTTGCTTCGAAAATATTAAAGTGAGAAGCGCTAAATTTTCCGTTTACCTCGTAAACCTTGGATTCTACCATCGACATCTATATCCGGCGGCAGGCCTTGCACGTAGATTTCGAATAGCGAGTTGACCCAGCTGTTGGCACGCACTGCGCCCGCAAACATCAACCAAAGTAATAGCCAGTCATAAAAACTCCGCAGCTGTCACGGATCCGCTTGCGTGACAAGCGGCGTGGGTGATGGATCTGGCCCGGGGTCCCTTTGGGGGGGACTGGGCTGTGTAATTTTATTGATTAATAAGGACCAAGTCGCGGCTGCTTGACCGGAGCGGGGCTGCTCCGCCTGATAAGACCGGCTAGGTTGGGAGCTCGGCGGCCTGCTGCCCTCTGGTCTTGGCTGTAAGTCCGCGGCTCCTGACTGCAGCTGTCTTCATAATTCCAGCCCGCGAACCTGCCAACCTAGATTTATGACATCTACCTACGAGTATCTAGATGCGTTGAATGGCTAAGCTAAAACGACTCGTACTTATTAGGTTCAGCTACGTATGTCTGCCTGTCTCTCTGTGTGTCTGTCCGTCTGTCCCTCTGTCTGTCTGTCTCTGTCTGTCTGTCATTCTGTCTGTCTGTCCGTATGTCTGTCTGTCTCTCTGTGTGTCTGTCCGTCTGTCCCTCTGTCTGTCTGTCTCTGTCTGTCTGTCATTCTGTCTGTCTCTCTGTATGTCTGTCTGTCTCTCTGTGTCTGTCCGTCTGTCCCTCTGTCTGTCTGCCTGTCCCTCTGTCTGTCTATCTGCCTGTCTTTCTGTCTGTCTGTCTGTCCGTCTGTCTCTCTGTCCGTCTGTCTTTCTGTCCATCTGTCTGTCTGTCTGCATGCAGTCTCTGCGTCAGGCACTATCTGAATCCAGTCCAGCTGCAGAACCTGCATCGGAGAATCGGAGCAAACAGAACCGCATAAATTGAAGCTCCGGTCCTCCGGACCTCCCCCGTTGCCGGCCATTAAAATTTTCTTCCATTAATTTAAGCAACAGGAAGGCGGCCCACAGCGGGGGGGGGGCTACAAGGAAAGGGGAAGATCTGAGCGCGGGCCCGCAGCTGCGCCATATGATACTCGATATCGACTTCTGCCACCCCCGGGCTTCGCTTTCCCGCCCTCCCGGTTCTTGTCTGCCAGGGTCCGGCGGGAGAGCAGGCGGGCCTCCCCGAGCCGGTGCTGCGGCCCTGCTCAGAAGAAAATGAGATTCAGGCGGGGCCAGGTTGAGGATCGGAAAGCATCGCGCAGAAATTGAATCGCCTGGCCGAGTCAGTTTTTCCCCGGGGCCTCAGCGTTGTTTCCCGTTTGCTTGTTTATCCCATGCCGGCCTTCCGCGATGGGAGACCTGCTGGCTGAAGTCGCGCGCCACCCTGGAAATTGCACCGTCGACTCCTTCTGTTTCTGATAGCTGCGGAAATACAGTAACTTGCAGTTTTTCTTTAATTCTGAATGAACAGAACAGATGGAACCGACGGCTGCGGGTGGAGTCGGCCTTTCTGCCCGCCCCCGTCCCTCTCCGGTGGGCAAACAGATTTCTCCATTTCTCTTTCTCCGCGCGACTCTCTTGGAAGCCCCGGCGATGCCAAAAGCGCCCACCAGAGATTGAGGGGGGAGGGGTGGCGGGAGAGCGAGAGGGACAGGGCGGGGAGGAGCGCGCGGCCAGCTGACAAGGCGAAGATTTAATATTTATCAAATGCAAACGCCGGGTCGTTGGCGAAGGGGGGAGGGGCGCCGGATGGAGCGATGGGAGGAGGCTGGCAGCGCATGGGATCCGCTTTTATTAAGATGGCCTCGGGCTGCCGGGGTTTCTCTCTCTCTCTCTCTCTAGCCTCTTCCCAAACCCATTTCCAATCCATCCATCACTCAGAAGGTCGTCTCCCCCGCCCTGCCACGGTGCAGCAGCCCTGTTTTTCTCCCTTGAATGCGGCCAAGAGGGCAAGGCGACCAAGGCGAGAGACCGACACGCTCGCCTCCCTTCGAACTATTCGGTTTGTCATCCATTGTCGACTGTCGTTTTGCTGCTATGCGAGCGCTTCGGGGGGGGGCTTGTCAAAGAATGGGAAAACGATGATGGCCAAGTGCCGGGTCCTCCGGAAGCAACTAGAACTGGAACGGGGTCGGCGTCTTCAAGAACAGGCCAAGGAGGCTTCGGCCGGCACTTACAGAGCGGGCCAGACGCGCTGACAGAAGCCGGCGCTGCGTAACTGATTATCCGCTGTTATCCGCCTAGCAACAATAGGATATTCGCTTAAGGAAAGCTGTAATTAATCCCCTCGACTGCACCTCCCCCCTCGAATTGAATACCGCTGAACTGGGAAAGTTCGTCGTGCCTACCAGTTTTTTTTGGAGCTGTTTATCCATCTGTCCATCTGTCTGGCGGCATGCAGGCTTCGGTTTTTGTGGCTGCCGAGCCGCTCTGAGGCTGGGATTTCTGCGAAGAGATCGCTTTGCAGTGTGGGAGAGCGGACGACTTCCATAATAATATTCACAAGAGGGTTGCAGGCATCCTGCGGCTTCTAAGCCCCGAATTGCACTCACTCACGCATTCACGCAGGATGTAAGTGGAATGTACTCCTTGTACATTCCTCATCCTCAGAGCCCATCAACCCATTCCGTGCGCAAAGGCCCTAAATTAATGTGACAATATACAATAAAACACGAGCTAGCTATATAAGAAAAAATAACTCAACACAATGCGGGGTCGAACCTGGACCAGTGGCAAATTAGGCAGACGCGCTTGACCGCCGAGCCACTCGCCCCCTAGGACACCCTCTATAGATTGAGGAACAAATAGAGACTGAAGGCCGAGAGAGAGAATCAAGGGAGGATTAACAGAATGAAAAGATCAGGGAGACGGACAGTGAGGAGAGAGGTCGCAAGATTAATGAGGGAGAGCAAACCTATAGACTGCTGAGAGAGGGAGTTTGGAGAACAGCTTTGGGAGGCGAGGAGTTGTGGTAGCCTAGTGGCCAGGGCATCCGCCTTATGACCGGAAGGTCGTGGGTTCGAGTCCCGGCTCTGCCAGACAATTTATGCCCTTGAGCATAAATGCAAGCTTCAGTCCACCCAGCTGAGATCGGGTACCAGTTTGAGCTGGGTAAATTTAGGGTGGGTGTTGCGGCCCCTCCAGCCCGTCAGAACTGAGCAGCTGTACTCAGCCCTCGGATGCCTTAGCAACTAGCTGCGGCTGTGCCTTGGGCTGCGCATCTTGACGAAAGGTCGGGTGTCTAATTTTTTTATTTTAGTTTTTTCTATCCAATGGTTACTCGAAAAGGCAAGGCTGGTGAAGTGGCTGCCTGATGCAGCACCTAATTTACTCGAAAGTCAATTAGGATAATCACCAGATCAGGGCGTTAGCAGTTAATTAATAAGCATTAATTAAATAAAACAGGCATGTTTCTTGACGCATCTTAGATTTTATTTTCTGTCTCACTAGGAAAGTCGGTTTAGTTTAATCTCGCCGTTTTCTGACGCTCCTGGCGGGGGCTTGGAGCATAAATAATTCAGCCAGGCAAGATGCAAGCTCGTCTGCATAATTCATAATTCACCTGTCCCGAGGGTGTCAGTCAAAGCCATGCAGTTTCAGCAGCCAGTTTTCTTATTAAAGATAAGAAACTCAGCAAGTGCACATCAGTTTCTGGCAGTTCTCTTCGAGGGAGCGCTGAGGCCTCTTCGAGTTTCCTGATTCTTGAGGCGGGGCGGTGATCCATCATGATCGGTAGGCGGTTATTTCAAGGCAACAAGGGTGTTGGAGATTCGGATGGCAGGAGTGACTTTGAGGGGAGATTCGGGTGGCAAGAGTGACTTTGAGGGGAGATTCAAGTGGCAAGAGTGACTTTGAGGGCAGATTCAAGTGGCAAGAGTGACTTTGAGGGGAGATTTGGAGAGGGAGAGTGACTTTGAGAGGAGATTCGGGTGACAAAAGTGACTTTGAGAGGAGATTCGGGTGGCAAGAGTGACTTTGGGGGGAGATTCAAGTGGCAAGAGTGACTTTGAGGGGAGATTCGGGTGGCAAGAGTGACTTTGAGGAGAGATTTGGAGAGGGAGAGTGACTTTGAGGAGAGATTCGGGTGACAAAAGTGACTTTGAGAGGAGATTCGGGTGGCAAGAGTGACTTTGGGGGGAGATTCAAGTGGCAAGAGTGACTTTGAGGGGAGATTCGGGTGGCAAGAGTGACTTTGAGGAGAGATTTGGAGAGGGAGAGTGACTTTGAGGAGAGATTCGGGTGACAAGAGTGACTTTGAGGGGAGATTCAAGTGGCAAGAGTGACTTTGAGAGGAGATTTGGGAGGCAAGAGTGACTTTGAGGGGAGATTCGGGTGGCAAGAGTGACTTTGAGGGGACATTTGGAGAGGTAGAGTGACTTTGGGGAAAGATTAGTGAGGCGAGAGTGACCTTGAGTGGGTTGGAGATTCGAGAGTGGGTTTGAGTGGGTGGGAGATTCTGGAGGCGAGAGTGACTGAGGTGATATTGGGAGGTGGGATATTTTGCTCAGCCATTTTAGGATTTCTCAATCCACTCTGGACGCACAGAAAACCAACCGAATCAAAGCCTGCAGCTGTCTGGGATAATTTTGACTCTTCCCAACAGTCATAGAGACTCGGCAGCAGCCAGAGCGCTGCAGCCAACCAGCACCGCGGCACCCGGCCAGCCAGCCGGCTCGGTCGAATCAAATCCGGCCGGCCAGCCACCCGGGCGACCAGCGCCTCCCCCCCCCCCCCTGAACAGCTCGAACTCGGGCTGGCTCGCCAAAGCGCCTCCTATCTGTCGGCGTCTCGCGAGAATCCGACGCAGAGCCGCCCCGGCAGCAGCGCAGACTGAGCAAGCAGTGCGGCTTATCTGGGCCGGGCGCTCAGTTCGAACAGCAGCCCGTCTCCTCAGCGGTCTCCCACCCGTTCCCCGGTCCGGCCGCCTTATCTCGCCCAGCAACAGACGGGCAGCTGGCAAGGCTGTGCAAGGCTGCAGGCCAATCTTCCACCGGATGCGAAAGCAGAAGCCCGCAGATTCTGTCAAGACTGCAGCAGACGACAAAATTCGAAACCGCTAAACTGGCAAAGCTCGCGACCAGGTGAGCGACAGGGCGCGGCAGGTTGCACCTGGCCCATCCCGACTGTGAAATCCCAGATTTTACAACCGCAAAATTTTACAACTTCTACGCGGTAAGTTTCCCTTGCGCAAGACGGGTGACAGGCCAGTTTGCGAATGATGAGGCGCGCAGCCTCTTCCCGCCGAGATTTGCCCTCCCCATCGCTTTCATGCGCCAAGTTTCACTCATTCCTGCACGATCCGGGGGGGGGGGGCGACACGGCGAAGATGCCGCCCGCTGCTGCCGCGGATCCTGGCTAAAAGCCGAAGGGCCGAGCAGCAGACTAAGCGAAGCAATAAAACGAACATTTCGAGTTGCGGATGCCATTTCGACAGTTCCAACTCCCTCCGCCGCTTTGGCGAGCTGCTGGGGTCTCGTCAAACATCAACTTTGTGTTTGACTCCTACGATTTCAAAGATTTGCATGCCCTGATATTTATTCACCTGTATAACAGATTTATGTCTCTTTCTGTTAGTCTATCGATCATTCAATCAAGCAATCTGTCTATCTATCTATCTATCTATCTATCTATCTATCTATCTATCTATCTATCTATCTATCTATCTATCTATCTATCTATCTATCTATCTATCTATCTATCTATCTATCTATCTATCTATCTATCTATCTATCTATCTATCTATCTATCTATCTATCTATCTATCTATCTATCTATCTATCTATCTATCTATCTATCTATCTATCTATCTATCTATCTATCTATCTATCTATCTATCTATCTATCTATCTATCTATCTATCTATCTATCTATCTATCTATCTATCTATCTATCTATCTATCTATCTATCTATCTATCTATCTATCTATCTATCTATCTATCTATCTATCTATCTATCTATCTATCTATCTATCTATCTATCTATCTATCTATCTATCTATCTATCTATCTATCTATCTATCTATCTATCTATCTATCTATCTATCTATCTATCTATCTATCTATCTATCTATCTATCTATCTATCTATCTATCTATCTATCTATCTATCTATCTATCTATCTATCTATCTATCTATCTATCTATCTATCTATCTATCTATCTATCTATCTATCTATCTATCTATCTATCTATCTATCTATCTATCTATCTATCTATCTATCTATCTATCTATCTATCTATCTATCTATCTATCTATCTATCTATCTATCTATCTATCTATCTATCTATCTATCTATCTATCTATCTATCTATCTATCTATCTATCTATCTATCTATCTATCTATCTATCTATCTATCTATCTATCTATCTATCTATCTATCTATCTATCTATCTATCTATCTATCTATCTATCTATCTATCTATCTATCTATCTATCTATCTATCTATCTATCTATCTATCTATCTATCTATCTATCTATCTATCTATCTATCTATCTATCTATCTATCTATCTATCTATCTATCTATCTATCTATCTATCTATCTATCTATCTATCTATCTATCTATCTATCTATCTATCTATCTATCTATCTATCTATCTATCTATCTATCTATCTATCTATCTATCTATCTATCTATCTATCTATCTATCTATCTATCTATCTATCTATCTATCTATCTATCTATCTATCTATCTATCTATCTATCTATCTATCTATCTATCTATCTATCTATCTATCTATCTATCTATCTATCTATCTATCTATCTATCTATCTATCTATCTATCTATCTATCTATCTATCTATCTATCTATCTATCTATCTATCTATCTATCTATCTATCTATCTATCTATCTATCTATCTATCTATCTATCTATCTGTCTATGTATATATCCACGGTTTACTCAATATATCTCTTCATAAAATTTAAACATAAAGTGTAACATTTTTTACCCGTAGGATTATAATAGTTTTTTGAAACATTGCAACCGGGCAAGAAGAGTAGCTACTGCAAATCCGCTGTCGGAGCATTTGAGTCGAGCTCACAGAATCCGTCTACCAAAATCAGGATTTATAATCGAATTGGCAGTTTAACAACCGGCCATTTTAGTTCAGATCCGCTGGGCTATCCTAAAAAAATAACAGAAAATGAGCGAGTCCGGCAGCGCATCTTGTCTGCTGGACTTCCTGCCTCGAGCGGGCGGTGCCGGCGCTGTAATTAATCAGCCGCAGCCGGGTCATTAGCTGCCAGGCAGTGGGGGCAATCTGGGCTTATCTATCACCCAAGGCCCCGCGCCTGACAATTAGCTCAGTCTCCCATTTCGCCAGTTAAATAAACGCTTTTTAATAGCCAACCACACACTGTGTGAGTCCGTGATTCCCTTTGTCTGGCCTCGCCATCCCAGTTTCAGAGCCAGCACTACGATTGGATAAGTCGGAGTCAGCCGAGGCTGTACACCTACCTAACTTTCGCATCTTTGTTTCTTCTGGATTTATCCTCAATTTCCCGTAGGCTGGGTTTTGTTGCCAAGCGGGAGCTGCCAGAGAGGGCGACACCAAGTTAATCAGTCGGGGGGGGCGAATTCTTGGAGCGCCTCGCGTCAGCCCGTCTTTGCTGTCCTCCGCCTTTCATCTCTGTTCCCATTTATCCCAGAAGCCGTTGGAGCTCAAGCAACTGAGCCGTGTCCGCCTAGGGGCTACTCAGCGATGAGGAGGCTGGCTCCGGGCGCTGGGATGTTTTCAAGATTATCCCACAGAGATTATCTGTCGGTCTCTCTCGCGTCCCGCAACCGAACTTTCGCTTGCCACCAAGTTTTTTCGTTCTTTAGTCAAAGTTTTTTGCCGGCTCGTCACGCTGTTGCCGGCGAATCGATTTTCGCTGCCACTTTTCCCGAGCGGAGGGAGGGGGGGTGGCCGTGTGCTCCATCATCCACGGCCCGGCAGACCGGCAATTCGAGGCATCTGCCAGACGCTTCGACGGTTGAAAAACTGTTTTCCTAAAGAAAAATCGGTCGCTTATGTGATAGCAGGAAGACGAGTGGGCGGCAGACCGAAAAGATGAAAGGATAATTGAGGATTGCAGAGATCCCAGAAATTTGAGCTAGCGAAATGGTCTTATCTTAAATTTTTGGCCGATATGTAGCGATGATCGTGTTTCTAAAATCTAATGTGACGGCAAATTAAGCTTAAGCTCGTCATTGAAAGCTTGCGAGCTTCTTTTCCCGTAGTCCAACTAGTCACTAATGTTAATCGCATTTTAAATAAATTAAATAGGAACTAAATCTAGTCACTAAACCTTTTGCATCTAATCGTCTTTTTAATCTTATCTATTCACTAACATCAACCAGATTTAACTACTTTATTTAATAAAATGTATATTATGGTAACTCTAATCAATAAAATCTAGTCATTCTCATCAATCACATCAAATCCCTCTAATTTATCACATCTAGTCACTCTAATCTGTCACATCTAGTCACTCTAATGTGTCACTTCTAGTCACACTCTAGTCAATCAAATCTAGTCATTCTAATCTGTCACATCTAGTCACTCTAATCTGTCGCATCTAGTCACTCTAATCTGTCACATCTGGTCACTCTAATGTGTCACTTCTAGTCACACTCTAGTCAATCAAATCTAGTCATTCTACTAATCTGTCACATCTAGTCACTCTAATCTGTCGCATCTAGTCACTCCAATCTATCACTTCTAGTCACTCCAATCTATCACTTCTAGTCACTCCAATCTATCACTTCTAGTCACTCCAATCTATCACTTCTAGTCACTCCAATCTATCACTTCTAGTCACTCCAATCTATCACATCTGGTCACTCCAATCTATCACTTCTAGTCACTCCAATCTATCACATCTGGTCACTCCAATCCATCACTTCTAGTCACTTTAATCTGTCACATTTAGTGGCTAAAAGGAAATCTAACACGAAATCTGTTATCTGCAGCTCCCTGAATATCCCCAAGGTCGATAAGAATCGCCTGAAATGTTTCACAGCCCAGGGCTTGCTGGCAACTTTTTTGAATTTCATCACCGGCAGCTGAGCGGGAGATTTTGTTACCGGAAGAGCAGAAGGAGGAGAAATTGGCATTGACAAATCTTGCCCGGGGTATTTGCAGTGCAAAAATATTCTATGCGTGTGCCAACATCTGTGTGAAAATTGTTCTGCTTGTCTTTCTCTGTTGCTTCTGCTGCTGCTGCTGAAGCGCTGAGCATTTACCCGGTGCTAGAACAGGTGCTACTGGCCTAAAAACCGGTGTTTGGAGACTTTCGAGGAACCCAGCCTTTGATTTGCAATTCCAAGCACGAATGCTTTTCCGGCGAATTAAAATAAATCTTCTTCTTTAGGGTCTGCGTCTGGGTGGTCTCTAGAGATTTTTAAAGATTTTTTACGGAGTTAATTAATTCTAATGAAGTCGTGAATTGTTGACGCTGATTATTGATGAATAGAGGGACTAGATGTGGAAAAAGAGTGAATTCAGTGACTAGATGTGGAAATAGAGTGAATTCAGTGACTAGATGTGGAAATAGAGTGAATTCAGTGACTAGATGTTGAAATAGAGTGAATTCAGTGACTAGGTGTGGAAATACAGTGAAATCAGTGACTAGATGTGAGACTAAGAGTGAATTCAGTGACTAGGTGTGGAAATACAGTGAAATCAGTGACTAGATGTGAGACTAAGAGTTAATTCAGTGACTAGATGTGAGATCTAGAGTGAATTCAGTGACTAGACTAGATGTGAGACCTAGAGTGAATTCAGTGACTAGACTAGATGTGAGACCTAGAGTGAATTCAGTGACTAGACTAGATGTGAGACTTTGAGTGAATTCAGTGACTAGATTCGAAAATAGAGTGAATTTTGTGATAAGATGCGGAAATAGAGTGAATTCAGTGACTCTATTGTGACAGGCAATTATTGTGACCAGATGCTGATGAATAGAGTGACCAGATGCTGATGAATAGAGGGACCAACCGCTGATAAATAGAGTGACCAGATGCTGATGAATAGAGTGACCAGATGCTAATGAATAGAGTGACCAGATGCTAATGAATAGAGTGACCAGACGCTGATGAATAGAGTGACCAGATGCTGATGAATAGAGTGACCAGATGCTGATGAATAGATAGACCAGATGCTGATGAATAGATAGACCAGATGCTGATGAATAGAGATATTGATCAGATGCTGATGAACAGAGTGATCAGACGCACCGATTTGAGCGAACAGATGCGCCAGAACAAGCCACCTCCCCTCCCAAACTGTCCCCAGGCCGCAGCCATGAACTTCGACTTCTTCCTGAAGGTGAACCAGTTCCGCGTGAGCTTCGGCCAGTACGCCGCGGCCGAGGATTTCATCGACGTACTCAACTACATGATCACCCCGACCATTCTTATCTTCTTCGCCGGCATCTCGGCCACCAAGCAGTACCTGTTCACCCCGATCCAGTGCTGGACGCTTAAGGAGACAGAGGGCACGCAGCGCATGGAGTACATCGAAAATCTGTGCTGGATTGAGAACATGTATTACTGGCCGCTGGACGAGTCTCTCACCATGGACGCCAGGAAGAGAAAGGAGGAGAAAACCATCTGTGAGTGGATGGGAGATTTCTTGACTGCATAGATCAATCTAGTGTGAATCAATATATACATGAGTGGGAATAGATAAAGTATGACTAGATAAGTATATTCGTGTAAATAGATACAATTTGACTAGATATGTAGATTAGTGTGACTAGATATGCAGATTAGTAAGACTAGATATTTAGATCAGTGTGACTAGACATTTAGATCAGTGTGACTAGATATTTCGATCAGTGTGACTGTACTTTTAGATTAGTGTGACTAGATACTTAGATTAGTGTGACTAGACATTTAGATCAGTGTGACTAGACATTTAAATCAGTGTGACTGGACATTTAGATCAGTAAGACTAGATATTTAGATCAGTGTGACTAGATATGCAGATCAGTGTGACTAGATATGTAGATCAGTGTGACTAGATATTTCGATCAGTGTGACTAGACTTTTAGATTAGTGTGACTAGATGCTTAGATTAGTGTGACTAGACATTTAGATCAGTGTGACTAGACATTTAAATCAGTGTGACTGGACATTTAGATCAGTGTGACTAGATATGTAGATCAGTGTGACTAGACATTTAAATCAGTGTGACTAGACATTTAAATCAGTGTGACTAGATATGTAGATCAGTGTGACTAGACATTTAAATCAGTGTGACTAGACATTTAAATCAGTGTGACTAGATATTTCGATCAGTGTGACTAGACTTTTAGATTAGTGTGACTAGATACTTAGATTAGTGTGACTAGACATTTAGATCAGTGTGACTAGACATTTAAATCAGTGTAACTAGACATTTAGATCAGTGTGACTAGATATTTAGATCAGTGTGACTAGACATTTAGATCAGTGTGACTAGATATTTAGATCAGTAAGACTAGACATTTAGATCAGTGTGACTAGATATTTAAATCAGTGTGACTGGACATTTAGATCAGTGTGACTAGATATGTAGATCAGTGTGACTAGATATTTAGATCAGTGTGACTAGATATGTAGATCAGTGTGATTCGACATTTAGATCAGTGTGACTAGACATTAAGATCAGTGTGACTAGATATTTAGATCAGTGTGACTAGATATTTAGATCAGTGTGACTAGACTTTTAGATTAGTGTGACTAGATACTTAGATTAGTGTGACTAGACATTTAGATCAGTGTGACTAGACATTTAAATCAGTGTGACTGGACATTTAGATCAGTATGACTAGATATGTAGATCAGTGTGACTAGACATTTAAATCAGTGTGACTAGACATTTAAATCAGTGTGACTAGATATGTAGATCAGTGTGACTAGACATTTAAATCAGTGTGACTGGACATTTAGATCAGTGTGACTAGATATGTAGATCAGTGTGACTAGATATGTAGATCAGTGTGACTAGATATTTAAATCAGTGTGACTAGATATGTAGATCAGTGTGACTAGACATTTAAATCAGTGTGACTAGACATTTAAATCAGTGTGACTAGATATTTCGATCAGTGTGACTAGACTTTTAGATTAGTGTGACTAGATACTTAGATTAGTGTGACTAGACATTTAGATCAGTGTGACTAGACATTTAAATCAGTGTGACTGGACATTTAGATCAGTGTGACTAGATATGTAGATCAGTGTGACTAGACATTTAGATCAGTGTGACTAGATATTTAGATCAGTAAGACTAGACATTTAGATCAGTGTGACTAGATATTTAGATCAGTAAGACTAGACATTTAGATCAGTGTGACTAGTTATGTAGATCAGTGTGACTAGATATTTAGATCAGTGTGACTAGATATGTAGATCAGTGTGGCTCCACATTTAGATCAGTGTGACTAGACATTAAGATCAGTGTGACTAGATATTTAGATCAGTGTAGGTAAGTACAGCAAAGCATGCTGAGACTAGATGAGTGGGCATCGGCTAGCTTGAAATCCAGTATGTTTATCAAAGTCAGTTATTAGAGTTAATTCAGAGTTGCATATCCAGATATTGATGACCAGTTACGCAGATCTAAGAAGGATCTCACAGCTGGCCCAGCTCATACAAACATGAGACAGTAGCGCATGGACGCCGGGACCAGAAGCCCTTCATCCGCTCTAATTACAGTGCATCGCTCAGCTGCGACTCCCGAGATGCTCGCAGTTGACGCCAAGCTGGGAGACAGAAACCCACCGGCCCGGCCTCTTGCAACCTGCTCTCTCTCTCTTGTCCTCAAGCTCTCCCAGACCTCTCCCCACTCTATCGCCCCGCCACACAAAACCACTTCGATCCCCCCGGAGGTGCCATTAAGGACCCCAGCTACTAGAAAATTGCATTAGCTCCGAGGAGAAACGATCAAAGCATTTTCGCAGAGCACTACTCAGCAACTCGGGCTCGGTGAGTGCCGGCTTCTGCATCCGCCAGCTATGCGCCTTGCCCGAAGGCTTCCCCTGTTTGTTGGTGGGACATTTCGAGCCGAGGCGGGAAGTTTGCCACCATCAACTGGGCATGAAAAGACAAGAAGCAAAAAATTGTGCAGACAAAAAAATGAAAAAGACAAGCGCGGAAAAAGGGGAAGAAGATTTGGGCTTAGTGAGATGAAAGTGCGAAAGAACTCGTAAATTATGCCACAAAGATAAACCAAAGACAGTAGAGATAAACCAGAATGATAACAGAGATAAACCAGAGTGATAACAGCGATAAACCAGAGTGATAACAGAGATAAACCAGAGTGATAACAGAGATAAACAAGAGTGATAACAGAGATAAACCAGAGTGATAACAGAGATAAACCACAGTGATAACAGAGATAAACCAGAGTGATAACAGAGATAAACCACAGTGATAACAGAGATGAACCAGAGTGATAACAGAGATAAACCAGAGTGATAACAGAGATAAACCAGAATGATAACAGAGATAAACCAGAATGATAACAGAGATAAACCAGAATGATAACAGAGATAAACCAGAGTGATAACAGAGATAAACCAGAATGATAACAGAGATAAACCAGAATGATAACAGAGATAAACTAAAGTGATAACAGAGATAAACTAAAGTGATAACAGAGATAAACCAGAGTGATAACAAAGATAAACGACAGTGATAACAGAGATAAACCAGAGTGATAACAGAGATAAACCAGAGTGATAACAGAGATAAACCAGAATGATAACAGAGATGAACCAGAGTGATAACAGAGATAAACCAGAGTGATAACAGAGATAAACCAGAATGATAACAGAGATAAACCAGAATGATAACAGAGATAAACCAGAATGATAACAGAGATAAACCAGAGTGATAACAGAGATAAACCAGAATGATAACAGAGATAAACCACAGTGATAACAGAGATGAACCAGAGTGATAACATTAAAACAGCACAGAGATCACAGAGACACAAGAATGCAGCCAAAAGACCTAAAAAAACTCGCTCAGCCTCACTCCAAACGATAGCCGGTTGCCATATTAGGAAGGCAAGTCATGTTGGAAAAAAACAAACCAGCTAAAATTCGCACACAGTTTCCGAGAAAATTACTGTCTCGAGTTTCAAACCTGACCCGAACCCTCCATCCGCGTGGGAAAACTTTCAGTTCACACTATGTGAGGGGACTGTGTGAGCCTAGCCCGAAATGCGCTGTCACGAGTGCCCGACAGAGGAATTATCATATTTTCGCAGCGAGAGGTGGCGACACAGGGAGCCCAAAACTGCTTAGGAAAGTATCGGCCACTCAGACTTGTCTGACAACCGGGTTTCCGGACACCCCAGGATGGGGGGGCAAGTGGTTGAGCACAGACAGACAACTGCGTTCTCACTGTCTGCAGTTTAGTGATATATGGCTGACATTGGAGTTTGAGAGCCAGTTTGCTGTTGATAAGAAAAAAACGTAAGCTTGGATGCTGAACGAAAAACTGAGAGACAGAAATAGGAGATTGCAGAACAGGAAGAGAAGACAGTCGGCCGAAGTAGCAAAGGGAGACAAGAAAACGGGCTAAGATGAGATAACTGCGATGAAGCTGGAGAGATACGATGGGGGAGGTAGAGACGAGCAGAGAGAGGAGATTCGGGAGAGGAAAATGTAGGTCGAAAAAAGATGGGACGAAGATGAAATGGAGATAGAGAGGGGAGAGGAGATATGAGGGGAGAGGAGATATGAGGGGAGAGGAGATATGAGGGGAGAGGAGATATGAGGGGAGAGGAGATATGAGGGGAGAGGAGATATGAGGGGAGAAGAGACGTGAGGGGAGAAGAGACATGAGGGAAGAGGAGATTTCAAGGAGATGAGATATGAGGGAGAGGAGATATGAGGGGAGACAAGACATGAGTGGAGAATAAATTCGAGGGAGAGGGGAGAGAAGACATGAGGGGAGAAGAGACATGGGGGAGAAAAGACATGAGGGGAGAATAGATTTGAGGGAAGAGGAGACATGAGGGTAGGAGGACAGGAGACAGGAGGAGAGATGAGAAGTTGAGAAATAGTTGAGAAGGCTGATTCATGAAATCAAGAAGGTAAAGTTAGGAGAGCTCGGAAACAAGAAAAGTTGGATGTAGGAGCGAAACAGAAAAGAAATCCTAAAGTCGCCCAGCAGGAAACCGATAAACGCATATCAATTCGGAGGGCACCTAAACTAATGTTTATAAATCAGGTGAGGCCATGACTCAGCCAGCCTCCTGAGTTCCTCATCTCTCCTGGGGTTTTGGGGGGAAAGAGATTTATTAATACAAAACTATTGCCTTACAAAATCAACAGCCACCTGAATGGCAGAGTCAATAGACATGAGAGCTGCTCACCCAGCCCCAGTCCTGCGGCGCGAGGTTGTTGATTTTGTTGGAGACAAAAAACCGCCCGCCAAGGTGGGGGGATATCAGATTGCGAGCCGTGACCGTCATAAATCCCGCCGATTCCCCGGTTGCCAAGCTGGGGGGAGGGGGCGGCTCCGCTCCCAGATTGCCACGCACCGGGTGCTAGCCGGATGAAGGCGAGAAAAATTCAAGCCGGAATGCCGCAAGCTGGAGGCGCCACTGCTGGCGGCTTCATTTTCCACTCATCAAAATCCTGACATTTCGACACTTTCAAGGGAAGAAAAAGGAAGCTGAGGGGAGCTGAGGGGAGCGCATCATCAAAATTTTCGCCACCCCCCGCTGTTTGGCCGTTGAAAAGTGAAATGAAAGCAGCTGTTGGAAGGGGAGAAAAGAATATGGGGGTGGCGAGACAACTGAATGAAAACAAGGATGAAAGTATGAAAGAAAGTGAGCGATAGCTAAATATTGTAAGACTAAGAAAGTGCAGCGGAAAAACTTTCAATTTTTGCTTCCCACAATTTTTATTAGCATAAAATACCAGTTAAGCTGGTTTATGAGGCCCGAACTTTTTAAAGCCAGAATAATCTCCGTAGTCCTTGAACAAATGGTCTCTATTGTCATTAAAGGCATCTGGAAGAAGCTAATTAGTCGTCCTTAGAACAGGCTTAGTGGTCCTTGAAACAGGCCCAATAGTCCTTAAAACAGGCCCAATAGTCCTTAAAACAGGCCCAATAGTCCTTGAAACAGGCCCAATAGTCCTTGAAACAGGCCCAATAGTCCTTGAAACAGGCTCAATAGTCCTTGAAACAGGCTCAATAGTCCTTGAAACAGGCTCAATAGTCCTTGAAACAGGCTCAATAGTCCTTGAAACAGGCTCAATAGTCCTTGAAACAGGCTCAATAGTCCTTGAATTATTTGTGAAGTTACCAGAATCCTTGAGGCTAATTAATAGTCCTCACAAAGAAACACCAGGAAGGACCCTGATATGGCTTACCGGGGAAAGTGGCAATCAATGGTCCTTGGCAGTGTCTTTGTAGTCTCGATGGCGGAAGTCCATGGCTAGAAATCCGGGTGTCCAAGTGCTCAATGCGCGCCGACCCATCTCGCCCCGCTCAGATTACTACCAGTGGATTCCGTTTGTGCTGGCCCTGCAAGCGGTGCTGTTCTACCTGCCCCGCATCTGCTGGCTGTTCCTTAGCAACCGGTTCGGCACCAGCATCATGGACATCATCAGATTCTCCATGTCGGCAGCCACGGTCGAGCAGGACAAGCGGCAGCGTCTGGTCGGCTTCCTGGCCGCCCACCTGGAGAAGCTGCTGTTCCACGTGCAGCCCTACCGGCGCGGCCGCTGGCAGCAGGTGAAGAGCCGCTGCGCCCAGGTGCTGCCGTGCCTCGTGCTGACCAGGCGCACCGGCTTCGTGCTTGTCGGCTCCTACCTGCTGGTGAAGCTGCTCTACATCAAGGTGGCCGTCCTGCAGCTGCTCATCATGGAGCGCTTCCTGGGCATGAACGGCACCTACTGGGGCTTCAACCTGCTGGACGACATCGTCCGTCGGCGCAACTGGGAGCGGACGGGCGTTTTCCCCCGGGTCACCCGGTGCGACATTCGATTCGAGTACGTCGGCGTGGTTAATACCTTCATCCTGCAGTGCGTCCTGCCCAACAACATGCTGAATGAGAAGATGTACATCTTCCTGTGGTTCTGGGTGTGGGCTCTGGCCCTTTTCACCTCCTTCTCC